>CAJRST010000002.1:920620-1034336 GCA_907169785.1 Menidia menidia
AAAAAAGTTCTTATGTCGAAATGAATGTCGTAGATATGAAAATGCAGAAAACTATTTAAATTGTCATTTGTGTTTCACAGAAATCTGGGTTTTATGAAGTTGAGTTTTGACAGGAAAAGAGATGTTGTATATGAACGGTGCCATGAAAAAGTTTAGTTTACCTCGTGTGTTCTGTTTGTTTGTTCATTTGTGTCGGTTTTGTTTGCTTTTTGTATATGTTTTGCTGTCATTCATGTTAATCTGGAAGGAATGGGGGGGGGGTGGGGGGTGGCTGTCTGGTTATCACGCTCCTGTGGAAATTCCTATTCAAAGTGGGGTGAACAGCAACAAGAGTGCATCAGGACTAACTCTACATTTCTCGAGCTGGTAACATAGGGTGCTCTTGCATAGTTTTGTACTGTACATAGTTAACTCTTTTTCACTTCACCGCACACACTGTAGTCTCATGTGATTCCAATATCCTCCGTTCAGAATTAGATGTACTTCGAGAGCTCTCCAGCTAGAGAAAGTCTTTGGATCATTAGGTACGCGTTCACTTTGGGTTTGCTTATTGTAGGTGTACACAACCAGTTCCCTCATTAGTGATTTCAGTATTTCTGCACTGCTGACCCAAACACTCTGTTCCATACAGTCAGAGGGATGCCCTTTTTCTAAAAGACACATTTTGTACTAATGGTAAGGGGTGAAGAGGGACTTTTGATGTTGCTGTGGGGGAAAAAACAAATGTTCAATCCAATAAAAACAACTAGATTAACTCAAACCAATTCGGCTTTGTGATTGATTTACACCTACTGCTCATTAATACCTACTCTGCAGACTTCATGTAGATGTGGATATTATAGCTGAAGAAGACTTTGTGTAAGAGATGGCATAAATCTGTACATTATACTCCAATGAGGAAACTGTGTAGCAAGTAGTTAAAGCCAAGTCAGCCATGGGTTTATGACAAATGATCCTGATCAGAAGACATTTGAAAATTAATTAAATTCTAAAATAAAATTAAATTATATATATACAGTACATATATATGAATATCTGTTTTATCGGATTACACATCTGGACACAGTCTTTATTTTGCAGCATGTTGTATAACCTGTTAAGTCTTGTTTGGCAATGATTTGTTAATGATAGCAAGACCTTCTCTGACAAAGATCAGCAGAGATGGCAAGCATGTGTTTCTCCCAAACAAAAACTCAATAACTGGTAATAACAGTGCTCTCACAAAGGTGTAGGTTAGCTATAATGGTGGTGCATTAATCCACTAATGCACTTCCACTCCATCCTGGATAGTGGATCTTAAACCGTGCACTGATCACAAATGGATGCTCCCTCACTGGAGGATGTCACATGCACGGTTTTCAAAAAGGTTTTCAATTCTTGGCTAGGGTGTGAAGTTATGAAGAACATGTAATCAGTTCTCACAATCCTTTCCTCTTTCATTTTGCTTTTCAGATATTTTGACGAGGTAACTGTTTAGTTTTACGCAATGGATTTGTAACAGCTGTGGTGAAATGAAACTGAATAAATAATTACATAAATCAACTGAATAATAAATACATATGCAGACATTGGTAGCCTGTGTACGTGTTCTGAATATCTAAAAGTATCTGCAAAACCGTAGAAGGCTTCTAAACTTTTGGGATGTAAATACCATTTCCATCCTTGCTTTATAATTGTTTTTATTGTTGTGATTTGTATGCAACTTGATATTTAAAGGAAATGTGATGTGTTCCTATCGATTCCTGCAGTTTAGAGGCACCCCGGGTTCCCCAGCGCCCTCTATCTGTGGCTGGCAGTAGCGCAGCGTGAAAGCGGTGGGAAACAGAAACACTATGGCTGCCACTCTGTCTCTTACTCAGGTAACACTGTCTTACAACTCACATTTAACGCCAGCAACGGCTGCTGGCTTCTCTCTGCTTGACTTGGAAAACGTCCCAGAAGCGTTGGTGGGATTAGGCCGGCGGCGAGGCGAGCTTCCCTCGATGGTCGTCCTTCTTTTAGGAAGTTGAGTCCGGCTGTGACTGGGAAAAGTTTCTATCTAATCTCTTTGGGGACTGCGTAAGGGCGTAGCTAGCTGGCTAGCCCACTAGCTAACAGCTAGTTTGTGAGCAGTGTTGGGCTGTTAAAGGGCTGCTTTGTCAAACTTGAGATGTAGCTAACGTTAATTAGCTTTGTCTGCCGGGGCTGTGTTTGTATAATAAATTTGTGTTGCCTCGTTTTTCTGCAGGCTAGTCGGTCCCGGCCAGAGAAACGATAATACGTGATACTCATGTGTGGCTCTGTTGTGCCTTTAATAGTGACATTTTTCAAAGTTCAGCCTCCGCTAAAACAATCAGCAAGTACCTGTCATCAATTGTTATGACCCGTATTTAGGATGACATTCCTGTTTGGGTGGCTTTCTATATTGTTTTGACTCCATGTGCAACCTGGGTTCGGCTAATATTAGAAGTAAACACGCTTCGTTGACTGAGTTGGTGGCTTTCCCTTTGACCTTTCTGAGCCGGTCAGCGTCCACCGTTAGCCTTTTAGCTCCCGCGGCAATTTCATTATCATGCAGCTTGCATAAAAACTTAAAATAACCTTAACAACTGTTTCGTAACCATTAAGAGGAAGCGAAATATTAGCAACTAGCTTCCAGTGCTGTCAGAAAAGATCCGCCTGTTGCTAGTTGAATGGAGCAGTGGACTTTTTGTGGCCGGTGTTTGGGTCAGTTAGCCTGGTCTAACGGGTGTGATACCTGAGGCAAAGACAGGCAGAAGCTGTCTGCCAAAGGCAGCTGACTCTCACATGGAGCTTAAAAAGCTGTTATCTCTGTGTTTTGAGTTCATTCTCCCAGCCAGATCTTTGTTGTAAGTAGTCTCACAGCTAGCCACACAACCTGGTTATCCTCATGCCTCCCTTATGTTTGGTTCTGCATTAGGAAGTTGAACTTTCTAAAACAAGACGAGCCTGGCTTGTCACCTCTTCATCTACGTGTTTTTGCTGTATTCTGCAGTTTTGTGTGAGTCTAAGCTTGGGGGATGATTGAGGGGGGAGTGTGTTTTTTCAGTGTTCATTAAAAGAGTTGGTGGTACAAAGACCACAGTGTCACCAGCACCAGCACCTCCAGGCACAACTAGTGTGTAACACAAAAAGTTCCACTGCCCAGAGACTGGTGTGTGCCAGTGTGTGTGCCAGTGTGTGTACCAGTGTGTGTGCATGCCAACAATCACCTCTGCAAACTGGCAGTTAAAGGATATCTCCTGGTGACATGGTGTGCATCGTGCCTTGGCAAAAGGCCGATACAAGACACGCTTCCCAACAGATATTATTATCTATTATTTCACATGTTCTTACTGTGGAGTCATTCTTTAACATCGACTAGCTACCCAGTAGTAAAGCCCTCAAAGCTTTTAAAGGCCTCCCAGGAGTTGAACTGCCGAATAATAACTACTGTCCTCTTGTTTCCTCCTCGCCTGCACCTGTGAATTTCAACCCTCAGCAGCCATTTGTCAGTTCTGGCAAAAAGAAAAGGGAAGTGCTGGTTTGTTTCCTGTTCAGCCCATCAGAGAACAGACAGAGGAAGGAGGGGGTTTGGAAGGTCACGACTGAAGGCCAGATTATCTTTCGCATGTGGAGTTACAAATAAAGTTTCAAAAGCTGACCGTCCATGTTCATTCAGTAGGTTCACTGACAAAAAAAAAAGATAACTGATCTTTGATAGATGACAATGGGCTTTGCTGGCTTCACAGGATCAGTGCCTGTCTATTTAGTTGTTTGTCAGCTGTAACACCCGAACAGAGAACTGTCTCAATGATTCACGCTAATGTTTTTATTTTAAGAATAGTACTTTCTCCATAGTTGATTTGGCAATAATGGAATAAGGAAAGTAACTGTCTTAGATGCGGACTGCCCATTCTGACGTGCGGTGTACACAGTAGGTTGTAAACTGTGCTTTAGAACGGCTACATTGTGGTCGCCTATATTGTAAAAAGGCTTTAAGAGGACGGTTTGTCACCACAGCTGACAGTAACAGAGATGGCTTCTCTGGCCTCAGCACTTTCTGAAACATTTATCTCCTGGTGGAGCAGCATAACCGCTGTCTATGTGGCAAATGTATGTGGGCATTATGTTGAACTACAATGTGTCATCTTGCTTTTTTGGTTTTCTTCCTTCATTTGTATTGCACACGGTAATTTGGTGACAGATACTTAAAGGCTTGATGTTTGATTAATGAAAATAAACCAATGACTAAACAAATAAGGTTTAAAATTTGTAAATAGGTGATTCTAAATGTAGACTGACTCTTTTTTTTCCTTTTTTTATAGCTTTCCAGTGGAAATCCCATCTATGACAAATACTATCGACAGGTAGGAAATATTCTGTATCTTCCCAAAGGTTGATCATTGCAATGCAGTACAAGAAAATGTATTTTGATTTTTTAAAATCTGTTATTCTTTCACCACTTTGTCGGTCACTTTTGGGCAAAAGTTTGCATATAATTTGTTTAGCGGTCAGTATACTGTTCCTGCCTTATGTTTTTTTTCTCTGCTCTGGATGAGAAGAGAAATAAAGGAACTGTAATTTCTTTCAAATTCAATGGCATTTACTGTTTAAACTACAGCTTACTGTTTTATTTAGCAGCAGTGGTGGAGCTAGCAGTGATATCTTTTCCCTAATTTCTTCTACTCTTCGTGTCCAATGAAGGAAGTAGTTCAATGAATTAATAATGTTTCCCTGCGTCAACAAGTCAGTAAAGCTCCCTCTGAGCCTAATGAAGGACTTTGAAGCTAATAGACTGCAGAGAAAATAGCGTTGCTTTTGTATCAGTATTGATTTTAGGTAATTCAGAGACTCCTTTCTTAGAGGGCAGTGCTCACAGTTCAGTTCCTTTCTTGAATTGTAAGCCCAAGCATAGTTTCTTTCATATGTTGGGATGCAGTATTTGATGCCGTTAACACTGTTGCCTCATTGAGGGTAAAAAGCTAAACCTAAGTGTGTTTGCAGGTGGATCCCACTGGCAGTGGACGGGTGGCGGCAGCAGATGCAGCTCAGTTTCTGAAGCGGTCAGGCTTGGCCGACCTGGTCCTGGGAAGGGTGAGCAGAGATTTAAAATACCAGAGAACCAACAACTCCCACTTTGCTTCATTACTCACAGCGATAGAAATCCATGTGTTGACTGTGAATGTCTCCACAGATCTGGGATTTGGCAGACTCTGAAAGAAAAGGTTCTCTTAACAAACAGGTAGAACTGCAGCATAAAGAGTTTTATTTAAAAAAAATCTTCTTAAGTCTGTGATCGCCATTAGGTTTACATCACTACACGTCATCTCCCCTCAGCAATTCTTCATAGCCTTGAGGTTGGTGGCATGTGCTCAGAATGGCCTGGAGGTGGCACTCAAGAGTCTTAACGTGGCTGTCCCCCCTCCCAAATTTGTAAGTTTCAGAATGTACCTGCACTGAAAATGTGTGGTTTGTTATACAGATCAACTCTACATTCAACAGGATGCTTAGAATTAGTTTTGTTTCTCTTTTACCCTCTCAGTAGTCTATATATGACTCTGTTTTCTATGTATTCAAACATATTTGTGGTCGTTTGTTTGTGTGTATCGGTAGCATGACACGAGTAGCCCGCTGTTGTCGGGAAGAGTGGCCACAGACATTCCCTGGGTCGTCAAGGTGGGAATCTTTCTTTTTATTATCTCAGTGTGCACCATTATGTTCAGTTGAGAGTTCGTTTTTTTTTCTTTCTTTTTTTTCTTTTAAATAATCACAAAATGAAATGTGGAGATTTGCTATTGTAGCAATAAGTAGGTCAATATAAGACCTTTAACTAACAGTTCTGTTTGTAAATGCAAGTTTCAGTTGGACCTACTGCAGCGTGTGTATATACATGTATATGTGTTACCCATCCGATTTGATTTTAAGTGAACATTGCTCTCTGAATAATCAAGTACGGATCCGTTGTCTTTAATCTTTGTATTATTGTGTGGATTTTCTCTCAGCCTGAGGAGAAGATGAAGTTTGACTCCATCTTTGAGAGCCTGGGTCCAGTAGGAGGGATGCTGTCAGGAGACAAGGTCAAGCCCGTCCTGCTCAACTCCAAACTGCCCGTGGATATCCTTGGCAGGGTATGACGCACCAAGACCACTCTGCAATGTTAGCTTGAATTGTTGACAAGTAATTATGATTTTGAAAAGGGGGGGGACTGGTTACTCATTTGCTAAAGTACCTTTAAAAACAACCTGCACATCAAAGACTTTAGGCACATTTATGTCAGTTTTTTACTGGCTGACATTTGTTTGGGATTATTTGGTTGTTGGTTTTTGTAGAGGCCTGTCATATTTCTGAAGGGATTTTATTATTTTGCTCTATATAAGCTTCACAACCCTGTGTAAAAAGCAAATTAACGCCAGACTTTGCTCCTTCTCACTGATGACTGCACAGAAAGTAGTGCTGTAAAACGGACCCAGGGATGCTTTTTGCTGACATGAAGCTTTGACACGTGAACAACAAGCCATCGTTTTTCAGGAGGAAATCGATCACGGGAACATTTTGATCCAGACATTTTCCGATGTTGCTGTTCATACATGCATTTATTGGTGATGCGCTCTCCTAAAAATACAAGGGATGTGGTGTTGGTGTGCAGGGGGGGGGGCACATGTTAGAGAGATTATGCTGGGGAAGGGGCAGTTTCCTCCTCACTGTCTTTGGGACGTCCCATTCCAGCTTTTTGCACTTCCGATCCGATCCCGGCCTATCAGAGCATGTATTAAAGTTTAGAGTTATTTAGCCTACTTACTTAGTTGTCAGACTCATGTTGAACAGGGATTTACTCTGATAACAACTTAATGGTTAGGACCCCATACCTGTGGGTTAGGAGATGCTAATGCTAATGGTGATGCTCGTGTGCTTAAGGGTGTGCTTGAAAATGACCGGATATTAGAGAACAACACAGCAAAGTGGAATGGATTATTTTAATGTAATAATAGAAATTGGATTGGACTTTGAAAAAAAAAAAAGGATCTGGAGTCTGGATTGGCATTCTCACATGCCGGCCGATAAGCATTTTTTTGCAAATATTGGCATCCGATCCTAATATCGGATCGGGACAAGCCTAGTCTTAATGTTCCCCATGCAAACGTATTTGTCCATGAGCATGCAGCAAGAACATAAATATGTGGCTGTAATCGTCCATTTTTTAAAGGAAAGTAACTCCTTCCTGTCTGGGAAAGAGCCTGTAGATGAATACCTACGGTTCACCAATTCCCTAACCACCTATAAAGCTTCAGAAGAAAAGGTTTTATGAGCACTGCTGTATAAATTATATGGACTGAGATGTGCATATTCATTTTAAGCTATATTTTTATTCTTAATTTGACTTTAAAAAACCTTTCCACCATAAAGACATGGCTTCAGATCGACCCTGTGATCACTAAACAATGTCAGCTCACACTGCCCTCGGTGGTGAGGCCTACAGAGTCATACTTTACTACTTGATGGTAGAGGTGACAAAAAGGATGAAAATGAGTTGGGTAAAATATTAGATGAGAAAGGATGTGAAAGTCTATGGTGAATGAACTCTCCCTGAGACGTAATGATGTGTCAGATTTCTGCAGTGACTAATTCCCTTCAGTCTTGTCTCCGTTTTAAAGGTGTGGGAGCTCAGTGACATCGACAGGGACGGCATGCTGGATAAAGATGAGTTTTCTGTGGTAAGAGGAGAAAAAGAAATTCACACAGAAACATACATTATAGTTGAGTAGTTAGTATCTTAGTGGATGTCATATTCATGTCTCTGGATCCAAGTTGTCAAGGTTTTGTCTAACATGTCTAAAAAATTGACTATTTCTCATCTCTACTCCATTCTTTTCCTCTAAGGTTATCTTAAAGTTTAAGAACCCATTATCATATTTTTGTGTCCATTTTTGTATATATAACAGGTACGTCTGAAACCGTTACAGGCTTTTGAGCTCAATGGAACAATATGTGGAAGAACTGAGAGGATCAAATGACAATAACTGTTCGGTAATCATCTTTTATTATTGATTTTGTTATGCTTTTTTCCACCCCCTCATACTGTCCTTTCCCAGGCTATGTATCTGGTGTATAGAGCTCTGGAGGGGGAGCCTGTTCCCATGTCCTTACCGCCTCCCCTGGTTCCACCCTCTAAGAGGAAAAAACCCGCAGTGCCTCCCGTGATGCCCCTGTTACCCTCGCCCCCCTCTGTCAAAGACACTCGCCCCTCCCACGCTGGTTCTAAGGCCATGCCCCACCCTCCTAAACCCACTCCAACTCCCATCCCAACACCAGCAGCCTCCCCTGTGAGTACAGGATCTGTGTGTCCTCTGCATGCAGAAGCAGAAAAGTTTGGGAATGTTTTGTTTTCCTGTAGCGTAACTTCAGCAGCTAACAGTTAAGATGATTTCAAACTGGCTAGCTCAGTGTGTTTTTCAAAAGAAAAAGGCAAAAGGGAATGTGGAGGTGAGTGGATTTTGATGTGTTCAGTTGCTTATCACTGACTTCTACCTCTTGTTCTGGGTTATATGTCTTTTGTTGCCCGTACAGTGGGTGGTGTCGGCAGCAGACAAAGCCAAATACGATGAACTCTTCAACAAGACAGATGGGGATATGGATGGTTTGGTGTCTGGACCAGAAGTCAGAGATATTTTCCTCAAAACTGGGCTCCCTTCTGCCACGCTTGCACGTATTTGGTAAGCAAAAAAAAAGCATGGTCAGACATAATATAGCACAAATTGAGAAAGTAGCCTCATTTCATGTTTCTTTCTTTCCACCTGTGATCACACATTGTGACTTCATGTTTTTTTGTTGGATAAGAGTAGCCCAACATTATAAAACATCATTTTATCTATTTTTATTACATTATTGATTGATTATTTTCCACCCTGCTCTGGACATCCTGAGTATTGACTTCCATAAAGGCTGAACATGATGACCAACCCGGCCATTGAAAAATAGTAATTGCCTGAGGTGTAAATCTTTAAACTCTTATGTAACTTTGTGTTCCCAGGGAGCTATGCGACATTGGAGACATAGGAAAACTGAGCCGTGAACAGTTTGCCTTGGCGCTGTATCTAATTAATCTGAAGCTGACAAAAGGTCTGGAGCCTCCACAGAGTCTGTCCCCAGAAATGATCCCTCCCTCCGACAGACAAAACATCAAGCAGGTGAGCCTTTCTCAGCCCTCAAATCTGTTCATCAGAGAAACAGATGTATTTCAGTCAAGTTTTTGTCTTTCTTTGTTTTTGCTTTTCGCTTTTAAACACAAACTGTGCTGATGCACATTTATGGGAAAGATCATCTAGGAGAGCGATCTTAGTGGTTTAAAGAAGTGAAGATTTGTTGTATGGACACCAAACCGTGGACTCCACATGTCTAAAAGCTATTTTTATGGTTTGGATTATGATTAGTTTATAGGAAGAAGAAGGGTTAGAAATAAGAAAGGGGGTGGGGGGTGCGTTTGGCTAATGGTGAATCAAAACTACAGAGAAAAAAAAATCACAAAAGGACTTTTCAGTGGGTGAGTGTGTGCGTTGGCGACTTTTCTTTAAAACTTGCAGCTGTGTGTTTCTCATTTCCTCTCTGCTCCTCCTTTTACACTGTGGCTTACATTTTACATTTGGGCAGTTCATGTAGTGACTAAATTACGACTCGTCTGCATCTTACTTCGCTCTACAGACGGCCTCTAAATTCTTCTTAATTTCCCCAAATTCTTCTTTTTGATGGTCCTTTTTTAAAATTCAATTTAGTTTTTGTTGCATTTGTATTGCCAAATCTGTTTTGGTGGGGGGTTTTTTCTCTTAGAGTTCAAACAGAAATGAGAATTGTATCGTAGAGCAAAGTGACTTGGTGATGTTGGAAAATCAAATCAATTTGCTTTGCTGGGACCATTCAATAACTGCTGTTTTAGCCCTCAGCCATTTGTACTCCCAGCAGTGGCTTTGTGTATATTCATTTTCATTCTTTGTGTTGTTTCCTAACTTTTTTTAAAGATGTACTTGAAATTTGGTAATTTCATCAAAACATCAGCAACATGCTCGTTCTGTGTCAACCCACAAAAAGCCTCCATGTTTCTCTTGGTGAGTTTACACCTGCCATTCTCTTCCTCTCCAGAACAACGCTGCGAACCTGGCGGCTGACTTCTCAGCTATTAAGGAGCTGGACTCTCTGAGCAACGAGATTTTTGAACTGCAAAGGTAATCTGTCACCTGCAAGCACACACGGTCCACTATGTAGCAGCTCTTCAGAGTTCTGACTCCAACAATGATCAAACTTGTTTGAGTTTGTACATCACATCTTAAAAACTGTCATTGAAGCCAAGCCCAAACACACTGTAACACTGCAGGAACATTTCAAGCCTTTCCTGAATTTCTGGCTTTTCTAATCAGGAGTTTCCTTGTTGTATCCCGCGCTGACCGGCAGGACACAGTGTTGCATAGCTGTTGGGGTAGGTGTGAGGTGCGAGTTTCAGTGTGCAAAATACAACTCTGCACCTATCCCAGACGATCTTTGAGCACTAAAAGCCACAGATTTAGCAGAAAATACGTTTTTTGGTTAAATAAATACACAACTCCAGCAGGCGGTTAGAGAGCCGTGCTGTATAGTTGTTGCTTGACTGTGAAAGCTAAGGTTTTAATTCTCATATATACTTCTCAGCAGCAGTTTTATCTTTCATACCATACGCACTTCAGGACTCCTAAAAGCTACGCTTCATGAAAACTGAGAATGAGAAGTGAGAAACGGGCCTTCCTCCCAAACTGCTCTTTTTTATCTGTTTACACTTAAAAGTGTGCAGACACTATGAGACAGCTGTTGGAGGTAGTGGAGATGGATAGAGATGAAGACGTGGATATCAGCTTTAGACACAAATCAAAACTAGGAGCCTGAAGAGATGATGTACCTGTGCGGCTGCTTAAAAAGTTGGCAGCAACCCTCTCAAAACGAGGATCCTGGTGACAAAGACTATGGGTAATTCAGGCTTCTGTGGCATTTTTGCAGGAATAATATCAGATCAGTTGTTTATTTTCTTTGGTTGTGAGCCCTGGTATGTAAAAATAGACTGCGTTTATGAAGGGATATTTTTGGCTTGAAACGGTTTGAAAGAGACAAGGACAAAGTGAAACTGTGCAGAGTGGCCTGTTTTCAAACAAGTTAGCTATTTCAAGATGGTTAAAAGAAGTAGTTTTACCGTTGAAAAATGTAAATGCAATGACCTATTAAGACCTTTTCTGCATAAGTGCTATATGTCATCATTAATGTTTCCTTTTTTAGAATCACATGGAAATGAAAATAGTACTGCTTTTTGCCTTCTTTTAATGTGTTTGTGTATATATATATATATAAATGATTAGATGTCTCCGTTGTACTCCTAATTATAATATATATAATATTTTCACTTATCTTCGAATCTAACATAGTTAAAAATATCTCCTCTTTCTAAAATCCTTCCCTCTTACTGAGTATTAATCATCAGTGTCTGTCTACCAACACAATTTTAAATCTGTTGTTGGGTGGGATCTAGAGGATGAGCACACAGGACTGCTCAAACCATAGATGTTCCAGGTTGGCTCATCATGACTCTGATCCCCCCTCTCTCTCTCCTCCTCCCTCCATCTTCCAGCAGCCATCTGCTTCGTACTCTTTATCTCCCACGCGTCAAACGGGGCAAGCAAATGCTGTCTTTCTCACACACACGCCCTAGTCGCGCTTTCAGAGCCGTACATTCAGCAAAATCTCTTTTACTTAAGATTTCTGGAGTTCCCTGCTTCAGACTGCCCTCCTGTGTGCTGTGAATTTGGGATTGAACAGCAGGATCATGGAAGCTCTGGGAGAGGAGATGGTAGTGTTTGAAGGGCAGAGTGAGGCGTCCTCAGCAAACGGCTGGTTGGGTCTGGGGGGGCTTGTAGGAGTGCCCAGTCTAACCTGCCTCTCCTTGGTGACCAAGTACTCCTGTCTCTTTTTTTGGACTCCCAGGGAGAAGAGCTCTATGGAAGAGGAGATCAAGGAGAAAGAGGAGGCTATTCAACAGCGAAGCAGTGAAGTGCAGGTAAGGTCTCAGTGCCTGGCTCCTGATCAGCCCACATGGAAACAGAAAGAATATAATATCATGCATCAGAATGAATTGTACTTACTTCCTATAATGTGTCTTATAAGCATGTGTCCCCTTTGACTAAAAATGTAGGCTAGCTAAAGCCATACTTGCTATTTTTCACTTTTGTTGAAGTGAAAACGCTGTATAAGATCAATATCACACTCAGTCTAGAGCATCAGGTACTTCCTCAGAAATAGATGCAAGCCTTGCTCAGAAAGCAAAAGGCTGCTTCCCTCCGTAGGCGTTTCAGTCTCCACTGGGCCTGAGCGACTGCCTCTATTTTGGGAGTGGAGGGTTTGAACAGCTAGTCTGCTTTGAGAATTCTGACAGACATGAGGTTGGGTCTCAAGAGAGTCTCCTGTTGATGTAGCTCAACATCTGAGCTGCACTGTAGGGTTCTGTACGCTATTTATACCTGAATGTATTCCTTTTTTCTTAGTGCACATTCAACATCAGATGCTCACTTACTTGATTTTTGTTTAAATCTAATATTCCTTTCAAAATCTTAGTCAATCTGCTGGGTCTAAACTGTATTCTGCAGTGTTTAAACATATTTTTCATATTTTCTAGAAGTCATTTGTTGTTTTGTGTTTAAGTAAACTTGTTGTTCCCACATGTTGAGGAGTCCTTAAACGTTTCAGAGATGTATAGGAGTGAAAGTGGTTCCAGCTGGTATACTGATGGGAACAGAACATGTGGGAACTACTATTTATGGAAGATTTACTGTGCCTACAAGACATTGAAAAGTTAAATAAAATAGTTTTTTTTAAAGTCCTTGTTTTTCTACAGCTAAACGACAACCAGACACAACTGCAACAATGTTAGATAGACGGAACTTTTCTTTATTTCTCAGTTTTTTATTTTTTCTTCCTTCTTTGACTTCAGGATCTCCAGGACGAGGTGGCGAGGGAGAGCGAGGAGCTACAACGCCTCCAGGCTCAACGTCAGAAAGTCCAGGAGGCTTTAGAGGAGCTGGACCATCAGAAGGGCTCTCTGGAGGAGCAGCTCGCCCACATACGACAGCAGACCAGCCAAGAGACCCAACTGGTGCGTTTTCTTCTAACACATGTAGATTTATTGAGAAATTATAAAAGCGTACAGTTTCTCTCCGGCGTCACTCATCCATGTAGCTGTGCAGCTTCAAACAGATGCCATTCAATCGTTCCAGATCTCGTCCCTGCAGTCGGAGCACGAGGAGCAGGAACAGAGGATATGCCATTTTGAGGAAGAGCTGGTCCAGGCTAGGGAGGAGCTTTTGGCTCTGCAGGAAGAGAGCATGAAGCTGCAGGAGAAGGTCCAGGCTGCTCAGGAGCAGCTCACTCCACTTCAGGAGTCTGTGCACGACTCTTTCAAACAGGTTTCACTGGTCAGTACCTCACCACTCTTTAACGGTCTTACACACAAGCCTGGGCTTGGAGGAAGTAAAGCAGCCTTACTGTCTGCTCAGGCAGTGTGTTTGTGCATGAGCATGGTCTCATTCCTTCTTACACATTTAACTGCGATGCGTTTTGTTCAGTAGCATTTTTTAAATATGAATTAATTCATTATTAAATATCACTCCACCATTAAGGTACAGCAGAAACTACAAGACCTTAAGGTGGAGGAGAGGTCGGTTACAGCCCAGCTCAGCTGGAAGCGAGCTCTTGAGGATGGTTCCCCCGTCATGGTTAACGGGGCCTCAGGCCCCCCCGCAGAGCTGCACCAGGACGATCCCTTCCAGCAGGACCTCTTCATGGAGGACCAGCCCAAAGAGCTGAGGGAAGAGCAGCCAGCCGCCGTTTGTAATCCACAGATGGAAATCTGTGACAAAAAGGAGACAGAAGGTGAAGAAGAGAAGGAGGAGGAAAGTCCAACAACCTTAGACGAGGAAAAGCTGAAGCCTGATCCCCTGGACGACCTCTACACAAGTCTAGCTTCCTCCGAGTTGTACAACAGTATGCCAAGTGCTTCTAAACCACGGGATAGCGCAGTAAGGGTAATGAATCCAAACAATTACCACCTAGAACTTTGCATTGGCTTTTTTTTTTTTGGGACTCTTATAACCTGAACATTCAATCTATGATATATTTTAGAAGAACCCAGCAGGTCTGCCAGAATAGTAGCTAATGGCATAAACATATTTCTGGAGAGATACAATTAATTGTGTTGAAAATGTGAAACCTCTTTCTTAGAGTAAAAGTGCTGTTTTCCCCCCTAACTCACCAGGAAGACAGCCCCGCACTTGAAGTCTCCTCTGACATAAATGATGATTTAGATGAATCACCCAAGGAGACTTCACTAAAGGTAAAGAAATGAAAGATCGACATTTTTCTGACTTTTTTACTCTCAACATATCTCTTTGCTGATTTATTTCTTTTTCTATTTGTTGTATCTTGCTGTCATACAAATAACATTGCTGATTCTACCCCTAACTTGCCAGGTTGATCCATGTTAAACAGAAATGAGATGTTTGCCTTTCAGTGTCTGTTTAAAAGCATGTCCTCAAACCCCTGTGGCCTCCCAACAGGTTGATTCCCCAGAGCCTGAGGACAAACCGGAGCCTGCAGACCCCACAGAAGCCTCCTCCATACCTCTCAGGGTTACCCCTCACACCCTGCCCCCGCAGACCAGCCCCCCATCCTTGCCTGAGATGGACTTCTTCCAGTCGGACCCATTTACTGACCGTAAGCACTTAAAGTACTGTTGAGGTCCTTGCTAATGACCCAGTGAAGCAGGTGTTGCTGAATGTCCAAGGGATCAAAATAGTCAGATTGAGTGTCTTTTGTTTCGTAGATGACCCGTTCAAGGATGATCCTTTTGGGAAAACAGACGTTGCGGGTAACCAGGTCTCAGTTTAGATGACGATTAATGGAGTTTAACATGTAAAGGATAACTAAGGCAGGTGTTTGTTTTTCTGTTTGAACTCAGATCCGTTTGGAGGAGACCCCTTCAAAGACGCAGACCCCTTTGCTGCAGACTCCTTCTTTGCACAGACCTCCAGCACTGCCTTTACCTCGGATGACCCTTTCACTGCCCCAGCTGACCCCTTCGGTACTACTCCTGGCATGCCAGAACCAAACCTGTTTGCAGCCAAGTTAAACGAAACCGCAGCACCAGCAGCTGGTCCGGATCTCTTTGCCTCCAAGCCCACCATTCAAGCCCCAGCGTCCAAGGATCCTTTCAGTTCCACGGGGAACAATGAGGCTGATTCGGACCCATTCGGAGGAAAAATGAAAACTGAGGGGGAGGCGGATCCCTTTGGTCCTCCAGATGGAGGGACAGATCCTTTCAGCAGTTCCCCAGTGAGCTCGGACCTGGCTGTGGTGAGGGGATATCCTGAAAACTCTGGTTACAATGGCTCTACTTTATACTTTTGCATGTTTTAACCCCTTTAGAGAAGAGGCGGCCGGCTATTCTCTATCCCTGGCTTCGTAATTTTTTAAAAATGTTTTACCAAAGTTGAATATATTCTAATTACTGTGTTGTAACAGAAAACATTTTTTCAGCTATTTATGTTAAAGCCACGGATGTGGGTAGATTTTATGGCTCTGTAAGCTCAGTGTGGTGTTTTCTTTAGGACACTGCATCAACCAACGACCCCTTTGCTCCGGGTGGCACCACGGTGACGGCAGCGTCAGATCCAGGTAGGTGTGACAGGGCGCCATCCTGTGGAGACAGTAAACATTACAGCAAGTCAAAAATGGAATCCGTCACTAAGGCAGTGTAACATATATTTCAGATCCGTTTGCGGCCGTGTTCGGTAATGAGTCGTTTGGAGGGGGATTCGCAGACTTCAGCGCTTTGACAAAGGTAATTTTTTCAAAGTGAAAATCACATCCTGCCTTTAACAAGAACAGAAAGAGGCGGCGGACGTTGACGGTTGATCACTTTGGAGGAATCAGAAATTCTAACTTGGTGAGCTCATTTCTGGATTAAAACCAAAGCCCAAAGTGACTCAGGCTGAAAGGTCAGTAGATGAGTGTGTTGTGGTTTACGTTTCCGGCCCGTTCATGTCGTTTCCTGACTATCCGTCATCTCAGCAAACAACACTGGATGTAGAACTTTGTAAATGCAACAATTCTGTAGTTTTTCTTCTTAAACAATTCTGTCATGAGTGTAGATTGAGGACTGTACTTTCATTTAAAACAGCACGACCAAGACCCATTGGGTTTATTTATTTATTTTTATTACCCATAGTGTTTTTGATGATATGCTAAAACTTCTCAGTTACGACATTCTCATGGTGTCACTTTGTTTTTTCTTTTTTGGACATTATTGACAAAGTGCTAAACCACAGAACAGACGCGAATACCGTTTGTACACATTTAAATTCTACTTGCACCACAGTTGTTTGGTCTTTCAGAGTCTGATTTTTTTTTTTACCATTTAGCAGCATGACTATCAGATTAATTTTTCCTAACCATACTCTCTCTGCTCCAGGCAAATGGTCCCGACCAGTTCGGCATCAACAACAAGAACCTGTTCCAGGAGGAGAGCCAGCCTGTTAGCCCTGACGTGCCCCCCGCCCTGCCCCCCAAAACGGGTACGCCAACCAGACCTCCGCCTCCCCCTCCAGGTCAGTGTATAAATCATTTCCACAAAGCGTTGCAGGTGGCAGCTTAGCTGTGACACCTTTAGGGCTGATGAACTCAATCCTTCCGTGTCCGTGCGACTGTGTGTGCCTCGTCAGGTAAGAGGTCGTCCATCTCTAAGACGGAGTCCTCCGACTCCTTCCAGCGGCGAGGGCCCTTCGTCCCCCAGACAGCCGGAGATTTCCCCCCCTCCTCCTCCTCACCCTCCCTGCCTGCCAAGGATCCCGTAGCCGACCCTTTCGCCCCTTCCTCCCCTCCTCTTCAGAACGTACGGGAAGCTGACCGGTTTGCCAGCTTTGACAAAGTGAGCACCTCCCTCTCGCCATCTCCTTCCCCCCCGCCTGAATCTCAGTTGTGACACCCTCTTCTCGCCCCCCCCCTCCACCCCTATTGTTCATGAATCATATCTAGTTGTGCAGTGATAACACAACTAACAAACTAATCAGGCAAGCCTCTGACATGACTCCATCCACTGCCAGTAAAAAGCACTCAGACGCAGTCAGGATCTGATGGCACGGGCTCCTATTTATGCTTATTTAACAACCTGCCTTTAGCTGAAGAAAGGGGGATGTTTCTCTTGAATCCCACCTGCTGCTTGTGAATATTTTTAGCTCCTTGTTATAAATGCTGCTTCTTTGAGGTGCTATGGTTGCACTTTTCCCCTTTTTTTTAAAACTAATTTTGTAACGGGAGTTTCACCTAATTTAAGCCTCATGGCTATCATTGCACTGCCTTTGTGAAAGAAATGTAGCTAGAGATTTATAGATGCATTGAGATAACAAATCTACACTGAGATTCACTTCACTTGTGGAGTTGTGGGACAAATGGATTGGTTAAACTTGGTTTTGTGAGAGCGAGGCTAGTTTTTGGCAGTGAATGGGGAGGTGAGGGTTTGCCTGCGTTGAGCTTTTCTTTTTTTTTTTAAGCCATCCCAACTCTCGCTGACGTGACGTCCTGTGCATGTTCGGGCATCTCAGAGGAGAGCCACTCTCCAATAAAATGGGATCTTCAGGGGAAATTTTAACTAACTTTTAATGAATAAATTTGCTGTCTACATTTTAAATGCTGCTGTGTTGAAACTTAGTGGTTAGTCTGACCTCTTTGTCTCAGGCTGAACTCGGCGTGTGAGGAGGAAGCCTAAAATGGTGTTTAATTTCTCCTCAGCCTTTAAGCTGCAGTGTGCCGTCCCATGAAAATGGCCACACATTGGTGGCTTTTTCCAAGGTGTATTAAGATGAATAAAGATTAGGGTTTAAATATCAGCAACAGTCCGAAACACCCTCTGAGCTGTTTCCTTTAACACAGCACAGGAAGGAGCGGTCAGGCTGTGGGTTTGGGATGGTCCACGATTCCAAAGTACAGTTATTGTTTTTTTTGGTCATGCCTTTAATGTCACATGACCACACCTGCATGCCTCTCTCACTCCGGCTTGCGCGCACTAACCGTGTTTGAGTGGCTTGCTATCATTCACGTACACAACAGCCTCCTCCGTTCCTCCAATCAGCGGTTGTTATTTTTCTCCCTTCACTCATCGTTTGATCATTCATCCCTCTGTCCTTTCATCCATCTGTTTATCGGCTCATGGTTTTCTACCCATCTCAGCCCTTGTGTGTTGTGGAGAAGCAGATGGCCTGTATACTCTTTGTGTTTTTACTCCTGTGTTAAAGAAGCTGAATAAAGTGTTGAATAAAGGGCACATCTCTGGGTTCTATGTGTATCCGTGACATCTACCTTCCAGGAGAGTACAAAGCTCTTTCCTTTTTTAGTTTATTCGTCACGAGCAGTGCCCATACTTTCCATTATTTATGTTTTTTCCCCCCCTAAGTTTGAACTGAGCAATCCTCTCCAGATTTGGTTAATAGTGGTGCCACTGCAAAGAGGGATTATCTGATAAGATTAAGGCCAACAGGCTTTATTAATCAAAGAAAGCAGGACTCCATTTACTGTGTGGTGCTTTCTGTGTCTTATGAGAGGAGACCTCAGACACACTCTTAAAAACCACCACGACAATGAAAAGACGAACAGATGCAACAGGTTGTTTGTACGAGGTTTTGGAATAAAATAACAAAAAGCACCACTTCATTTGTTATTTGCTGATGTCCCATCTCCCATTATATATTTTTTTTAAAAAGGGGGAGAGTGCTTGCACAAACTTTTGTTGATCCATTACATGATCCTTATCTTTTCATCATGCATGCTCTGAATACAGGACACCACAACCATCAGTTTTAAAACGGCTGCTAGGTGGCGTTGTTGTCATTGCTTTTTTTTTTTTTTGCATGGCTGGATACACACACACGTAAATGCACTAAGTGATCCATGTGCCTTGTGTTTGTCCGTCATTAAAAGCGATGAACCTGCTGCCACAGTGCATGTCTAGTCCGTAACACCGTTAGGACCCTAACTGACGCACCATTTATTCCACAGCTCCTGCTTCCCTCTTGTTGTCCTCAGCCTATGAATGCCTGTGATGCTGATCATACGACTCTTGTTTATCCCGAGTTGAAACCCTGCCCCTTTCAGTTCCTGCTTTTATCCTGATCACATGCCCCAGTGAAATCAGCGATGACATACGCCTGCTGGACCCAAAGATGGCCACTGTTGACGTGGACAAATGGATTTTTCTGGCTGCTACCCCAGCCTTTTTCTTAATTTATTTTTTTCACAGGTTGTTATAAAAGTGGTGTATCAGAGAAATGGAGATGTGACCTTTTTCAAGATGGACATTTTGGAGTAGCAGATATTAGCCTGATAGTCTGATTGGCCGCCTGTGGCAGATCCCTTTGAGATGGATGTGCATTTAGAGGAAACTGCATCCCATGTGTGCTTGTGTTTTTATTCATTTTTTCTGTTTTCATGGAGCAGTATCCAACCGAGGAAGACATGATAGAGTGGGCAAAGCGCGAGAGCGAGCGAGAGGAAAAGGAGCGGCTAGCAAGGCTCACCCAGCAGGAGCAAGAAGACCTGGAGCTCGCCATCGCTCTCAGCAAGTCTGAGCTCTCCTGAGGGGACCCCCCCCCCTCCCCGCACAGCCGGGCCCGGCCCAGAAAGCACCAAAGCGAAAGGGGGACCGCCGAACCCCGTGTAGAGACTGAAAACTGATGTCCGAACCCTACATCAGCCCCCCTTCTCCCTCGACCGCTCACTGGCGATGCAGTATCTCGTTTTTTCATCCTTTTTTAGTCTCCGGAGAGGACCAAATAGGAGGTCCTGTTCTCAGGAGTGGATTCTTAAAATCAGTTGTAGTACAAAAAAAACACAAAAAAAAGATTTCTGAGAAACATTTTCACAATAACTCTCCAGAATGTAATTTATTAAAACATGCACTCTGAAGTCTTGGTGAGAAGTCCAGCTTTTAGCTACTAACCAAACTCTCCTCTCCTCGTGTTGTTGTGAGGATTGAATGAGATTTGTTTGACAACCAATTTTTATAGAAGGCAGAAGTTCCCAAACTCTCTCCCGGCTGATCTTTAATACCCCAGAATAACCACTTTTTAGCAGGGAAAATGTGAATGAAATGCAAAACTTTAGTATCTTTGTTGGAGAGTGACTACAATTTGCTCCAGAGAGCAGATTATATTTTTCTTTCCCCTCATCAGGGCAGCATTATTTAGCAAGTTCATTATTGACATGCAATTCAACAGTGCTTTGTCATGCATGTTAAGAAAAAAATGCTTTTCTGAAGCAGATTAAACCTACTACATTTCAACCGGAGACACTAAACTTTTTCTCATGGCTCCACATCACACAGCATTTCAGTTTGGGCTGCAGAGCTCTGGAGCTCCATCTGAGGGCCGAACCAAATACTAATACACATTAAATGGAATAAAAACTACATTGAGATGTTTTCTGACAACTTGGTGTTAATTTTTTGTAGCTTCAAAGCTAAAAAAATCATAAATGTAGACAATTGAGCTGGGTTTTGCTGGATGAATACATGGATGGAACCCACTTTAACAAGTGGGCTTGAAATTATTAACTGAAGGAAGAAAATTCTCAAACAAGCTTAGCTGACTGGCTTGACTGATTTTTAAAAGAAATCACATTAAAAATACTCAAGTTGTCGTAAGCAAATATAAATTTTACACATAACTTTGACTGTTTGCCACATCTTACACTTGCTCTATTTCAAAATTCTCCCTGAAAGGATGTTTGTTTTTTTCCAAGATGCTTTTAAGGAGATATTCTCTGGTGGATTTCAGTCTTAGAGAAATTCAGGGAATCACCTGTGTTCTGTTGGTGCTCCTTAGGCTCTGAGCAGATTTCACTTGCAAAAGGCCTCCTTCATGTTGCCTCTTCATGCCTGCTGACACCCACACAGCAGCCACTTCCGTCTCTCTTGACCGTTTCGTGTTTGTCTCTGAAAAGAACTGTGATAGAAGGTTTCTGAGGGAGGGGGGGAAGACTCAGATGAAGAGCAGGAAGCCTTTGTTTTTTTTTGTACTCACTCGTTTCTGACCAAACAGTGCACACCATTAGGGACGGCTCCTCTAGGCTCATTACCCACGTCCTCCTTTCACGTGTAACCAGCTTCCTGTTAATACAGTGCTTCCCTCTATGTGCAGTCTCATATTGAAGTTTATTGTAAATACAACAGATTTTTTTTTTTTTTTTTTTGCATGGCTACACTCTCGAGTCATGTTGTGCTCCAGTTTATAGTTTCCATCTTACAGTACGTTACTGTCATATGTACAGTCGAACCCAGAACCACTCATGTTTGTAGGCTGACTCGTAAAAGCTTTTTAAAACTCAAGCTGATTGTATCTTATTTTAGATTTTCTAACTTGTAAGAGGATCCATAACTGGGACATTTGGCAAGAATATGTAATGCATTTACCTGAAACTGAATAAATATAAAAACAGTGTAGTTTTACAGTTTGTTCTGCTTTGTTTTTGCCTCCAACAGCCAGATGTTAAGACTTTCAGATCTTCTGAGGGGACCACTGCTCAGACATACAATTTATTCATATAAACTATTCACATTTGTTTGAATGATCTAGTATTTAGCCACAATTAAAGTAAAAAAAAAGGGTTAGTACAATCCCAAAAAGATTAGATGTCTTTAGTTTATATGACTATTGACCACTGCTGTTTTTAGAGCTCTGGTTGGATGTGGGCTGCCTTTTGGTCTGTCCTCTGTCATAATGGCCTCACACTGCTTCAATAACCTTCATGCCCTGCTCTCCTGGGAGGATTCGTCCCTCCACCAGACCTCCCGAGAGTCCCTCCTCCTTGTTCCCGTTCCTCATGAGCCACCTGGTCATGAAGGCCCCTCCTGATTAGACTTTGAGGAAGAGTCGGTCAGCTGTGACGGGCTTGTCTTTTCCTGTTTCTTGTCACTTTCAGGAACAGCTTATCTACTCTCTTGATCGTTTATGATACAGAGATCTTTATTTATATATAATACAGAGATCTTTATTTTTTCCAAACACAACTAAACAAAAATGACACCAGTATTGCCCAGTGTGACAGACACATTGAACCATATATATATATATAGGTGTGTGTATGTGTGTGTGTGTGTGTGTGTGTCTTTTTCTGCTTGAATAATGTTTGCAGACAAAGGTGTGACTCATTCCTTTAAAAATAAAAGTCAGCTGGGATAAGGACAGGCCTGGAAATGGGTGTACAAATAAAAAAAACAGCCAATGTCCAATAAAAAGAACTTCTTTAAATGACACAAGCAGAGAAATGAGGAGTGGCTGCTGAACAGTCCGCACGCGGCTCACATGACAGGCCGAACCGGCGGGCTTTAGGACCCGGAAGCCACCGTCCACATTCCTGTGCATTTAAATAGGAAAGTCATTATTATGCAGATGAGACCAACACACCTTTTCTTGTCGGGGGAGGTAAGAAAGCCTCCAGCTGCCGTCCTCCGTCACTAATGTCCGTGTGAAGCCAGCGTGAGCCGCTCCGGAACCCTTCCAGGCCGCCGGTGTGAGTCCCTCCATGCCCGCCGTGTTAACCTGACCTGCCCGCAGTCTCCTGCCGTGACACCGACCCCCCTCCCCCCCGCGGTGGAATGAGTTTTATCACCAACTGGAGGCGAAGCGTGAAGAAGAATGACAGTCAAAAGTGAGTAGTGAACGAACCTGGAGGTCCGGGCCCTCCTCCAGGCCGCCGGCAGAGACCGGGTGGGGGGGGGGGGGGGGCTCTGTGAGGGGGTCACCGTGTGCCCGGGATACCCGCCGTTATCCGCTTTTAGCTGAAAGCAGCCAACGAGTCCTCAGGTGGATTTGTCTGAGGCCGAAAGAAAAGTGGTTTGACAGGAGTTTTCTCCCAAAGTTTGACTTTGAGCCAATCTGAATGAAAGCTGCCTGAACCAAAATGAAATATTACAAACTTTTATCCATGTGAATTCTTCTAAACATTGTTGAATCCAAAGGAGGTACCAAATACACAAACAAACAGTCTGTTTTTGTTGTTTAAATCTTATATTCCCAGTTTAATCTGCCACTTTCAACAAATATGTGCTGTTTGGTTGGCATAATTAAAACTCAATTGCTGATTCGGGCTTTGCAAGTTTTTCAAAAGTTCTGGTTGAACTCTGAACTACTCATACGTTTTATATAAACGACAAAGTTTGATACATCTATGTATCTTGTGTATCCCATCGTGGGCTTTCAAATTGATCTGGTGAGGATCAAGCTCTTTGGTTTTGGTTTAAATATGATCAAGTCAGTAATAA
Source organism: Menidia menidia (assembly GCA_907169785.1). Taxonomy (NCBI): domain Eukaryota; kingdom Metazoa; phylum Chordata; class Actinopteri; order Atheriniformes; family Atherinopsidae; genus Menidia; species Menidia menidia. The sequence continues at coordinate 943,971 of CAJRST010000002.1, forward strand.
TGATGTCATCTATTGTGATTTATAGAACCACAGCAGCCATAAGGGGCTCCCCCAGCTCCCCCCATCAGTACCAGGGACCTTGTAAACAGTCCCCAAAGCCCTGATGTCTCTTTGCTCAAATCTCTGAGTTTTTGCAGCCTCTCTGATTTGGTGGTTTTCACTTCTTCACAGGAGTCTGGAACAGGCCCAAGACACCCCTGTCAGCCCGGAGTCCCCGAGCCGGTATGTTCACATTGTTCATGCAGCCATTCCTCCTCACTGTCCGGAACAATAAGCAGTGAGACAAAGAAAGAAAACAAAACAAACTGAACGATCCGTCTAGTCACTTGTGGCTCCTATAATATCATTAGATATGACTTATTCTAACCTTTTCGTCTAAACTGTCAACACCTGTGGAAACTTTGACTGAACCGTGTGCATTTGTTTCCAGGTTGTCGGTCATAAACAACCCAGATCTGGATCCCATCATCACTGACTTTAAGTGAGTGTCTTTTAACTGAGAGGACCGTCAGTGAAATGGTGATTACCACTGCGTTCTCCCATTCAGCTTGTCCTCGTACATTTCCCGTAAAATGTAAAGCCCATGGCTCCAGAAATCAGTAATTGTAGGGACACAAGCAGTCTGGGAGTGTCTGCTGTCCCGGATCGCTGTCCCTGTATCTGTGACTCTCACGATCATGTTCCTCACGCAATAGGTGTGCCTCTTGCTGCTTCTTTTTTTATCCCTTGAGATTACCTTTTCTCTGACCAGCCTGGATTTTTGTTCCTGTGTTTCAGGTTACAGCTGCCTGAAAACAAAGATGCTCCAAATCCATCAAATGGGTAAGACCAGGTCTTAACTGATGGTTGAATAAGTGGTAAAAAAGTGAATGAAAACTATCCCCCATAAAGGGAGAGCAGTCCCCTGGGTGTCTGAGCTAGGCATAAGAACTCTCTCTACTTTGTAGCTGCGGAAAGGAATTACATAGCATTTTTCCCATTAGCTTTAACAGACAGTCACATGATTTCATGTTTTAAATGTGTGTGCTTGTGTCTGCAGAGTGATATGTGTGGCTAATATGAGCATTTTAAAACAATAAGACATCCTCAGCCAACTAAAGTCACATTTTACAACTTAAAGCGCCAGGGCAGAGTTGGACTGTATCTTTGAAGTCTCTGGAGATGTGATTTGATGTGATTTGATGCTACATAAAATCAAATTGAGTTGAATTAAGAGTACCCACCCCCTCGCCTGATGTCCCTTTGAAATGACAGAAAAGTTTGCTGTGGTGGTAATTTGCTTTCCTACAATATTTAGCTACTTTCATGATTTTTACCATCCTTTAGCCATTTCATAAACCCCTCCTTTCGATTGCTGTGTATAGAAGAGGTTTAACCTCTTGTTTTAGGACTGATGTCCTCATGTTATCTTCCCAGAGGCAACAAAGTAAGATCAAACCTTAAAATGTCTGCCACAGAGCTTTAAAGTTGATATTTGGACTACAGTTGTCACCTCTTTAGTTGTACCTCCTCAGAACACAATTATAGGCATTTGCTAAAAAGTCCGCTTTAGTTTAAGTTGAATGCTGTTTTGGGTGGCCCCCACCAGGCGGCTGAGTGTGAGCCTCTGTCTCCAGCGCCCCGGCGTTCTCACTTGGCGCCATGCCTGCATTTCATTCACCGTTTAGCATCAGCCGGAGCTGCTTCTGTGTCCTCTATTTCTGGGCTCTCCGCAGTGTTCGCTGTGTGCCACTGCAGCAGATCGGACCATCTGACAATGCTCTGCGCACTGCTTTCCCTCCTGTGAACCCCCTCTTCCCTCAGCTTTAACTGCAAACAGTTTTAATTGGTTTCGGGATTGCAGGCGTTTCATAATCGCCGCCCGGATTTCTCTATTTTAGCTCTCTCTTTAGCTTTCTCTTTCCTATTTAGCAGTTTCTGTTCTTATGTAAAAGTGCTCAAGCTGTGAAGAGGTGGACATTTTAGCCCCACCTCTGACTTGGCTTCAGCCAATGGGAGCAGAGACTGCAGTGAGTGTAGCGCGAGGTTGACGATCGGAAGAGGTGGGACAGGTCTTGTGTGTGTGTGTGTGTGTGTGTGTGAGGGGCAGCACAGATAGATTGTGTGGTCTTCCTTCATGTGTGATAGTCATCCCAATCTTATTAAGGGCTGTTGCCGCTGCTCCGTGCTTCTCTTGTGCCCTCCCTCTCTCATTCATTCCCCCTCCTCTCAGTCCCTCTCGCTCTGTCTCTGCCCTTATTTTGCTCCTGCTCTTGTGTCTGCAGCCACAGAAAGAGACCGATCATTACACAGCACTGCTGGTGAAGGCCCCGGGCGCACTTCTGCAATTGTCTGTACCTCTCTCTCTCGCTTTCCTCCACACACTTTTTTTGCCAAATGAAAATGTCAGGAGAGGAAGAAGCTCATTCAAACGGGTAAGACTCTCTCAGCAGGCTGGGATAATCATTAATTCATTTAGTTTTGGTCCTGTAAGATGCTTTGTGAGGGATTTTTTCTGCTTCATCACATGAGGAGAAGTGCGTGTGTTTGTGTGTGTGTGTGTGTGTGCTGAGTCGTGACACTCAGGCATGTGGACAAACTGGCTGGGCTAACTGTTGGAGCTTCTCTGTATCCCGGCCCGAGCTCCGAACGTCTTAAATCAACTGGAATGAATGTGCTGAAAGCTCTGTGAAGCCGAGCCGACAAACTAGTGCTTCGTCACTCCCGCGAGGCTGCCGGAGTGTGCAGTGACAGATCAGTTGGCAGGAGCACGTGAAGAAGTGGCTCTAGATGCGCAGTTGCCTGATAATGATCACCGTTGTGCAAATGTCTCCCTGGAGAAATTAGCTCCCAAATGCTGAGTTGGAGCTCTATTAAATTATGGGGACAATGCGTGGTATGCACATCCTGGGTCTTATGGAGGCTTCTTATTTGGGTCTTTGTTAGGACCTCTTTGCTTCACACAATGGTCAGCTGCCTAGTTTGTGAGACAGTCCTGTACTGTGTGGTCATCTTTCTGCTCACGGCCTCATTTCCCTCTCAGTTGTGCTGAAGCTGCCAAAATCTAGTTTTCCAATCAGAGCGCTTTCCAGATTTAAAGAAATGATTGAGCCCCGGGTTGTTTGTCTGTGTGTTTGCCATCGACTCTGGCAACACAGTGACCTTTGTTAGTTTGCTGATGAGATTTCAGGATTAATCGAAGCTGTTTGAATAGGAACAGTTTGAAAGCCAACAGCTTATCATCTATTAGGTTATGTTTTTAGTCTGAATTTAACAGGTGATTAGGGGCAGCGAGTGTTGGGTCTGTTTAGAAAGACTGAATAATGTCAACTCCACTGGAAACGGAGCAGTGTTCTTATTTTCGTCTTACTTGAACTAATGAGATCATGCTCTTCATGCTTTGCGCAGCTTTCTTTACTTTTTTCACTGGATTCTTGTGTCATGTAATTATATGTTCTTAATTGCTTTCAGTCGTGCCAATTCCACTCTAAACAGGGAAAACAGCTCACAGGAATCTGCGTGTTCTGGTTAGAATCATTGTGAGGGGTTTTAATCAGTTTTGCTGTGAGTTTAGTTATTGTACATATTATTTGGTGTTTTTTATTTTTATGAGGAAAAAAGGTTTGTATAAAGGTTGTTCCAAGGTACAACACTGAAGGGAGATGTGTTATTGATTCTTTATCAATGTTTTCATTCACACATCGTAGTGTATGGGTGTATGGGTCGTTTTCTACTCCATCAGAAGGACGTCGTATGAAAAAGCTCACAGTGTTACAGATGACAAAACCAGGACAGAAATGAGGTTTATTGTGGATACAATACTAAGGCAGAAACACGGCAGTCTTCTTACAAACATGGATAGATAGCTTCTAAATATAATCTGGAACCAGTCAACACAGATGTGGAGATGATGTGATCGGGGTTATCTTCTCCCTGTAGCTAAGTAGGGCCTGATCGGATTCCTCAGGTTAAAATATTGTAAATGTGCTATTTACCTTTAGAAAAGATAAGTGGCCTTATTAAAAATCTCTACTGACTTGAGTCTACATGCACTCCTCTTTACATTTCTACGTTACATTTTAAATGCTGTTGGATTTGGGCTTTTGGGGATTTTGAAAACAAAACCAACATTTAAAGTGAAGCTATTGTTGTTTCTGGTTGTTCCCAGTATCCTGCATTCAGGATTTGGTTGCATGCAGAGCAATGGATGACGGACCAAACTACTGAAAAACTATCTGAAAACCAGCAGGGATAATCTTAGAATGAAAGATTATCCTTTTCTATCCAGAAAAGAGTTCCACCCCAAGCCCTGAAACTGATCTGGCCAATGCAAAGCTAACACCTATGTTGATGAGGCATATCGATCAAAACAGAAAGTCCTGTCACACATTTTGGTTAAGTGATCAACATGATGTTGTTTTTACCTTTTTTCTCAGTTATTTTACCGATGATAAACCTTGTTAAAATGATGCTTTTATCCTCTCCCCTGGCTCAGATATAACACCGTCATACCTTTGGCAGCCTGACAAAGTATTTGTCGAGCAAGCAACGTCTGCACATTTTCAGGAAATAAAAAAAGCATCACGACCTGATGGCAAGCGGTCAACTGAACTTTTTTCACGTAAAGAGAAAGCAGTGAAATCTCATGCTGAACTGGGTGCCTGTGCATGTGGGAGGACATGTGACAGCAGATCCGTTCCAGCATTATTCATCAGATCAATGGCAGAAATGCACAAACATTACGTCGGCTTGTTTAAATCCCCCCGGGCCTACGATAACGGCTGTGTTATCGAGTCCCCTCTCAATTATATAACAGATTAGCTTCATTATTACATTTTATATTAATAACCTGACTATGTGAAATTAATTTTTTCCCCATAAACTTACAGTAGAAAGTTGTAAAAAAGTTTTCTTCTATATTTGTTCATAGATTGCCATTGAAATCTATGACCACAACTTTGCTGGCTGAGAAGATTTGGAATAGTTACAGATGCCTGGGCCCAAAACGGGCGGTGATCCTGCCTTGGCGTGTTTACCCCGGAGCAGGGGCGCTGTTATCAGGGCGCTCGGCCTGTTGGCAGTCATATGGTGACCACGGCGGTCGGTCAGCCGCATGTCATTAGCCAGAGCTGCACAGAGCCGTGTGTCCTGTGTCCTGCTGCTGGTGGTGGTGCTGTGTGCTGGTATGAGATGGGTTTGTTGTTCCCCTGTGCTGCTAATGGGTAGGAATGTGACGTTTATTAGTCACTGCTGTTCCACACATTAGTCCTAGCTGTGCGCACTGTTTCGGCTTTTGTGTTGCTCAGCAGAAGGCTCGCTGATGAGGTCAAAACCTGCTGTGTTGAACAGGTAACGACCTACTGACTGACTGTATTATGGCCATTATTTCGAAATTAGATTTACGTTTAAAAGCAAACGAGTCCCTGCCATAACGTGGACTCTGTTTGCGAGCACCAGGGACTCGTCACGTGACGATCATGTGCAAGATGTAATAAAAAGGAAGAATTGTCATCAGTTTGTGTGGCCATCTTTTCTCATGTGCAGTGTAAGGGTCCGATTTTTTTAAAATGTTAGAGCTCTGATTTATGCTGGTCCCCTGTGGGATTTGTAATTGCACATAAATAGCAACTCATTCTCCTCAAATCTGTTTGTGTTGGTTCATTTTTTTTATCTGAAGTGTTTTTTGAGTGCATGGGATTAAAGACAAGAGGAACATCCAGGGTTGCAGAACATATTCCACTGATGTCAATCTTATTTTTCTCTCAGCTCCATGTTAGGAAAAAAAAAAAAGTTTTTCGAAGTTTGCCCCTTTTCCTTCTGTTTTCCCTCTGCTTGTCCTGTTCTGGTACTGATAGTTTACTCTCATGGCCCGGTTTCTCAGGTGCTCGCGGTCCGACCTGTCTCTGGCTCTGGAGGACTGCATGGCTGCCCTGGATCTGTTCCTCAGGAATGACTTTGAGGAGGCGCAGGCACGTCTCAGATGCAGGTAAGGGCACATCCTGAGCCAGAGGTTTCCACAGCTGCGGTTCTAACCTGGCTTTGTGATCAAATAAACAAAAAAATGCATTCATTTTACAAATACAAGAAATCATTTTTTTGTGTTTTAGAGCAAAGTTTTAAAAAGGAATCAGGATTCCAACATAAAGGTATTTGGAAAACTCAGGTAATAATAATAAAAGACAGTTTAAATTCATTAACTGGGTGGAGTTTTGGGTCCCGGTAAACTAAATCTGAACATGACGCAGCACCCGTATGTACATGTGATTTGATGGGAGTCGCTCCATGCTCTGCCTGAGTATGACTCTGAATGCCGAGCTGTGCACCTTACAGGAATGCTTTTGGCACTTGTTATGTAAAAGAAAACGGGGGCGTGACATGATATACCACACTGATGTTAGAAACTTGGTTCATAGTCATGTGACTGGAACCAGACAAGGAGGAGATGTGACATGTGGACAAAATGGACAGAGCCCATAACACTCAGTCTCAGCTCCCATCACCTCTGGTAGGGACGGCGAGGTGGAAAATAGAGGCCAGATTAACTATCATGAAGCAAACTGATGATGGACAAGAGGGGGAGTAATGTTTGCCCAGCCTATTTTTATGAATAGTTATGAGTTTCTCCAGGTTAGTCTGTTTATTCCCTTTTTTTAGCTTTTGTAACCCCAGTATTACCCCACTAGTTTAGCTCCTTACTAAGAACAGCACCGACACCCTGTCAGAAAAGATAACCATCTTCATCTGACGTGTTCTTTGGTTGTACAAAGCACTGAGAATCCAGCCTCTCACAAGGTTCAGATGAGCAGGAGCACATGTTGACAAAGTTTCCTCTCACTCATGAGTCATCTGCTGTCACCTCAGGCACTTCTGTGCAGCTAATGCAGATTTCTTGAGGGGGGGACAGTGGAGCAATCCCCTAATCTACCAAACCTAAAGCCCAATGACTCCACAGGTTCTCATCTGACATTTGAAATGAAGTTTCTGCTTTCTATGCTGTGTGGTTTCTGCCTTTGTTGACTTGTGGTACTGTGAGCTCGGCGTGTAAGGGCCTGCTTCTGAGGGATCTGAGTCATTATTTAGAATAGTTTCAGAATCTCGCTAGTGATTGGAGGACATACCACTTCCTGTTTCATATCGTGCTCAAATGTGAGTCGTTCATTGTTTGATACAGAGCACGTCTTTCGTAAACCATATTATAATGCCGGGAAACATGATGAAAATCAGTGTTTTGTATAAACTGTGTACAGTGTATAGCTTGTATGCAAAGCTATTAAAAGCTGTCAAATCTTTTATTTTATTTTTTTTTATTTTTTTTTAGATAATCAGAAAAGCAAAGTAGACCAAAAACATGCTTAGTTTTTAAACTTGAAGCCGTTCAGTTTTCCACAGAAGATGGGTATAAAGTAAACACATTTCCTTTGGGTTTGTGTAGAAAAATAAAAAAAGTTAAATCTCCTCAGTGCGTTTGTCCAGGGAGAGCAAATGTCTCCCAAAATGTTCCCATCTGTCTCTGTCCTGTTTTGGAACGACTAAATCTAATTAAATTGACTGAGTTTCAAAATGCTTTAACTGTTGTTTCTATTCTTTTGAAAACCTCTGACCAACTAAACCTTAATGTTTAGCTAGTTAGGTCCCTTGATCACTTAACTCTGTTGTGTTTGTGGTGATGAGCATTACTTCAGGCACACAGGGATCTGTGTATTTGTCATTTCTGGTATTATTACTGATTTATTGGAAGTCTGTCTACCCTGAACACTCGAACTGGGGTTGACTACACGTCGGTGGCCCAGATTCTCTAGCATCCTCTCAGGTGCTGCTATTTGTCCTGCTTCTGAAGTCTCCAGTTTTAGATCAAACAGAGGAATAAATCCGTCCTGCAGACCTTTCTCCCTCAGAGCTCTGCTGCAGACGCAGAGAATCATCAGTAAATAAAGCCTGAAATGCCCTTTGTGTTGACAATAACTGACTAAAATCTTTAGTAATGCCAGCAAACCGTTTTTTAAGCAGGGCATTCATTCGAGTGACCCGTTTCCCATTATCCTCATAAATCTCATGTTACACAAAGTTTTTTCCAGCTCTAATCAGTGCTTGTTGCAGCCTCATTTCAGAATGGTTTCATTTCAAAGAGGCAGCTCTAAGAAATCTTTAGTAACTTCATTACTGACATCCTATTACTACAAAGAACACTTTTCGTTAAGTTTCTTATATCAGAGATTTTTCAAACTACTGAAACCAAAACTGAACATTATATATTAAATACAGAGAAGTATGTACTTCATATATTGTGTGGTGTTTTTTTCTTACACTATAGAATATGACTTATTGGCTTTCAGCATTATGCAATCTCTTTGTTTAAACAACCTTTTTGTAATTACTTCATGTACATTAGCCAATAACTGCTCAGTGTTGGGCCACACCACTTTTCTGTGTCTGTGGGGAGCTATTAGTGTCTCAGTGTTTTTCTTGGGCGAATCCATGAGCTGTTATGATGAAACATCATCTCAGCATCTTCCCTCTGACAAAGTGTTCTTTTTAAATGAGGATATCAGAGAAAAAATACCTGGCTTCTAGCTTCTTTGGAGTTCTGCCACTCCACATTTAAAACTCAGAGTTGATGTCTGTTTGTCGGTTTGAGTTACACTTTTTATACCAAAACAATTGCTGCCATTGGCTAAACTTGTGTACTATTTACAGCAAATGGGTGTTTACAGTTTTCTTTTTATCTCAATAACATATTTTTTTCTTGGAAAAACACCCCTGGTAAAATGAAACCAGTTGTGTAATGTTTTAGTTCACTTGGCATTAATGAGTTAAAAACTTTGTGTTTCAAAGGGCTTTTTCGGATCATTCAATTTAATTAGAGTATTTTTTTTTCTTTGTAGTGGCTCATTAACATGGAAACTTTCCAGCCTGTTGCTGATTGGTGTGTCAAATGAGAAAGAAAATCAACTCTTAATTTGTTTTTAAATCTTAAGGATTAAGATAACAAGAAACGATTACTGTATAATGGACTATATAATGTGGAATTACACCCTGCCTCAAGTTTTGTGCTCCATCATGGACATCAAGTTACTTCATTGTTCTCTTTTCTGTTATCAGAACCCGTATCTCACAGTTTCTGTTATATCATCCTCCACCTGGATGTTAGAGGGCTGGGGGCCACTCCTTCGGCCCAGTTTTTCTTTTCAGTTCTCTCTTACTGACAATAACAGTTGTTGTTACCCTGTCAGCCTGTACAGAGGTAGTTTTGTATTTGCTTTCGTCATGAGTCAAAACATGGTGCGATTTCCTCTCTATTTCTGAGCGAGGATATATATATATATATATACACAAACACACAACCGTGCTACTGTTCCATATTACTGTAATACATACTAATACATTAATAAAATAAAATTAATAGTAGTAATTTTTCAATTCAATCATGCTGTCAGAAAAAGTTGAAAAAATTAATTTGGTTTCTGCAAAGCCCAGTAACTCACTCAAATAGATTGAGTATTTTCTGGTTTGTGCTTCATTTATATGTAGGCCAATGTCCGGAGGGCTTAGACTTCTAATGCGTAATATTGCGTAATGTGTGGCATGCTTTTTGTGAGAGAGAAACATCCAAAGACTTATCAGTGGGAGCTCTCAGGATGCAAAAACACTGGCAGAAGCTTCCAGTTTTTCTCCTTTCCCCATCCAATACGGTGTTCTGACGCAGTCTAATGGAGGTCAGGGCAGACTGTATAGAGCTTTGGACTGGGAACAAAGCTTATTTTACAGTGGCTCTTACCAGTGTGTGCTTCCAGGCTCAAATCTTTCATGTTTTATCATTGAAAACAAAGGTGATGTTTCTCAGAGTCTGATGAACAGATTTCAGATTTGAGAAGTCTGATCCCTTCCCACAGAGAGACAGATGTTTCCCTCCTCCTTTGCTACTTTTTTTAATGTTGATGATCACAGGCAGTTAAACCCCTCCAAGACTGTAGGATGGACTCGGGGACAACACTTTCTTTGCTCACACATTGTTATTCGGTACACACCTGCTTTTATATGTTAGTCCCTGCGTATGTGGCAAATGATCCAGATCCGTCATGTGATTTCTCTTTTCCATGCCGCATACTTAGGGCTGAGAATTCTTTTTGATTTACTCTCAGAATAGCTTAGGTCTAAGGCTGAGTGTAAGAGGAGGGAGGTTGGAGAGGAATCTGCTTCAACAGGCCGGTGCCCACTTTAGAGACTGTGTAAGCCAAGAGACCAAATGTAAAATACAGGAAACAGAGAGGAGTAAAAATCACATAATTCTGCTTTCATACTGCTGGAAGGCAAAAGTTGTCCTTGCTGTAATTATTTAATACAACGGTTTAAGGAATTAAGCAGAACGGCACATTTGCTCCACACTGTGTTGAATCTTGGACAATATAGGAAGCTTTAAAGTGTGTCATCCTGCATATGATGGTGCACTACTGAAATTGTTGGAGTACATTTTTATAAAAGCATTCGAATATGTAGGTAAACCTTGAGTTGACTAAAATAAATCGGATAAGTTATTATCCTGCAGTGGCTGATCCAGAGGAAATAAGAAGTATTTTAAGGGTCGAACAGCTGTTAAAGGGCTCTGCATATATTTAACATATAGTGGAAGTCTTTTTCGAAATCGCTCATTTATGGAACTGCCCTATAGGTTCAGATCCAGCATTTCCTTTTCTGATTGGTTGCTGTAGACTAAAGCATTATAAGAACACTCTACGAAAGCAGTCAATCATTTTTATGGTTATTCAATCCTTCAGTCCCAAAATGTTCCAACAGCAGATTTAGATGTGTTTGAAGGCAGTTTGTTCAAGAATGCCACACCAGGCCAACGGAGACCTGATTTAGCTATTATTTTATCATTATGCAGCCCTGCTCAGTAGCGTTCAATACACATCATGTTTGATGTTCGATGTTTATGCATTTATCCAAAGCAACTTACAATGTAGATTTTAAAAAATGCAGATATAAAACACACAGAGTCTGAAGTTTTTCTTTGAGAAGTTGCTGGTTGTTTTCTGTCGTTTGTCTTGTGATTTTCTTTCATGACTATAAGTTTTTCACAAGCTAATTGTACTAAAAACGTCTGCTTTCTGAGAGACATGTTCACACTTTTCTCAGTATTTCTCCTTTTTTGGACTTGTGATAACATGTGCTGATTTGAATTTGTGTTTTGAGGACATGATATCTCTGCAACTCTATTCTAGAAAGGAAAATAGTGGTAAAAGTGACTGTAAACATTACTGATTCCCAGACACATTAAGAATGGCTGCAAGCCATATATTTTGCGTCACAGGTAAAGGTTTTCCGTCTCAGGTTTGGCTGTGTGTTACTCATGTAAGTGTGACGCAGTGGAAATGGAAGGCAGGCAAATGTCCACGTCCTCCTCCAACAGCCCGCTGTTACTTCCTGGTTTTGACTGATTGCGTTTGCGTTCAGTCATTGAGTTACAACTAATAATAAACCCATTCAGGCTGAATTAGAACATTTTCAAGTGCTTATTAGCACTTATTAACTGTAATTTTCTTCAATGACAGACTAAAAGTCACATGGGGGAGGACAAAGATGCATCCTTCAGTCTGTTCAGTGTCCAGTTTGCAACATTTATTGATAAAAGTGAAGCATGATTAATGTTGTTGACTGTGAAAAATCCATTAAAGCTAATTCAACTTCTAAAACGGTAAACAAATGACTGATTTGAGCTGGCAGATCTCACAGGCAGGTCACATGACTCGATCCCTGCAGCAAAATATTAACTGAGCTGTCTGACGGCATTCTTTGCCACACACGTATGCCCGTACATTAACAACCAATAAAAAACACATTTTTACATGTAATATACAACATGAAAGTTAACACAGTGTTACATCTTATTACACCTTAAAGTGTTGTTCTTCCAACTTGTTTTTACTTTGTTTTTGCAAGCAAATAGTTCCGCCATAGTATAAAGCTGGAGTAACAACCTTTCTCAACTAGTTTATCAAGTATACCCACTAAAGAACGTCATACAGTATTTTCTACTGTAGAGAGTTTACAGAAACCTGTTGAGCAGAAGCTATGATGTGGCTCAGCAGCAGCCACAGATATAAATAGGCACAGTTTCTTTTGTGTTAAGTTGTCGGTTTAGTCTTCCAAGTATTCGCCGGGTTACTGTTAGCAGTAACCACCGAGCTGGCCACGCATGTGTGACGTTGGTCACTTTCATTTTGACCACCTGCTCGCCTCACCATTTTGTAAATTATCTGAAACAATGCCATGCACTATGATCTTTTCATGTGTCTGCAGAACAAAAGACAGCATGTACCACGCTCTGACCTATGCCACCATCCTGGAGATGCAGGCCATGATGACCTTTGACCCTCACCACATTCTGGCGGCGGGCAGCACGATGAAGGAGGCGCAGGCTCTCTGTCAGCGGTGAGTCTCTGCCACAACGTTAGAGCCTAATCTTGGCCTTTGACGTGCAACTAAACAGTGACACGGTGGTTTTACTAGTACTTCTCTCCAACTGGACCAACAGCAGCGGTTACTATTGTCCCTTGAATACAAAAAAAGCCAAGACACAGGTCAGTTACGCAACAAGTGCAACAGTCGGATGAGACTGAGTCTTATTTTAATATACAAAAGAGATTAAAGAGAGCCCAATTAGTAATTATCAGCTACTCTGCTGAAGATTTCTACCTGCTGGTTTCTTATGAACTGTGGATCCAGTTTGTGCTGAAGCCCCAGCGAGCTCTTCTCTCTCCCTCACACCAACACTGATCTAAGCTAACACTGGCTGGTTTTTGGAAAGTAAATGCTGATGGGAAGTTTAATGCACTTTCAGCAAATTGTTCCGCAGCAGCCGGTTCACCTTGCTGGAGCTTGGCATCAGGTCTTTACCGGAATGAGGCTGAGTCACTGTTTAATGTGGAAAAGAAGATATGACAGAGTGAATTCTGAATGGTGACACTTTTGTTCTTCCTCCATCAGGCACCGAAAGAAGTCCAGCTTCTCCAAAAGCTTCACAGAAGGTCAGTAAAATCCCCCCTGACGGGACAAGTTCCTGTTGCACCCTTAGGTTAAACCTATGTCCGCATGCACGTGTGGGAGGTTTGGGTTCACATGTTGTGGGTAAAGTTCCATAAGTGCATGTGTTTGTATGTTTCTGTTACACTGCAACTTATAGACTGTCCCACTCAAGATAACTCGGCTGTAATATTTCCCCCCCAGATGAACTCCATGCTGAAGTGTGCTATGCAGAATGTCTCCTGCAGAGGGCAGCGCTCACCTTCCTTCAGGTCAGCAGGCCTCAGCCTGACCAGCCCTCAGTCTGCCACCACTCACTGCGTAACCCCGTTAAACCTTGTCTCCTCGCTCCTCTCAGGATGAAAACATGATCAGTTTCATCAAAGGCGGAATCAAAGTGAGGAACAGCTACCAAACTTACAAGTGAGGATCTCTTTCATATTCATCAGTAGATCTGGATCTCTCTGATAGTAGATTGTATTCACAGAGCTTAATCTTGCCACCTCCTTCTCCTCAACCTAACAGAGAGCTTCATGGTATCCTCCAGTCCTCTGGATACACTCATGGTGACAACCATGGTCATTTTGAGGGTGGTGTTAAGCTAGGAGTGGGAGCCTTCAACCTAGTAAGTAAAGGTCTGAATGTGAATGCCTGTGGTTGTGAGGTAATCGTCCCTGAATGCATCACAAGCATTTACCAGCAGTTTTCAGTAGGTTTTAAAGCTGGATATGTTAAAAGAATTAAACACAAGCATAGAAATAGGCAAAAACTCACATTTAACATATTTTAAACCCTGTGCCTTTCAAATAAAAATGACTTTAGAGCTTTTGAAATACAGGATCCTTCTTGGAAACCACCTTCATTGTAATGATAAAGAAATGCTGTTGTCATCCCCACGAATAACCCTGCTTTTCTTCTTCCTGTAGATGATTTCCATGTTGCCCACACGGACGCTTAAGCTTCTGGAGTTTGTGGGTTTCTCTGGTAATAAGGTAAGTCTAACAGTAGGACATTTCTTTTATTAGTTATTGATACCAAAGCAGAGGCAGAGTCTTCTGCTTTATTTGTGGAATATGATCTCCTCTGAATATACCGTCAATTTACAAACCTGTGAATTCTGGTGAGATGACTGTGGGAACATGAAACTGTCAGGGGAGGAATAAAGCAAAAGTCGAGAAATGCACAAGTCACTTTGAAGGTCTGATCATAATGACTAATCACTGTACTATCTGTTCATATGTGACTTTCAAGAATTTGTTGGATCTATAATTCTGCTGCCACTATGAAGAAAATATCCCACTATGATGTTGTATAGACCAAGAAACTACATTTGATAATACTCTTTGGACTTTGTGTGTTCTGTGTGATTTACTGAGGGTGCATTCTCAGTTTTTTTTTTTGTAATACAGATCTTCTTACTCAATCTGTTCTCACTGACTGCCTAGGAGTCATTTAGCAGACTAGCTGCCACTGTCCATCCTCCTGGACACACTGCCTGAACATTAGAACAGTGTGTTGACTGTGTCTGGTTCTGCTGCTGAGGCCGAACTGAACTGAGTTCTGTGTGCTTACCTGCAGGAGTTTGGTCTCCAGCAGCTTCAGGAGGGCTCTGCAGAGAGCACGTTCAGGTCCTTCCTGTGTAATATGCTGCTGCTCTGCTATCACACATTCATGAGCTTCATTTTAGGTGAGCTGCTCTGAACACACACGTACTCCTGCTCCTGCAGGCACCCGTAGAAGAGGCCCGGTTCAGCTGTCTAACCCGGCTGTTTTCTGATGGTGCTTTGCAGGAACTGGAGAGGGAGACGTCCAGGACGCCGAAAAACTTTTGCAGCCTTATCTGAAAAAATACCCGAAGGTTAGCTGGAGGGAGTGGCATCCATGTTTTCTTCAAATGGCTGTGGGATACTTTGCTTTACATTCCCAAACATTATCTGTTTTGCATCTTTTTAGGGATCCATCTTTTTGTTCTTTGCTGGTCGAATTGAAGAGATCAAAGGTAACCTGGATGCTGTAAGTACTCTTTTTGCATCCTGAAAATGGTTGTAACAACATCCCTTCTGCAGGACGCATGCCTTGTATAATAGGAGCACTTAAATGATATTCCTTGTGTCTTATCTTGTGAGAAGAAGAGACAGTGTTCATCATTATGTCAAACGTCCTCTCCCCTAAAGGCTTTATAGTGGATATGTCACAATCATTTCTTGTTCTTGTTCACTTTCAGCCCTGTACAATGTTATTAACAAAGCACATTTCTGTTCACTGGGCTTCGTTGTTACCAAAGTGAGTTTACTGTGGACCCACCTCTAAGATGGCTGCTGTTCTCTGTTTGTGGAAGGCTATCGAGCGCTTCGAGGAGTGCTGCGAGGCGCAGCAGCAGTGGAAGCAGTTCCACCACATGTGCTACTGGGAGCTGATGTGGTGCTTCACATACAAGAGGCACTGGAAGATGGCCTACTTCTACGCTGACCTACTAAGCAAGGAGAACTCGTGGTCCAAGGTAGGCCACTACACTCTTCAGTGTGAGCACATCTTGAAAAAAGTCGGAAAGAAACATTTGTATGAGGTTGATATCAGATTTGTGAATATTTGCCTTTCATTTTTAGCTAAAACATTATGAATCTTTTTTCCCCCACTGTCACCGCTGTTGTGAGTTTTTTAGTTGACTGTTTAAAGATAAAAAAAGGGATTGCCATCCTAAGCACCTTTTCCTTCCCTCAGGCTACCTACGCGTACATGAAAGCAGCCTACCTCAGCATGCTGACGGAGGATGATTGCCTAACATTTGGGGAGACTGCACTGACTCTGTTCAGGTATAAATTTAGATCCTTCTTGAATTACTCACAACACAGTGAAACAGATACGAATGCAGAACGTGTGAAGCTTCTCAAAACTTCAACAAGATGAAAATTCATACTGTGGCGCATTTAAGAAATACAAGAATATGGAAGGGTACATTTTTAGAAACATGAAATAAATCAAGCAGCTCTAAAAAAAGAATGACAAAATAAAGCTTTGTTACCCACTTAGGACATGGAAATCTTCCGAAAAAGTTGCAGAGCAAAAAGTTCTTATAGGGTTTGCAGGAGACTATAATATCTCTAATGTGAGATGGAGCATAGCCTTTAAGAACTTTAAATGTGGCAAGGATCCTAGGCAAGGAAGCTCATATGGGGGAAATGATAAATTGCATTCAAACTGAGATAAAGAGTCAATTTCTCAGCATCTCACTCAGATAGGATCCCTCGATTTGTGCCGTGCTGTGTAAACAAAAGAAAGGCCCCGGAAGACACCTGTTGAATATGTGCCACAAAAAAAGCCATCCAGTGTAACTTGATGCTTTCTAAAAGAAACACAGAGGTGTTTTATATCAAGAACAGAGACAATTTGTTCTGGGTTCAGCAGAATAAAACTGGTCAATTCTTTAGGAGATAAAAGAAAAGCTATAAACTGGTCTCTAATTGGCTGATATCAGGGAGAGGGACAAGAGTAGGCTTTTTTCTAAATGGTTCGATAAGAGCTGTAGTACAAGGACAGAACACAGAGGAGGGGCTGATAACAGGTGTAGCATCTGTCAAATCTGGGGTTTAATAGTAACATTTAGAGGCCCTGATTGCTGCTATAGAGAGAAATAAATTAATATCAGACTTTTTCATGTTGTCTGTAGTTGTAGAATTAAAAGATGTCTGAGCACTAACAGTGGAGAGCCCTTTTTCTTTCTACCTTAAACAACTTTAAGTGCTGATTGTTAAGGTTTAACACTCTGACACTTCGTTAACCCGACCAGGGTGCTGAAAAGAAACCTGGGCTTGTTCTTTTTCCCCCCACCTATATTTAATTATAGCCTTTCACAAAGCTCTTTTGTTATAAATTAAGCCCCCATCCAGCCTAGGCAGCATTGTTGAGATTTTCAGAGCATCGTTTTCTTTCCAGGTTTCTGGATGTTTGTTTTTAAAGTGCACAATAGTGAATTGTACCAGGGAGTGTGCCTAATCTGGATCAAAACGTTCGTGTTTTAGTGGGGCAACAGCATCAAGAGTGTAAAATCTGCTGCAGTGCTGCGTGAGAGGAACCTTTGGGAAAGTGCTTTTGCACAGTGTTCTTCTGAGGAAACTGCTGTTAACAGACGCTTGAATCTGGTTGCAGATACCCTTATGGATCTGAAATTGTTTACCAGATTCTTCATAGCCCTTGATTGTAAATTTAGAGTTGTAAAGACACAAGGTTATGACAAAAAACATATAGGCTGTATCTGCCATAGGACAAGAGAAGATAAAAAGAGTGTTTGTGGACAGAAAGAGAATCTTTCCAGTCTGGAATTAAATAAAAAATCCACCAAAATGGATTTTATTATTAATATGATTATATGAATTCAGTGTAAGGGCCAGATGGACAACACATCGACAAATGGGGAGTTTTTAGGTTTCTTTCAAATGGATAAGAGGGGCTGAGTATGAGACATTTAAGGGAGTTTAATGTTTAACTTTTCTGTGTACAGAAAGGCTTGAATATATTACATTCACCACTCTTTGCTTGTGCTGTGTGTTGTTTTAAAACTGATATAAGTAAGGTTTTTTTTACTCATTCAAAGGGACATAATTATTTTTCTATCATCGGCAATAAGACTGTTTGATAGCAAATATATATATATATATATATATATTACTTAATGTGAGGATTAACATTGGGTAGACATAGCATTTATTTTTATTACAAGAAGAGGATGGGTTTTAAAAGATTCCAAGAAAAAGCCCTAAGTGATGAGGTACATTTGTTGAAACCTACAGGAAATCTACAACCTGGTCTTAAATCTGCTAAAACCACCGGAACTCAGACCTGCTATTGTGAAAGGTCCAAAAATAAAAGAGGACATTCCAATTTTTTAGGCGTCTAAAAATAGTTTTAAAAAGACTTGGTGTTTGGTGCCAGTCTGAAATAGTTAGTTACTTGCATTCCTTAAAAGTTGAGGCAAGTAAGAGCAGTCATCCTTCCTCTTTGCGGCATCAAGGAGCTGTGGAAAATCTGATGACGTTATGGTTCAGTTGGCTGATTTCCCAGTTTGTCACATAATTAGGTGATGTCATTTTACAGGAACATTGGAGGTCATGAAAAGTTTAGCAGACTTGGATAAAACGAATTACAGAACTTTTTGAAGGACAATAAACACACATGCTTTATGATAAAATTATTACTATTAAAACACAGAACTCGGCTTTATGATTAGTTTCTTTACCGTGCAGCGGAAACATTTACACAAATATGACCATTATTGGAATGTTCAGGAAACCCTTCTTGCACCCTCACCACAAATAAAAAGCTTTTCTTTTTCCCACAACAACCACATTTCTGTTCAAATATGTTCACAAAGACCTGTCTTATTGTTTAGCACAGGGCGGCTCGTCAGTGGATTGGGTTTGTGTTCCAACCAGTGTCAAATAGAACATTTCCATTGAAAAACAAACAGTATAAACAAACATAGAAAGCTGAAGAGGGAACGTGGCTCAGTTTACACAGGATAAAGGCCTGATCATAGTTGATATCCTGAAGACATGTATGGAAATGGAAATGAGAACTTGTGTCTAGATATGAGAGACGAGCATTCAAGATCGAATTAGAATATCATAGACCAAGATTCCTTGCAAGAAGAATTTTAAAAGGTCACCCAAGTTTCAAAAGAAAGTATTGCCAAGGAATTATTCTATTCTTTTACTTGGAGTTCTTTTTTTCTTTTGTCATTTTCAACTGGGTGCAGATTAAGTAGATCAGGTTTCCCTTCATAACTAGTCGTGATAGGGTGACATTGTTAGATCTTAATACAGTAACAGGAATCTTGACCTGTTCTGCCAACCACTGTGTAGATGAAATATAATGTTCCAAGAGAAGAAAAAGGATACCACATGGGAAGATTACATTTTAACCTATGTACATAATGTTTTCTCCACGATATTTGTCTTTATGTATATGTTGTGTCATTTTTCAGGCAAGTCCCTGGGCTGAAGCAGAAAATAGCTGGGAAATCTTTACCCACTGAGAAGTTTGCCATCAGGAAGGCCCGCCGCTACTTTGCAGAAAAGCCTGTTCCTCTTCCTGCTGCTCCGCTGGTCAGTACTAAGTCATGCAACACATGGTCATTTGGGCAGCTTTAGCATTACTGAAAGTAAGAACTCCCAAGCTGTTGTGTGTAACAAGTTCAAATAATAACAATCATGAAATGGTGATAAGTGCATAAGCATTACCCAGCAGTATAATCTTTAGCCCCACCATTAACCATGCTGGAGCGTGAATATTGACAGTGTCGGCTCCTCTTATAAACATGGCAGTTATGATGGTCTAAACTATTTTCCACAAAGTCGCCAGGCAGATCCACAAAGGCGGCAACCATCCTCTGAAACATCCTCTAACTTCAATGCAATGGTCAGAGGTGGAGTCATCATTCCTGTGGCTACTGACATTGTGAACCTACATAGACATGCAGGGAAATTTGCTGGATTTAGCTGTAATGATTCTGTTTAGACAGTCATGCTTTGTGGGAGTTGGCAGAGCAAAAATGCTTTAGGAGGGACTTTAGTTAAAGGGAGATCCCTCGAGAGATCTCAAAAGTATGCTAGAGAAAAAGTACCTCTATCTTGTAAATGATCATTTCTGGTAAACTGGGACTGTCTGTTTGTGTTGTCTAGGAGATGATGTACATCTGGAATGGCTATACAGTCATCGGCAAACACAAAGACCTGACGGAGGCTATGCTGAAAACTCTGGACGAGGCGCAGGCTAAACTTGAAAGCACTCAGAGTATGTGTAACCACAGAAATCAAGTCTTTTTTTAAACAGATTAATGCCCATTCTAAATCTGTCTGACTATATAACAAATGTGTTAAACTCCTGTCCTTGAGAGCCACTGTCCTGCAGGTTTTAGGCTTTTCCCTGCTTCAACAAACCTGACTCGCGACTGTGCACCATTAGCAGATTTATGCATGGCTTAAAAACCTTTTAAATAAATCTATTTAATCAGGATCAGGTATGCTGAGGCAGGGAGACACAAAAACCTGCAGGGCAGCAACCCCAGTCGAGGACCGGAGTTTGACACCCCTAAATTATAGAAATGAATTAGATCTGACTGTTTGTCGCTATGTTTTTCAGAGACGGAGTTCTCAATAGATGATCAGTGTTTGATGAGCCTCCTGAAAGGGCTTTGTCTTAAACACCTTGGACACCACGAGGAGGCTGAACACTACTTTACGCTTGTCCTCTGCAAGTAAGCTCACTCGGCCCATCACATTCATTAAGAAATAACAGTTTCATAAAGGCTTTTTTCTTCTGTTTGCACAACCAACAAGACTGATTTATTGAATCATGAATTTTCTCACAATGACTGTTCATTCTTAAAAACAAGAAATGAAACGTATAACGGAACTCCATCCACCTTGGTGTCTGGTTGTTTTTTGCAGTGAGACTCAGATCAAATACGACCACTACTTAGTTCCTAATGCTCTTCTGGAGCACGGCCTGCTGTGTCTCGAGCAAGGGAGAAGAGATGAAGCCATTAAACTCCTAGAAGGAGCAAAGTAAGTCTTTCAACCAATAATGTTATATAAAATGAATCAATATTAACAGTAAAGTCTTTCCAATGATGAATTACACACTGCTTGTTGCATTTTAATTTAAAGGTTTTCCATGCATAATTGACTTATAATGCTTGATCAAATGTTATGATTCTCAATATTTACACATTAAGACATGATTTTATATCTAAATATCTAGGATGGGACTGTAAATGTCTCCTCTCACTCTTTTTCAGGAACAATTACAAAAACTACTCAATGGAATCAAGAACGCACTTCCGTATACAAGCTGCTTTGCACAAGGCCAAGGGAACCGGGGAGAATGGCATCCATGTGCCCTCCAGCCCATAACAGACAGCAGAAGGCACACCAGGGCTGGAAAAAAGCGTTGTTGCTTCAGCCCTACCATGCAACCTTCAATCGCTCGAGCCAAGCGGGTCATTTTTCCTTTCATCAAGGGCTTTGGGGAAGAGGGGGTTTAGTTTTCCTAACGTGTGCCAGATATTAAGGAGAGACAGTGAACTTTTCTTTAACGTGTCATTTGCAATAGAAATTAGTTTTTAAAAAATTACCTCCAAAAATTTTCTTTGTCTTTAACTGGGCACCTATAAGGGTTTCCTCGCAGATGAAAACAAGTTTAGATTTGTGTGATATTAGCAGTGGATTGTTCCCAGTATCAACCCTGACAAGAAATCAGCCTGGTGCAGGGTACTAGGGCTGAACCAGGGAGTTCCGACCAGCCTCCCCCTCCTATGACAGAAGCTGCAAAACGTCTCGTAGCAGTACTATTTAACCAGCCTACTTCACAGCTATCCCACATTTTGTTTTATGTAAATATGAGATTATGAGTTTTTAATTTGTCTCCAAATATGCATCAAAACACGTTCCTAAACTTAGTTTATGAGGATTATGAGATGATTATATAATATGTTGGTGATCAAATCCAGCTTGACCCGAAGTGATATATCACAAATATGTCAGATTATTCTATTTAAGCTACACAAGCTTTGTTTCAACTGAGTCATTCAGAGGACATGATCAGTTCTAAAACATTGTCTTGCTACAATTACATTTTGTGGCCTCTTGCTGAGAGCTTTTTGAGTTACTCAGACATTATAAATGAGTAAAAAAGAAAAAAACACTAACAAAAAGCTTGTAAGACCTGCATTTATTTACATTTATATACTGTAAATGGCAATTTTTACACAAATTGTCCCATTTTGAGAGGACAGCTGAATTTGTCTTTTAGAAAGGCAGACTCCCTCCTTTTCTCCTGCTGGTGTGTGGGACAGGGTCCAGCAGTACTTGAGCTTGAACAAACAGGCCATTCAAAGCAAACAGCAAAGGACTGCATGCTTGTCCGCCTGTTGCATTTTTAGTAGGGTAAGAAACACTGAATCACCACAACCTCGACAGTGCTCAGCTCTGAGTGTCGTCTCTAAACATCCTCTGCTACTCTAGTTTCTGCACCATTTTCCTAGAAGCACCCATAGAGGGACTCTCAGCACATCCTGTTTCACATAATCTGCATATGAACAAATATAACACCTATTTCATGGTTACAAAGGTTGTGTACTTGCATTAAGGGTTGAAAAATGAATATTGAGATGGTGTCTTGAATACGACCACCACTGATTTGTTGGTTACTGAGTTAGTTTGGTATTCAGTTTAATGACTTGACTAAGTTAAAGGTTCTCTTTAATAGTGGAAGAAATTTACTGCTGTTGCTCTTTTGTCTTCAGTATCTCTATACATTTACTGCTGTTGCTGTTCTATCTTCAATGTCTCTACAGAATATTGCAAAGCAATATTACCTTTAACTTGCTAATGAGTAGTTATACTTATTTTCTTCTTTTTGTGTCTCCTTTTACACAGCTGTAAGACCTTGTAACCAAAATACTGTGGTGTTTACACAATCTGTAAAATATACTGGGCATGGCTACCCACTGTGCAGAATGACATTCCTGTACATGTTTCTGTTGTAATTTATGATTGAACTATGATAAAGAGCAAAACATCCCATCTTGTGCTGTCCCGACTTTTCCTATCATTTTACCACTGCATATTTTCAAAACAGTTTGCATGCTGCAAGTAGTATTGTTCAGAGAAAATGAAGGAAATATTATCTTGCAGCTTTTGCTTTAAATTCGTTTCTTGTATGTTTCTCCACTGAACAAGGTCACATTTTTTCGTCATTGTGGGAAAACCAGGTGTGAAATTACAACATGAATCATCACACAAGTGTTGGACAAAAAAATATACATATTAAACAAATTTACGCAGAAAGAAAACGTTTTAAATTTCTGTTTTACGCGATAACTCAACGGCGCCCTTTGGAGACTATCGCACATGGCGTCGAATTTGCTACTATCTCGAATAATATTCTGGTTTAAGATGTGTTTATGTTTTCGTCAAAGGGCAACGTGACCACCCATATTATTGGCTGTCAACAAGAGCATCACGACTGTAAGCGAGTGCCCATTGGTTCGTTGCTTCAAGGGGCGGGGCTAAAGGTTGCTACATCACTACCTATTGTCGCTGTTCAGCAGATGCCTTTAAATTGGAAAGTCCCTGGTAGATAGGCACCAGGACGGCTAGCCGTGGCTAGCTTTTAGACTAGACACACACATTTCTTTTCTTTTTCGTTGCCTCCGCAGATATAACGACCTGAACGGCTGTCTGAGCCGTAGTTTTGATGCCAACTGTGTAGATGCTCCCCTCCTACTAGCTGCTGTTAGCAGGCTAGCCTTTTGTGTGGCTAGCTGCTAGCTGAGAGATGTTTTGTTGTTGTTGAACAGGGCAGCTCTCCCACCGTCTGGGAGAGGAGATTCGTCTGCTGCGAATGGAAAAACGCCCTCTCGACGCTTTCCCATCCATCAGCATCTCCAGTCACCGTGCGCCGTGACATTCTTCATTTGTAACGGGACACCGATAGCGAGGGGAGCTTGATTGAAGAGGTGGGAGATGGGAAACTGCCTCAAATCTCCGACCTCGGATGATATTTCTCTGCTACATGAATCCCAGTCGGACCGAGCCAGCTACGGAGACGGGGCTGACCCCGACCACGAGCCGCCGCCCCCCTATCAGGTAACTCCCCCAACCGTTCCGAACAGGCATACCCTGTCTATATCGTCTTATTGGAGTTCATGAATGTTGTGCTGTGTGCGCCGTTGACTGTGTTTTGGTTAGCCAGTCCCGCCGTTGCTTAACGGCGCGTGAGCCCGCACCAGACCCCCAGCAGCCCTGAGCCGGAGCCCGGCCCAACCCAGCGACCTCAGCCCCGCACGCCATTCAAACTAATCCGCTTTGTTATATCCCAAGGTCCTGTCTGGGAGTATTTCCCTTAAAGTCATACTCTATTTCCCCGATAACCACTTCGTGTAAACTCCCCGTGGTGTCGGTGGACACAAAGGGGAGATGACAGCAGCCACGCGCACATCTGGAACAGGCTTAGCCTGAAGCAAACCTAAAAAAAATGATTTAAAAAAAGAGTTTAGGCCTCTTTTTTTGGGGAAAAAATGACTTTCTCTATCAGCTCATCCGGCTCCGCTCAGCAACTTTGTTTGTTTGTGCGCTCTGCTTGTTTCCTGAGTTAGATCATCTTCAAATGTAGGCCATGTTGTAACTGTAAATATGATGCCTGGTGTCAACCATGTAATCTGTGCTTTTGGGTCTTGTGAGGCAGCTGGTATTTGTTATTTAAGTCATTGGCAGAGAGTTGGTCTGTTTCTGGGTCAAGCCAAGTCTTATCTGTGGGTTTAAGATAAGTATTGTTGAAGCTGGAGACTGTCAGCCCAGTCCATCATAAGCTCCCAGTGGGGAAAGCATCACCAGTCGGTCATTTACAGTCAAGGTAAGTCTACAAAGCATGGACACCACTGTTTATTATGATAAGCATGAAGGGGAAAGAAGTTGGACGTCACCTGTCATTATGCAACACTCAAAAACAAATGTTATGCCAGGGCTAAAAGTTTCTCAAGAGGTTTTGGCATTGCCATGAGCTTATTGATTGATCAGTTTTTTTTTCTTCATTAAACTGAATTTAGCACGGGTTTCGATCCCTAGTTATCTCTGTTGAAAGACGTTCACTGTCAATCCGACCCATCAAAGTTGTGTTGTAACAACCGGCTGATTCATCCGGTCCCCTACAGGTGTCTCTCCTTTCCAAACCCTTCTCCAGATCAGTCGCTCCTACAAGTCATCAGGTACATCAGAACAAATCAGCGTGTACACACAAGACATCTGTGTATACACTAATAACATTGAGGCATTGTTGACATATAGATAGAACAGCACTTTGTTGATAAGTGTTGGTGATTGCATTTGGACAGGCCATGTTTAGGTCTTTTTACGCTCTTTATTTAAACCGTTCTTTACAACTCAGCTAACAGAGATATGATACAAATAATGGCAAAGTAAAGTCCTGTATTTCAACTTCTTCCAGTTTTTTACGACACATAACAACCCTTTGTCTGGTTTAAAATAAACTTTTTTTCTTCCCTTTCTCTCGTAATAATCTATCAGGGAGTCTTAGTGATCCATGTTTTAATAGGACTTGCTCTTGTAGGGCTGCCCCAGTGCAAAGATGTCATGCGTTGTGTGTGTAATTAGGTCAACCAGCTGTGGTTACAGAGGACCGTTACCATGGAGGGGCTGAGACCGTGGTGTTGACAGTGTGTGTGCACTTTGGTTTATGCAATGCGTTTATGCTGACAAAGTTTGATAAGAGGGTTAACTAACTGGTTAAAGCCTACTTATAGGAAAAACAGCCTCTTTCTGCCCCTTAACAATCTCAAAGCCTGCCTGAGAACACGGCACAGGTTTTATTGGGCTCGGTTTTCCTATTAGACGCTGAAAAGCTGCTGCGTGCGCTGTGAGGGACTGGTTTCTGTGCTGGGGCCTGTTTGAAATGGCATTAGGAGCGTTCAGTAAAAGCTGCTGCATGCTGGCTGCAGCTCAGTCTCCAACTGGGGGGGGGGGACATTTGCCAGCCGTGGTGCAAAACCTGATGCTGGCAGTGGGCATCAGTGGAACTCTAAACAAAGATAACCTGAGCTCTGCTGTGTTGGCTGGGTCTCCTCTGGCCCGTGGAGCCAGTGTTGGCTGGATCTTTTCACTGATGAAATTAAAATGTCATATCTCTTAGCTTGCTGTGGAGTAAAAAGCATTTTCAAGCACTCAAAATCTTTAGCCCCATAGTAGGTCTAAATATAAGGTAATGAAGCAGAAGCCTCGTTTATTTTTTAAAGACTTTTAAAAAACAGATCATGTTTTGACTTGGTCAAGATTTTCCTAGATTAATTAATAATAGAGCATTGCTTAGATGAATTAGTATTAATGTGTAGTTCTGTATTTTGTCTGTGTATTGGGAGTTTAACCACTTCCTCTTTTGGGTGCTTAATAAATTAGGGGCTGAAATGTACAGATGTACCAGAGGCTGATGGCAACTTTAAGTCATTAAAGGCAGATCCAGATGTGGATGTTCTCGGTGTCTGACAATAAAACAATAGTTTGATAGCTGGTTGTTCTTTTTTTAATGGCATTCTTTATTATCTTTGCCTGAAGGGTTAAATCCTAGTGGTATATTTCCACTGTAAAAACATTTTCTTTTTCACATGATTCAGACACACTTTGCACTGGATGCGAGTGGATGGATGTTACACAGCAGGTGGATTCTATCAGTTGTCTGAGCAATCTGTTCTGGTTCGTTTGTCGTTTCATGTCCCTCAAAACGAGCTTTGTCGTATCAACTGGGAAGTGAACAAACCAATGTGTCGGTTTCCTGTGACGCAGAGATGGGCAGAGAAGAGAGATTCTCATTAAACGTGTCGTGTTTGGAACACTATTTATCCGCTGGTTGAAGCCTTTATAGGTGTGACTGTGATAAGGTGGACCTTCTCTCTCTTTCCTGCTGTTAACATTGAAGTGGACATGAGCTACAGAGGGTTTGAAAAGACACAGACCATATCAAGCAGGTGCTAGTCAGAGACCATTTCCAATGCAAAGGCTCAGCATCTTGCAGTTTGCAGATGCTCAGCTGGGTGATTTTGAAGGCTGGACTTCGGGCTGTCAGGACCAGAGGGACGGCTGACAGCAGCTCTTTTTAAGCCCAGACGCTCTGACCAGTGGAGGAGGAGGAGGAAATGGTTTGGCTGTAATTAGCTGTCAGAGCTGAGGTGAGAGCGGGAGGAGGGCGTCTGAAGAGTTGTGGCAGCAGTTTTAGAATAAGCTGAAACCCGCATGGCATCACAGGGTGTTTGAAGAATTCTTAGAAATGAAATACAAGATAAATCAATGAAGACATGAGGGATAGGCGCAGGCAGTCAGAGATGAAACACAGAGCGACTTCAGTTTCTATTCACGCGACTGGAGTATTGATTAGATTTCTCTTCCGGGTGGTGAAGTCACCTTGTTGATATGGTCTCCGGCCTTTGGCCTTATAAGGCAATCCCCTCAGGAAGCCCCTGGTCACACGTTACCCTCTGCACTGTCCCAATATGGCAACAAAAAGCTCTGCGAGAGGAAGGCAACGCCGACAAACAAGTCATTGTGCTGCGGGTCTGTGGTGCGGTCTGCCGGCGGGCGTGTGACACACACACACACACACACACACACACACACACGGTTTGGAGCCCTGGCTGCTGATCAGAAATACCACGGTGGATCGATAACCACGCTCGCAGATAACCGTCCACAACGTGTGGCACCGGCCTGATTGGCTCAGGCTGCTCTGACTTTAGCAGAAACATTTAAATGGATAAAAATGTGGGCATTTACTTCACAGCTTCTCCTTTTTGTGCGTCCGAGGTAAAGCTGGCCCGTCTTCCCAACCTGCTAAAGTAGTGTGATGCACACTTAACAGTGTCGTCACTCCCTCAGCTTATCCTGTTACCTCATCAGCCAACATATCCTGTGTTGTTAGTGTCTTTTCTTCCTGCTGCTATTGTCCTTGTAGCCCATGGAAATGCGGGTTTGTGTAGTGCGAAGATGCTGTCGGATGGTCTCTTTTTATTTAGTGCCTCTGTGCTCCTATCCGGAGAGCTTTAAAGTCTGCAAACGCCTCACATTTCAGGTGTTGCCTCCCCTTAAATCTGCTCTGTCAACTATTAGATCGCACAAAAGCATTTTGGAACTGTGAAGGTTTGAGGAGATCCGGATCCGTCTGGTATTTATTTATTTGGAGGGTTCACTGTTGTTTCAGCCTGTGCCTAAAACCGTTATTATGCCTGAAAACTCTGCCTGCAGCCCTTCAGCACACAGACGTGAGGCTGTAGTTGCTCTGGTATGTCAGCATCATGTTGGCACAGCTGAAAGCTTTCAATAGCAGCCCGGCCATTTCACTTTAACAGCCTCAGCTGTTAAGGAAACGCTGACTCACGGGTTCAGTAGCTGCAGCACTTAGAGGCCAACTGCTGGCTCACAGATTTCTCTGTTTTGTCTCTTGAAAAGTTTTCAGCCTGACAAAATGCCCTTTTCTAATAACTATGTTAAATGAGGTTAAATAAAACCAACTATTAGCCCAAAGCTAAACTAGTTTCCTAGTTAAATCTGTAAGTTTGGCCATATGGTTTCCAACTTATCTGACTTAATTTCTGAATTTGAGCAAATGCGACCTCAAACGATCTTTTGTTTGTGTGTTTCTACCCAATGAAGTGTTTCTACTCATCATTCAGTATTGAATAAAAGAAGGAAGTTGACAAAGCTCGTTGATTTATGCGCCCATGTTTGCAAACGGATAAAAAATGGCGAGTAATGGTCCAGATAGTTACTGTGGATAAGCTCGGCCTGCTGCTAAAGCCTCTTTGCCGCCCTGCTTCCTTCACATGTTGCATGCTCTGTGGCTAAAGGTCAGGGGCTGGACGTCCGGCGGGTAACGGAGGAGCTAAAGCAGACTTAGCCTAATCTCGGCCCTGCCTGCCGGCTCCGTGGGGCTGCATGACCTGCAGGTCTGGTGCAGGAGAGAAAAAGCCCGTCTGCGGGCTGAGGCGCTGGTTCGGGGAGGAAGAACAGGAAGCTGTGCACATACCGCAAGTGACTGCAGCGAGTGTGCACGAGTGTGTGAGGGAAACGGGAAAAAGACGATGAACAGACTGCAGAGACCAGACGGCGAAGTTAATGGAAAGTCGTTTACAGTGTGATAAAAGGGGCCTCCAGCCAAGGATTAGCTCATAGAGCAGATTCACTCACTGTCATCTCTTGGAAAGCTTTAATTTCCACCAGCACGTACTGCACTCTCTGTATGTAGGCCTTAATGGTCCTACTATTTCAAAATCCCAAGTAAAATCCTGTCTTTTGGCCCTGGAAGCAGCTGGTACGTCTGCAGGTGCTTCAGGGCTATTCAGCATCTTTCTGTGTTTTTGTATTGTGAAGATCATTACTAGCAATCATTTGAACATTTAATTTTAAAACAAGAAGTATACGTTCAAATTTCTCAAGTTATTTCTATTTTCCATTACTTCCAAGTGTTACAAAGGGATGCACAGCAAAGGTCCAATTCTTAATGTTTATTTTAATTTAAGTATATAAAGTATATAAATAACAATTATTTATATAGTTCCAGCAAATTGTTAAACTCTTATAAACACGGTAAGCGCACTCATCTGAATTGTAATTTTTCTTTGCGTTACTCATTTCATCGTTCCAATATAATCAAAGCCACTTTCAGTCTGCTTTCATCTCCTCCTTGTGGTTTTCTATGTGCTAAACCATGGCGACAGGCAAAATGAAAGACTCAGTTTTAGTTGTTCACCAAAGTGCTTCGGTTGCTTTGTAGTTTGAATGACACCAGCATCAAATCCCTCCACTTTTGAAGAATGCAGTCATAAGCTGGTTTAGATCGAGATAAAAAGTTTCTTTTTGTGTCTGTGTGTGTGTGAATATATATTAGAAGTAGGACAGCTCAAACAAGACACGGTTATTTGTTTTGTGGCCAACCAAGACTTCAGACTTTCCTTGGTTTAATGCTAACTCCCAAGTTAATCATTCAGTGTAATCTTAAGACCACTGAGGCCTGCCCTGTGGCTGTCCATTAAAGTGGAAGCCTGGTAGAAATACTCTAGATAGAAAGATCCGGGGTGTGAATATGAGGGTAGTTGCTTTTTCAGTTTTTTGCCTAACTGGCCTGTTGCTAAACCAGACGAAAGCATTTTGAGCTGTACTGGCTGTTGGGACACGCTGTGAGGAAACACTACCACCTACTGCCGACTATGAGCAGAGGACTTACTGGTTTTGATCATCTGTCGGAGATCTTTTTTCCATGGCTGGGGGAGAATACACACTAGGACAAAGAAGCTCTGTTGGGTTGGAAAGGTTTGAGCTGCATTAACCACTTTTGTCGTGATGCTATTTGTTTCAACCTCTTTGTATTGAATTAAATATTTGTCCCCCCTCTCTGTGTGCAGGAACAGATCCCGGTGCCCGTCTACCACCCCACGCCCAGCCAGGCCCGACTGGCCACGCAGCTGACGGAGGAGGAGCAGGTCCGCATCGCCCAGCGCATCGGGCTGATTCAGCACCTCCCCAAAGGCGTGTACGACCCGGGGCGGGACGGCTCCGAGAAGAAGATCAGAGAGTGAGTACTGGGCCGAGGAACTTAGAACGGGGACCGGGAAAGCCACAAAAACGGCCTTTTAGTTAGAGCCGAAAGGAGCAGGGGCTAAAACAAACAGTTTCTAGCTGAGGGTGGAGCAAGGAGTTGCTTTTAAGTCGACGATGAAAGGAAATCGAGGAGAGAAAATAGGCTTTAGAACTTTGCCGACGTATTCATGTGGACTAGCTGTTTGAGGGAGGAATGAGAACAGTCTCCACAAAGTCTTCATTAGGATGCATACGATGCTTTAATGTAGCACTGTGTTTGTGCCTCATTTCTGATCAGCAACAGAAATAATTCTGAACACATAAAAATGTATTTTTGGCTCTTTCCCGTCTTCACGAAGACCACAACGATGTCATTTCCTCTCTCCTTCAACCTTCAGCTCATTTCCCTCACTCAACGTGCAATAGGGTTTAAATTTGTGCCACAATTCCAACCGCTCACAGTCTCCAGGGAAGTAAAGCTGGCTGCTGGCTCTGGCTCTGTGCTGGGCTAACCCTGTATAAGCTAACCCTGTATAAGCTTACCCTGGATAAGCTAACCCTGTATAAGCTAACCCTGGATAAGATAACCCTGTATAAGCTAACCCTGGATAAGCTTACCCTGGATAAGCTAACCCTGGATAAGCTAACCCTGGATAAGCTAACCCTGGATAAGCTAACCCTGGATAAGCTAACCCTGTATAAGCTAACCCTGTATAAGCTAACCCTGGATAAGCTAACCCTGGATAAGCTAACCCTGTAAACGCAGCCAGCTGAGGCTTCTGCTCCGGCTTTACTCCTCTGGAGGTGCTGTCTGTGTGTGTGTGTGTGTGTCTGTCTGTGTGTGTGTCTGTGTGTGTGTGTGTGTGACGTCCAGGTGCTCAGGCTCTGTGTTGGCCCCCGCAGGTGCGTGATCTGCATGATGGACTTTGTTTACGGGGACCCCATCCGGTTCCTGCCCTGCATGCACATCTACCACATGGACTGCATAGACGACTGGCTGATGCGCTCCTTCACCTGCCCCTCCTGCATGGAGCCCGTGGACGCCGCGCTGCTCTCCTCCTACGAGACCAACTGACAAACCCGCTGACCACTCGAGATGCACACCGCGCAGAACCCGAGCAGAACCCGAGCAGAACCGGCACCCTGGATCAGTAAAGCGGGGATCTGAGGTGGAGATGACGTAAAGCTGCTGTGACTCATCCATGTGTGCACTAACAGATTTGCCTGGGTGTGACGCAGAGTGTTTTTCTGAACAAAAACCCTCGGCTGGCCTGCTGGACAGGACCTCATCTGAGAGGAATGTAGAGAAACCGGGGATTGTGGGAAGGACGAGGAAGACGATGCTGGTACAGGCGAAGGAGTCGGTGTGGAAGGGAAAGTCGGGGCGGGTGTGGGCTAACTCCTATTATTAACACACCGCTTTTCAATCTACTTTAAATAGTTCACTCAAACACACACACACAACCGTACACATTTCCCTTACTTCTTTCCCAACAATGGAAATAAGTGAGAGGGACCAGGAGGAGCATGGCCTCCATCTCTGGCTCTCTCTGGGCTTCTCCACCACTGGAACCCACAGACAGATCAGAAAACTGAGTCCTTCAGGAGTCACATTTGCTGCAAAAACCTGAAGCAGACCCGAGCACCACAGATGGACGTCGTCAGAATGTCTCCATCTGCCCACTGACCACAGGCGTCCTCAGATTTGCCTCCCTGTGCATACATCTC
Organism: Menidia menidia; assembly: GCA_907169785.1. NCBI lineage: Eukaryota > Metazoa > Chordata > Actinopteri > Atheriniformes > Atherinopsidae > Menidia > Menidia menidia. The sequence goes on from CAJRST010000002.1 coordinate 975,833, forward strand.
AGACAAACACTTCTTGATGGATACTGTCCTCTGACTTCATTAGATCTCTTTCTTTCTTTTTTTTTTTTTGTCAGTTCACATAAAGGGCTCTGTTGAACCAGTGTTTACCGCCAACAAGACTAAAGGAAACCAGAGTGCTGGTTTAGTGTTGCTTTTTAGAATCTGCCCTCTCATGATTTCTTCCTGTGAGTGAGACCAAAGCACAAGTTGACCAGTTGGAAAAAAATCCCTGGTGTGTGACAGTTGCACTACTCGATCATACTTGTGTCAAGAGGGTCACATGTCCATGTGAAGTCTTAATTCCCCCCCTGTTGGCATTGGTGTGTGTTGTTTTGTACAGGAGACTCAAACTGACGTCGTTCTGAGGTTCTCTCCCCCTTTTTCCTTTTATAGTTTAACACACAGACTGTCCACGTTGATCCTGTATGCATATAGAAAAGCGCCTCTACAAGCATCCAGCCGAACCAATGGCACAGTGGTGACCGAGAAGAACATTCTACCGGATGTGGAACATTTCTGACCCTTTTCAGATGTCCAGTCCCTCCAGGAGCTGGACTGAATGCAGCAGGATTCCCGGGATCTTAAAGACGTTCCACCTCTGGCCCGAAAGGCCTCTTCAGTTCCACACTGCATGCTGGGAATCGCCCCAGTCTCACACCGCAGCTCCTGGCCGGTCACTGTCTGTCCAGCTGAACGGTTCTGGGAGAGGCCGGTTCCTCCTCCTGTGCGTAACCCCGTGTGGACACCGTGGAGCCTGTGAGTGAAACTAGTCCCCTTTGTGCAGTTAGACAATCAACAGGTGAAAGTGACTCACAAAAACAGATGGTCAGTGACACGTGACTGTAATGCCTCTGATCTCTGACCCCACACACACACACACACACACTAAAGCCAAAAAACAAGTTGCTTAGAGCTGTCTTTGGGATGAGAGGTAGAACATTTCCCAGACCCAAAAAGAGGTCTGGTGTGCTAGGGATTCTGACTTCTGGTTCTTGGTTTCCATAATAAAATGCCTCCGTTTTGATAGTCTTGTTGCCACATTTAAAAATTCCTATCGGCCCCCCCCCCCCCAGTTTACCACTAAAGCACAAATAGCCCAGTTCCATTCTCGGTGAGGGAGGATACAGCATGAAATGATTCAACCCCCCCCCCCCCCCACCCTTAAATTGTGGGTATGATTGCCTTCCGTCTGAAGACCTGCCTTTAGTGTGTGTGTGTGTGTGTTGAAGGCTTTATGGCCCCTGTGTGTGTGTTTAGAGGCGGGTGGTTGGACAGGTGTGCGGCCGCTAGCAGCTCCACTTAACTGGACGTCTTTATGTTGCTCACTGTCCTCCATCAGGACCCCCACCCCCCCGACGAGCAGATGAAGTGTGTAACGGTGTGGCTCTGAACGCGTTCCACTCTCCACCTACACCCTCCTCTGCTCTTTCTGAACCGATTAAGGCCAAAATGTTCAGATAAAGAGTTAAACCTGTGTGTGTGTGTGTGTGTGTGTGTGTGTGTGTGTGTAGTTCTGCCTCACAAACGGAGTCGGTCTACTTGTCCCGGATTCACTGCATAATGGCAAAAAAGAAACTAAACCCTCATATGTCCGGAAATGACACACAGGCTTTTCTTTTCCCTCTTCTTTCTGGTTAAAAACCCACTCACAGGGCTCTGGCTCCACAGAGAGCGTTTTATTTCCAGTGACCTGGTCTCACCGGAGTGCTGAGTCAGAGGTTGTGTTCTTCTAAAGGAGCGATCAGTAGAGTTTCTCTGGCGTGAAGGGGGCATGTGTGTTGTGTGTTGGTTTATGGATGCTTGTGTAACCTTTCCTTGTTTGTAAGCATAATTATACATATGCTGTGTACTAAAGGCGTATAATAAACAGACATTGCAAAGGAGCACAGAATTCAGGGGTGTGTGATTTATTTCCTGTGTGAACAGTGAAAAGAGGAAGCCGTTGCTTCATTTCGCACGCAACAAGTGACCGTTCTTTTCACCACTGAAATTGAAAAACTGTTTTTTCTCTTCCCTCAGCTGCTAATTAGTCAGGAGAGGTGATCTGTTTTAACATGTAAAAATCAGTCCTGCGTCTGCTTCAGAGATGCAACAACAATTTACTCATTTTTTATTTATTTTCCCTTCAAGATACAAGGTCAAATGATATGTATATATATATATATATATCTTTATTTTTGTAGGCAGAGGCCCTAAACCCTGGAGGAGGTGGAAAATGAAAAATAAAATGTAGTCATCTCAGACTATCTTTCTTAGCATTACTCTGAAAGTATCACTGCTTTTCCTCTGTGCTTAAGTACTCATATTAAGGAGTGTAAAATGTGTTTCTAATACATTGAAATGATTCTAATGGTTTATATAGATTGGTTTGTGATAATAGGGACATTCTTCTGTGGATCAAAAAGGAAGTGACTGTTATAATAGATATTTTCTTCCTGTTCTGTCAGCTGGGAATAACTGATGTATGAATCAGTCATGAAATCATGGATTTAATCACCAGTTTATACAGAGAATTACACCCCCCCCCTACAGTCCACATAAGACTTTACATTGAGTAGTATTGGTCTTTAATTTATTCTGTGGTTTTCACATTCTAAAACAAGCAGCAAAAGAGTAACAATCAATTCATACAATTTTTCTTTTCATCATCAGGGTGACCAGAGCAGACAGGAAACCTTCAAATAATATAAATTGTTTTTACAAACAACAATGATTTAATGTTTCTGTGAATCTGTAAAACACTGCAGTTTTTATTGTAGTGTTAATGTATTTCACATTTAAGTACATCCATCAAGAAAACAATTGGAAATGTCCTTAGTTTCAGTTCAATAATATCACATTGAGACCAAATTCCAATGATTTTGATTCAAAATTCAAATAAAAGGAAAATCAGTCAGTTAAACTGAGCAGCACAAATCTAAATGTTTCTATTCTGCTTTTGAATGACACAATAAGTGGCCCTGCACTGGTCCCACAGTACAATGTTAGCTGATTGCTAATTACTGAGTTGATAGTTTAAATTAACCTTTTTTTTTGCATTCGTTTTCAAAAGCATAAAAATTAAACGTTGAATGTAGAACTATCCCATTTAAGAAGGAACTCTAAAATAATCAAACATGACTGAAAGCATCTCTGAAAGCTGAAATTATTAATAACAATGTGAAGCATTGTATAAATGTTTTAACCCTCCAGTTGTCTTCAGGCCAATTTGAACTTTGGTTTTCCTGCATACATTTGCCTGAACATGGCATAGATGGATTCATACTTTGACATATTAATTATCTAGATCTGTGCTATTGATCCCACCTATAGCAGGCTATCGATCATTCTGAATCCCTGCTGTTTTTCTCAATAAATATAGATATAATTTAACATGTATGAGGTCTATCACCCAGACATTAAACAAATGATTCCAAAGTGTGTTTTGATGTGTTTTATGCCTCATGATTTTTAAAACACTCAAAAAAGAACATCTCTATTTGGCCTGGAGGAGAATTGGACGTATAATAAATGTGAAGCCATGGAGAGTTCAGTATTAGCATTACAGTAGTTGCTGATTTAGTAATGTGTGATAATGTGTGTATTCTTCTTCAGGAATGACTACTGAGCTCACAAATGAGACTGAAACCGAAGCTCAGAAGCCTGACACGGTTTCAGTCAAAAGCTTCAAAACAAACTCCAACCTCTCGTCTTTATCCTCCTCTTCCTTAGTCTGAAAGACAAAGAGATAAAGAGATCATTCGTTTCTGCCACAGAGGTTTTTGTACATGTGGTAAAGTAGGACAGTCTTTAAAAGAATGAGGGGGGAAATGTAACATCACCTAAAGAGACCAGAACCACAAAAATTAAACAGAATTGTGATCCAAATCCTAAAAGAGTGAGGATTATGTTGCTTAGTAACGGGATGGTCCCGTTTCCCGTGTCAGGCCCGACCCGGCCTCCTCCCTCTCCAGCCAATCCCAGCCCCACGATGCCGGGTCACGTGATTCCAGACCTGAGGCCTTCTGCGCCCGAACCCCTCCTATTTCTTTTTTTTTTTCTAATAACGGATAGGTAGCCCATCTTCTTCAGAGAAAATGCCAGCTAACCCAATAACAAACTTCTGAGAAAAGCAAACCTCGGAGCCCACAGAGGCCTCGATAACATCACAACACAAAACGAGGTTCCCTGAGCTGGGAGGGAGCTCAGTGAGATTCTCAATATTTGATCGAGCTTCACTGCTTTTCTTTGCGTGCGTAGCTGGAGTTTGCGCACTTTGCGGTGACGCACACGCAGTCCCAAAACCATCCGCGTCTCCCAACTGTTCAGGCTCCAGAATGCATAATGATTGTGTTATAAACTCTATCTTAAGCATCTTACAATAAAACTGTTTTTTTTTATGATTATTTGGGAGGCCGGGAGGGCGGGGCCCGAGGCCGGGACCAGGATCGTGACGCGTTTTAAACTCCTTTAAGCTGCGTTTGTAGATTCGTTTTCATTAGGATTGCTATCATTTTCATAATTTATACTATTCTAACCGCATACTTTCAGATAAACCCGGACTGAGGACCCTGCTGAACCCTCAGAGCCACACAGGCTGCTCGGTGTGTGTCCGTTCCTCAGGACGCATTTTTATTTAGCCTATTCTATAACAGCACAATAAGCTGCACACACGAGCGTTCATTTGATGTTTTACTGGAAGGAAGAAGGGGAAAACGCGCACACGAACGCGTGCTGGTCTCGGGCACTTCTGGCGCGCGGCCTACGCGCACGGTGAGCTGTTGGGCTCCGACTTTCACTTTCGCTGAGCGCCGCTTCGATTTGAAGGAGGAGAAGCAGGCCGCGGCCTCTGCTCGTGGGGCTGCTTCTGTTAATGCACTGTGCTCAGTTTGTTCAAAAATACAGACGCTTTAAGTTATTAAAAAAACAAGTCAGGACCTTTCTGACTTGGTTTTTGCACAAACTGTTGTTTTTAACTTTGCGCATCGTTAAATAACAACATTTTGATTATTTACAAAAGCGCAAGTGCAGATTTAGATGCGGGGAGAGGAAAAAATGTAATGACATCTGTCTCTTTTTCTTTAAAACGGTTTAATTTGGACTTTTTCCTCTCAGACAGCGTCAACAACATCCCGTTTTTGTTGTTTATTTGCTGCTAAGGCTAAATGAAACTATTATTAACTACTGTTAAATAATAGTAATAGAAATGAATCAAACTGTTTGGGGCTGTACGGACTTCTCGTTTTTGCTTTTTGGGAAGCAGTTTGCAGGTTGACAACACAACACCAGGCCCAGAGCGGAGCCTAAACTCCCACATCTGCCACGAAAAGAACAAAAACACACAAACAAACAGACAAATAAACAAACAAACAAACAAACAAACAAAGGCCAGTTTTTTTCCAGAGGAACGCAGCACTCACCGGACTCCAGATGCTTCTGGAGGTATTCCGCCGCGCGCGCCCTCCCGAAGTCGCGCGCCAGCTGCCGCGCGCTGCGGCCCTGGCCGTTGGCCGCTCCGGGGTGCGCGGTGCGCGCGCCCAGCAGCTTCACCACCTCCAGGTGGCCCTCGCGCGCGGCCAGGTGCAGCGGCAGGTTCCCGTGGGCGTCCGGCAGGTTCACGTCCGCCCCGTGCTCCAGCAGCGCGCGCACGGACTCCGGGAAGCCCTCGCGGGCGGCGTCGTGCGTCGCCGTGAGGCGGAGGACCGGGTCGGGCCGGTTGGGGTCGGCCCCGGCCTCCAGCAGGTCCCGGACCAGCCGGCCGTGGCCCAGCTGCGCCACCTGCGCAAAAGCGGAGCGGAGCGCGTGAAAGGAGCCGGGCCTCGTGACCCCCCCCCCCCCCCCCAGCACCGGGCTGCTGCCCCCCAGCAGCACAAACCCCCACCAAGCCGCCTCATATCGAATTAAGGCCATGAAAATTATGAGGGTAGAAACATGGGCTAACGCGCCGTTTGGCACCGCTCCGCGGGGCAAAAAGGCCCCAAACGTCCCTGTGAGGGTAAAGAAAGAGTCTGATAAAAACACCCTGCTGGGATTTTAAATGTTAACGGAGTATTGTGCAGCTGAGGGGCATCTTTGGCCTTCTGGAGCCGCAACAGAGACGGAAGTTTGGACACTTGGAAATGCGTAAATACGAACAAGTGACATGTAGGCCCGCTTACACTTTTTCATTAGAAATACCGTCGGTGATGATTAGAAAAAGTTTTTAAAAAGTTGTTCGAGCCACAGAAGCATTTGTGGCTCCGTCACCTTAACAGTTTAGAAAAAGTACCAGGAACGCGAAGGATGTAAGAAACATTGTGGGTTGATCTGAGTTTCACTTTGCTTGAAAAATAATATCAAAAGTGTTTTATGAACGGGCAGGTTCCGATGGAGCTCAGCAAGCGTAAATCCCATTCCAGCCCCCCCCCCCCCTCTCTGCTGGACTGGTAATAACTCATGTTGGAAACAAAACGCTTTTTGTTCCACTACAAGATAAATTAAGATGTGTTTTTCTGCATTTTAACACAAACAGGAACTGCAGTGCATCTTCTTTTCTACAGCATTTAGCAGTCTTTTACTTTTGGATTTTATTGTGTGTGGCCCTACAGACCTTAGATATAGTCTTAATTATTCAGAATAAATAAAAAATCCCCCACATGTTTTAATCCCACATATACATTCAGGCTCTGGCCTGTAATTCTACCCTGCGCACAACTTCCTCATCAAAGCTCCTTTGTTCTAGAAAACCTTTACCTACTTAAAAAAAAGCAAATTCATTTGTTGCATGCACTTAATTTTCTTTATCACAATTATAACGTTTTTCTTCTTAATTGTATCCTTAAAATGTAAATGTATCATCTATTTTTACTCAAGATATGAGCTATAAGGTAGCTAAAGAAAGAAAAACATATAGTTTTTCATATTGACATAAAGAATTTCTGTATATTCATATGCAAAAAATATATAAATAACTAAAAACAGCAATCTAAAAAAGAGAGACTGTTAAACTATTCTTATTTTGAAGATTCAGACATACAGAGTGCAGACTCATGCTCATAAAGCACAACTGACTGGTTTAAAACACTATATCTCTTGTGTAACCCCTAGATTAATAATTAATGATTGATAATCTCTTAAAAATAACACCGATTCAAATAAAATGCTGAATGTCTTTGTTGATTAGACAAAAGCATTTATAGGCCTGATTATCTTCCTCAAGAATATAGCTTCTGAAAGTAGGAAGTCTTTTATTTAGTGCAGTCTGAAAAGTATAAATAACAGAAATACATTCCGCAAAAATAATTCAGACTTTAATCTGAGGTACTTTTCACCAACCTGAAGAGCAGTTCTTTGGAATTTATTAAGTCCATCCACATTTACTCCTTGTTGCAACATGTCCAGCACCTTGTCTCTTTCTCCCCGGGCTGCGGCCGTGCACAGCTCATCCCACTGAGACCCCGACATTCTGCTAAAAGCAAAGCAAAAGGCCAACACAGACGAGAGAAACACTGAGGACTCGGGCTCGCAGCTCTCTGGAGGAACATGAAGTTTTCAGGATGGTGGAGTTATCTTTATAAAATGGCTGTCTTAAGCACCTCCCTTTCCCTGGCTCAGGCTCCGGCCTTCACCTCTCACCACTGCAAAATGAGTGATTAACCCTTTTTAAATCATTGAAGAAAAATATTCAGGGAAATCAGAAAAATATATCATTTCTCGATTAAAAAGTATCCAAAGAAAAGCTTACATTATCCATTCCTTTCTGTCTCTCTTTCTCTCTTTCTGTCTGTCTTTCTTTCTTTCTTTCTTTCTTAGATCAATACTACATACTTATCGTTATGATATCACAAAAACCCAAAATATTAATTGTAATTACGATTGTTCTTACTGATCAATTTTAAAATATACACAGCTCCTTCCAAAAATATGCAGTTTTCCATGTAACTCTATCAGAAACGAATTTAATGACCTTACAAAAACTACTTAAATCCATTCCAATACTGATCCCATAAAATATGAGAATAAGTTATACTACAAAACCTGAAATATAGCTTCAGCTCAAAGCAAAAGTCCAAATTCAAATGCTTTCGTTTATAATAGCTGTTGATAGGATTTGGGCTGTATCATGACTGCAGTGAAGCTCGCAAATGCTTTCTTTCAGAGATATTGCAGGATCTATTGCTTTTTTCTTTCTTCCTTAGACGAACCGTTGGACATTACCTGCCTATTTTCTACAGGAACGAGATTAGATCGAACATCGAGCTTTGCTTGAGTATCTTTTCAGGCCATATTTGCCCAGACCGATGCAAGTAAGCATACGTGACCTTGAAGCTTAATTTCCCTGCCACACGCGCTTTGTGCTTCTATAATAACATCTGGAATCACAGCTTAACGACAGAGAGCAAAAACACAACCACACCACAAAAACAAACTTACTTTAAATGACAATTGAGCCGTAATAAAAGTCCTCCTCCATGTTGGTGGTTTGAGGTGTCCGCCTTTCTGTTATCGACTGAAAATCTGCATGTAAAAAAAAAAAAAGAAAGAAAAAATATCGTGTCGTTAATTTTATTTAATGACGAACGCGCTCTAACGCCGTTCCAGAGCACGCACGTGACGGCGTTACAGTCGCTTCCCGCTCATTTTCAAAATAGTGTGTTTCTAAACTCGGAAGGTTTCACTGTCACTGCTCACAGATGGAGGGGGGGGTGGGGGGGCGTCGCTCCTGAACCGTCCGGGCTCCGCAGACCGGGTCCGGGTCCCGCAGACCGGGTCCGGGGCCCCGGGGTACAGAGGCCGGGGGCTAACGGGTGGACGCAGTTTGAAATTCTGACCAAAATAAGCCCATAAAGCGTGATTGGATGCGGCAGAAATTGCCGCCGTGACGTGTCTGAGCGAACGCGGCGCGCAGAGAGGGGCTCGCGCAGGTGCGCGCGGCCGGTTCTGCGCCATCGGCGGGTTTGCATCGGGCCAGCCTCCTCTCCAGCTCACAGACAAGCCATCCCTATCGATTATGAAGAAAGAAAGATGCATGTACAGTTCCTGATCACGCGCCTCCGCTTGTTCTGCGTCGTGTCGCCATCTAGTGTCCGTTTCTTCCTCCACTGCACCAGACACACGCAGGTTCGGAGAGCCCAGGGCCCAAAGGTCACAGACACCTCAGAGTTAACCAAAAGCCTCTAAGAGAAGCAAAATAACCACTAAAGAAAATCAGACAAAACATCAATGGCTCCTCACTGAGAAGGAGTCCGCTCAAAAGTGTCTGAAGATGGAAAAGATGTTTCCTAAAAGTCTTTGTCTCTTAACTCCACATCCAAGTTATAGCTCAGGGTTTCAAAGCTAAGTGATTGAAACCTGGTTAGGGTAGTAATGATAAAGAATTGATTGCATGGATCTAAGGGTTGAAAGTATTTGATGGTCCATGGTTTACATAGTAAAGAATAAAGTTTTTTAAAAATTGAATTGGTCTTATTTTACTTCATCTTTACTCGGTAACACTAAAAAGCCCACTAAAAGATAAAAAATAACCAGTTTTTTTTAAAAGGCTTTTTTATTCAGTCAATTAATTAGACTTTTACTTTCTTCTACTCTGTAGAACTTCAGATTTTTCACTCTTTGTACATGTACATTGCTAATAAAATGTGTTGTTGTTATTGTTGGCAGTATGAGCATACAATCTTGGTACCACTTTGCCACCCTTCCAGCTACATACATACTGGTATATCATCACCTGTATTTACATGCATATCTCACTTCTGATTTAGTGAATAGACTACCAAAGACTTCAAGCTTATACAATGCAAAGTAAAATATGTTCCACAAGTCAGTTCAAAGAGCAGCTCCAACATTAACATGCTGCTTAATCACAGACAGATAACTAGGAATATGAAGTAATATCACTTCCAGATTCTATTGATATCTTAATGTATAATGTGTTATGATTGATAAGTACCAACTAACTACTTTTTTTTGGCTGCCAAAATGTAATACATCCTATCCTTGGCATTCTTCTGAGAAACAATTTAAGCACACATTAGATTTAAATACTCAAAAGACTATTTGAATATTATAACATAGATACTTTGTAAGTGATATGCATGGTTTATTATTGTTATTATTGTCATGTATGCCTATGTTTGTTAATCATATGTTGTGATTTATCTTTAGACACCTGAGCCCAGGGGGTGTTATTTATTAATGTATTCATTTTAAAATGTTTCTATAGTGCTATCTGAATGAACAAGAATGGATCAGATCAGAATTTGACCTGAAAAGGAATTTTCCGCTTTCAGCTTTAAGGTACACGCTCTGGTGTTTTACGGCATCCAGGCTCACTTTACGTTAGTCGTAAAGCAATGGGCTAGCTTGGAATAATGATATGAGATAACTGAAGAGTGTAACGTTACTTTACAGAACTTTGTCCGTCTCAAGCTGTTAAACCACGATTTACCTAAATATTTCAAATTAGCCAACATATTACCCGCCACCTCCTCTCAGTGAATAGTTTTCTTTATACCCGGTGTCCTTCTGAGAGGCGAAAACAGCGACGGGAGACTGTGAGGTGGAATTGCATTTAGCCAGTCATTGCCATGGCCTCCGAAAGCGGCGACAGCAGCATGGATAGAGAAATGATCCTGGCCGACTTTCAGGTGTGTCTCCTTTTAATGTCTGGTGTATTTAGTTAACTCAGTGGTGTTCGGTCTGCCTTTTTGAGGGAGCTTTGCCTGCTGTCAACAACCGTACACATCACGTCGTAAACAGCAGAGCGGAGCTCTTCTCTCCGGGGTTAGCACTCCGAGCTAACTAACTGACAGCTCGCTAACTGCTCCAACACAATTATTAACCACAATTATTAACCGTCACCTCGTAACATCTCCCCATAGCAATGCATGCGAACTATTGGATAATGTGTAGTTGTGGTAGCTTTTTAGCTTGTTTGTTTAATTAGCCAACAACTCGACGCAAAGCAGAGCTGCGCCGCTCACAGCTTGTTTACATACGGAAACTATTACGTCTTCACAGACAGTTGTTTTTCTGCCAAAGCTTAAGGGCAATCTTGTCCAAGTTTATGCTTGCTTAGCATCTTGTTTCACAGGTAATGGCATATTAAACACCCAACGCCCCGAAAAACTAAATGTAGACCTAATTTGTGAAGGGCCTCCCTCGAGTTAAAGGTAGCCTTGAGTTATAAATAATCAGACTCGATTTTTGGAAACTGATTTAACCAGAGGTACAGTTCCACAATGATTGAACCAGGGACTGAGAGTATGTTTTTAATATGGTTTGTGTGTGTGTTTAATATATATATACAGTGGGGGAAATAAGTATTTGACCCCTTGCTGATTTTGCAGGTTTGCCCACTTACAAAGAATGCCTTTTTTTCCTCATCAGATGGTATCAATTTTTATAAATTCATATGATGTGATTTTCTGGAATCTTCTTTGGGATTCTGTCTTTCACTGTTAGAATGTACATATGATTAAAGTTGTAGATCGTTGCATTCTTTGTAAGTGGGCAAACCTGCAAAATCAGCAAGGGGTCAAATACTTATTTCCCCCACTGTATATATATGAGATGTGAAAAAATACAGGTATCAGGAAATTACCATAACAAAAACCATAAGGAATAACAACTGATTTAGATTGTACTAACCATGTCACCCCATGGTGTGGTTACATCTATAACAGCTGAGAACACAATCCCTTTTTTAATGACTGTAATCCTGTCTGAGGCCAAAACACATAATGTAGAATCTTTTAAGGAAAATCTTATTATTATCTTATTATTTCTGCATGAGAGATAACACCTATGTATAAGTAGTTACATCAAAGCCTGAGTTTGTTGTCAAATGTGTGACTATACATTTAAAAATGTGGTTTAATTCTCTTCGTTAGAGGGACCAAACCATTAAAGTGGATAACATTGCAGTTTCTGCATCCTGATCTATGTTTCAGTATAATAAAAAAGAATACTATGATAAACATACTTTATATTATTTGTTGTCAAAGCTACATGTATCCTGGCTTTATTTCAGCGTCTAAAACTGCTGCATGCTAAAACTAGTCCATAATTTGGTTTAAATAATCTGAAAGGTCTCTTTATGGGACCTCCTGTTGATTTAAAAAAGTTTGGTTTTGAATGTATTTTCCCATGTAACAGTGGAGCTGACTTCTCTGTGCTGCTCTGGCAGAATCTCATGCAAAGTCCACGTCTTTACTGTAATACTGTGTTTCTGTCTCCTCACAGGCTTGCACAGGAATTGACAACATCGCAGAGGCTATCACTCTGTTAGAACTTAATAACTGGGATTTAGTGGTAAGTTCATTATTTGGGGCTTATACAGCCTTTGTCCATTTAGAATACAAGAGGGCACTTCAAATTCTGTAGTAAACACTGACATTTAGTAAGGGCCAGCTCCTGTCCTCATTTGAGCCTCTTGTTTCTGATAAGCAGGCCTCGTCTCGACAGGGAGGTCACGGTGAGATAATATTTGTCCCAGGAGGTGCGGTACTTTGCCAGAGACACTGTAAAAGATTATGTCCTGTCAAGTTTGCATTAATTCATGATGTCCCTCTTGTATCAAAGTGCATATGGGAAGGGGTCAGTCTATAATTAGATGCACACTGGCAGGAGCTCATAGCAGGCAGAAGCAGGACAGAACCAGGGGGCTGGACCGCTGCAGCTGCAAACCTGATGACTTGCAGTTTTCCTGCAGTTGGTGTGGTTTTTTCCCCCTAATTTTCTTATGGGTGTGTGTGGATGACAGATAAGTGTACGTGTGTGCATTTTAAGGAAGAATAAAAACAAAACAACTGTTGAAATGCTCAGCAGCTTTTCCATCAGGAAATTATTCATTGCAACAGAAAAGGTTCAAATTGCCCATTTACCGATGCCCCTTATCTGTGATAGATTTGATTCCAACAACAGATAGCAATTTATTTAATCACAGAAGTTGCAGGATTTCTGTGAGTGCCGATTCCAGAAAACTTAGGAAGTCATTTTAAAGCAATTCAAACTTTTGTTTCAAGAGCTGAGCTACTGCTTTGCTTTGTTCAAATGTTTGCGTACGCAGGGGCAGTGATGGCAAGTCAGTATGTACAAAACCTGAACCAGCAACTCAAACAACCAGTTTAATCTTTTCAACACATTCCTGTCTGGTTAGAATTCTGGCCAGGGAGGTTTCTGTATGTGTGGGTTGTCTCCAGGCACACCAGCATCCTTCTGCCAATCAAAAACATGCATGTCACGTTAACAGGAGATTCAGTTAACCTGACAGTGTTCGTAAGAGTGTGTGTGTGTGTGTTTCATTCATCTCTGAGTGGCTGTTAAGGACTGCTGACCTGTCCAGTGTGTACCCTGCCTCTTGCCCAATGACAGCTGGGATAGCTTCCAGCCCTCGCTAACGTGACTATACTAGAATGCTATGCTATCTACAACAGTGTACATTTAAAAAACCAAGCTACTATGAATAAATCAGGGAAAAGAAACTAAATGACTATAAAACATATAAATAAATAAACTATACAACTAGAATCAAAAGGGCTGTTCCCAGTGTTATTCAGACATAGAATCTCATTTAGTTCAGCAAAAACCTTAATTGATTTCAGCACATCCTAATGTTTCTGCAACATTTACTCTTCAGTCCAAATAATGGCATCTTAACAGGTGAATGCAGATTGCAGCTGTCGACTCTGCAACATGGTGGCTGCATATATGCATATAATGTGTTCCCTTTCCTTCCACTTCTCTGGCCTGATGAGATATAGTATTGAATAGTACCATGACTTTCTGCTAAAACATTCACATGATGCAACGCACATGGATATGGTTATGGCAGCAAATGCCCCACAACATTAGGTTGTTTGTTTAACATTGTGGAATAGTGAGTGTTCAAGAGACATCCAAACAATTGTCCATGGAAACAAAAGCCCTCTGCACAGCCGACAGAGCTGATGTTTGTCCTTTCAGTTGCATTTGTTCAGCTCACTCCTCCTTGAATATTCCACATTTTGACACAGATTGTTTGGAAAGTTGACACCCAGCAAATGTAGCTTTCTCGCTTTGGTTTCAGGCAACGTAACTTAAAGTTGGCAGGTTATTGAGTCCCGCTGACCGTGTTCAGGAAATCAGCCTGTTCACTCAAAAGAGCAGAAAACAAATTCTAATTAAGACAACTGATGTAGATTTTGATTGAGATTTTTTTCATTAGCTGAATCTTTTATCAAGCTAGCTGTTATTTAAAATTTTTTTTTGGGTGGTTTAAAACGCTTGAACTTAAAGAATTTTAGGTAAAATGTTCAACATAAAACACCAATGTCTTTTGTTTCTTTGCAGGCAGCCATAAACGGAGTGATACCGCAGGAAAATGGGATCTTACAGAGGTAAAAACTCTCCTGTCATACATTTACCTGAAATCAGTAAAAATATCAATAATCTGAAGACTTGCATGAGGTAAAATGCAGTTTAGATGTCTTGTTCAGTCCTGTTTCTCAAAAGTGCATCTGCAGTGCAGATTAGGGAAAGCAACTTTCTGAGAATAAAATAAATCTATACATTGATTTCTAACGTTATCTATAACCTTTCAGTTGGACAGAGGTGATCTGGGAAGTTTATTTTTTTATTACCAGCCCACGGTTGTTATAATTTCAGGTTCTTTCATACATCCGTCTGTATTTATGGCAGCAAATGTGGAGGCCGCTGCCCCGGAAAGCGCCTGTATCCTGCTGATAATAGAATGTCTGCCACTGCAAGGAAACTTTGACCAAAACTCCAGCTGTTTCTTTCACATTCTCCATGCCTCTCGCTTTCTTCTCAACAGCTGATTGACCTTTCTAAACACAATTCGCTGATCTAACCTGGAGCCTTTCTGTCACAGCGTTTCCTTTAGTATCTGCACGTGTGTGCATGTGCCATACGGGGGCTCTGGTCCCGGGGCCAGGACAATATGGCTGGTGTCTCTGGTGGGCACAGATTGCCATGAATAGAAGCCGACTGGCAGTGTGACCTCACCGCCAGCCAGCACCATTACAAAGTGGCTGGCTTTGGTGCGAGCGGCCGATCGCTGCCCAGTAAACAGACCAGTGACGTGACCTGAGCGGGGGCCAGGTGGCCGGCTTGCCAACGCTTCTGCCTAAAAAAGCTGCCCCCCCTCCGCTTTGCCTTTTCAAAAGGCATTTTGAGAGGAAGCTTTCTTGTTGGTTAGAGTATCAAAAATGGGTGAAAAAATCCTCAGATGGAATCTTGTAGTTAAATAAGTGGCTGGCGGTGGACTCCAAACGGTAGGGTTCATTTCCTCCCTATTGTCCAGGACACTGACCTCACCACCAGTATGAGCTAAATAAAATGAAACCCTTGCACTCCGTTCATTCATGACAGTTGCTGGTTACATTACAAGGAAAAAGGAGCTCTTTGTTCATGGTGAAGAGAATAAAGACATTGTTTATGGTGTTGTGTGAAATGTAAGTCCTATGATGAAAAGGAAAAAGGCATCTTAGAGTAAGCCAGTGTGAGAAAGAATGTTGGCGAAAGGCAGATTTCTTCTGTTTATTTTTCATTTTCATCTTTTGTGGCAGTTTTTTATTAATTTGATTTTGTTTCACAAAATGTGCTCAAAAAGAAAAACCTTCCACAATGAGACCTTTTCTTCCCCTCACAGTGAATATTCCAGCGAGGGGAGCCAGGCCACCATGTACGGACCCCCGAGCCAGTCAGAAGCAAACGAAGCAGCAGCTGCAAGTGCCGTTCCTCCCCCTTCTTCATCGTCTGCATCCTCCTCTCCCCCGTCATCCTCGGCATCAGCTTTCTGCCCCGTCAACCCCAACTCCCGACACATCGTAGAGCGCCAGCCGCGGATGCTCAACTTCAGGGTAGAGTACCGGCAGTGCTCTGTGGAGCTGGTGCTTGAGGAGGGCAGCACAGTTGGTGAGCTCAATGCAAATGCAGCTGATTTTTCCCCTTGTTTTAAATTGTTATTTCAGTTGACTTTGCCTCTGTCACTTCTGTCTATAAGCTGCAAAAACACTTCTCCCAGATCTCCTGATTATAATAAAACGAAAGGTGTAAAGTGTCATCAAACACATCCTAAAACTTGTAATGGAAATTAAACGTCCTGGTATATGCCTTTGGCCTCAGGGAAAATAAGGCAGAAAAACCTATATAAATCTGTTTATTTGGGTAGTCAGCTCACCCAGCGAAACCACCCCAGATGATTTGGATGGTTGAATTTAAGTGATCCACTTTATTTAAGAACTGTTTTCAGGCATTGTAATTTTTTCTATATATTCATATCTCACATGTGTATGTGCATTTCAACTGCAGCTGATTCAGTTTCTAATTCAACTCACAGGTGAAATGAAACAGATCCTGGAGACAGAGCTTGCTGTTCCAGTGTCCAAGATGCAGTTGAGGGGATGGAAGAGTGGAGAAGTGTCTGATAGTGTGAGTAAATGCAAATTAACTCTAGTAAAACTCTGAGCTAAAACACATTTGAAACCGTATTAAAACCTAAACATATGTAACCTACCCACCAATCGGAGCTATTTAACTTAAGAAAACCCCATCATTTTTTATTCTAGCCCAGAACATCAAAGTACACACCTCCTTTTAGAATATTTGCAAGTTGTTGCTTTTTTTTTTTACTTTAAGGCTTAATTGTTTTTTGATAAAGACATTGCCTCTGCAGCTTTCAGGGCTTTACAGTTAGTAGAACTTCATTGAAAGTATGTGTATATGTCCGTGTGTACAAACAGACGGTGCTGAAAAGTCTACACCTGCCGAAGAACAACAGCCTGTACGTCCTGACCCCCGACATCGCCCCAACAGCAAGCACCAGCAAAAACAGGTACTCAGACTTCCACTTTCTCCCTCTAATTCTTCATTTGAAAGCTCACAGCAGAACCTCCTGTTCCATTCACCATCATGCTGGGAGAGGAGCAGGAACTCTGTGGTTTGAGTGCAGTGCTCACTAGCCAACACCAGGGGGAGTCCTGCATCCACCTGTAAAGTAGAAGCCTTCATGGTCCACCCAGTAAATGCCACTATCATTGATTTATTAAGTTACATTTGACCCACTGCTGAACACTAATTTTCTTACATCCATTGTGACATTTTGAAAGATGAGTCTCCTGCCACAGTCTTTCCTTTGTAAATAATCATTCCCGTCCCCCTATTTGTATTTTTCACTACAAAATTGTTACCTATTGAACACATACTTTACATCTAACTCTCAAGAGGTTACATGTCCACATATCTATTGTTTACCCCATTTTCAAAAATCTAACCGGCTGCTAGTTTTACAATAGTTTCCATTTGCAGAGACGGCTTCATATATCCAGCCAGTTCCTGCCATTGGCGGCTCTTTTTGAGAGCATGAACAAATTATTCTGTTTGAAAGGTCAGCCATGGAAGTGCAAAGTCCCTGCAGAAATCCAATCATAGTCAGCAGATGGATGTTTGACTAACCCTCATCAGAGAAATATATATGGTAGAAATAATATTTGATATATTATGATATTTATCTTTTCATTTCAACGGGTTATTGTGAGATGATCAATATTATTATTGTTTCTACTGTCACAGTTGTACATAATTGATTGACTGGAAGGTTTTATATATGTGTGTATATATATATGTATAACATTTTGGCAGAGGTAATTACAGTATATTGCTTTAGAGTTTCAAATATATATGATTTGTTTGAGTTTTTAGCAGCCTACCCCTGTCTGTTTGTTGTTTGGAGCCATTGGACAATTTAACCTGCCCCGTAAATATAAGAAAGCATATCTTGTACAAGAAGAAGCCTGCATTTCAGAGACTGATTTACAGAAAAAGAGGTTAAATGTGCTGTTTTTTAGATTTATTTCTTATTCTATCAAAATCCTTTTATTGGTGGCCGGTTGTTGTTAAATCCTGGATGGACAAATTTTTTTGCTATACCACTTTTTTAGTGCACTTATTTATTTCAGTGCTACATGCAACACACCTTTTAAACACAAGTGCAAAGTTACTTAAAATTTTTATTTTACTGATAAGGAAAATGAAAATAGGATAGACTCATTCTATTCATGCTCCTCATAGATGCACTATCTTCTATTTGAGAGAGCATGATATGTATTGCATGCAATATCCCTCGTTTGTCAAAAAAGGATTAAAGTAAAAATTGTACCCAAAGCAAGCATGCACACGTCAGCATAACTCAACAAACTGCCAAGAAGTCATTTGGCAGTTTGCCTCTTTGCCTGCTAGTTAGGCTAAGTGGTAGTTATATTGTGTTGGCAGCTAATAGCTCTCTTCTCCCCAGTCATCCCTCCCCTGCTTTCTCCTCATCTTCTCACTCCCCCACTAACTGCTGTGTCTTTTTAACAGCGCCGTTGCCGTTTCTCAGAGTGTTATCGATATCATTTTGGGTGTCAGGAGCTCATTATTCTGCATCAGCTATTTTAGTGGCGGACAGTTGGGCCTGAGAGGGTGGGTGGCCTCCCGTGTGTCTGTGCGTTCATGTACGAGTGTGGATGGTTATATGGGAGTGCGGTGACCCTGCTGTCACACTGAGAAAGGATAGGTGACAGATCACAGAATATGGGGGGAGCAGTCTCCCGTAGTGAGACCAAACAAGCTGTTAGCTTCCAGCAAAAATAAACTGTGGTCACACCATATATCCGCAGCACGCACAATTAGGCTGCAGCATCTGCATATGTATCTCCGTAGACAGCGCTCTCTGTCAGACTAATAGTGTTCGTAGGCTGAAAGATGCACAGTAGTGGTGCTGCACCAGCGTCTCAACCTGCCTAACCCGGTGGGTGTTATGCCAAATCCAATGATCTGAGCTCCGACTATTTTATCAGTCCAGTTTGCTGGCTCAAGCTAAAATCAGCTTTGAATTAAATAACATCTTAGCGGTTTAATATTACAGCATTTAGAATCTTGTTAGGTGAAATCAGTTGCATATAACTTATAGTCTTCTCATAAAAAATAAAAAAAACCATGGGTACCCAGCTCTGGGAACTTTACTGGGCCACACAGTGGGATGTCATTTCCGCAGCAACACAGGTAAAGACTATGCATTTGTAGCCGTGGCAACAAATTCTTTTCCTCTTTTAACAAGTAAAACACAACCTGCAACGCTGCACAGGTGCTCATTAGGTCCAACACCTGTTTTACTTCTCTCATCTGCCCGCCTTTATGCTTTCCCTCCCTCCACCGAAAGATTATCATTTAATCAATCACAATTAAGCTAAATTAGAAATAAAATGGTGTAAAATCATCCACCTTTCCACGGATTATTGTTGTGTTAGACTCAATGTTCTGAAAATATGTCTGAAAATTGTCTTGGGAGGGGAAAAAAATGTAGGCAAAAAAAAAAGTATTATATGCTATATTTCCTTAAAGTTGATCATTTCTACCAGAATGTTAATAAAGTGGAAAATAGAAAAATGTTTTTTTCAACAATAGAATGATAAAAAAATCAAATATCAAAATAATAAGATAAAATCTTGCTTTGTTTATTAATGCTATTATTTCTTATTGAGCAGCACGCTACTTGTTTGATTACATGTTTCATGAACATTTTATCGTCTTACAATTCAAATTTGCCAGTTTGTAGTTGTAGATTTAAAAGACTGTTATCCACCCAAATTTCATTTAACTGTGCTTATTTGCTCAAAATTGTTGCTGTGTAAAAATGCAAATGTCCCACAAATGGTAATATCCCTGGCAATTACTTTGTAGAGCTTGGCTCATGCTGTACACACACCTAAACCAAACCGGCTGATTAAATAGTGCCTGCTCTGTCATTATGGGTGCGCTGTGCAAACTCTTCTTGGTTGCCTTGTTTGATTAGAAATAAATCTTGAGGCTTTGGGAGATTTTCTTCTGAGCAATAATCCATCTCAGGTAGTTATTTAGTTAGTGATGTGATGTGAAGGTAGTACTGCAGCATGAGCGTCTGGTCCGAAGGAGGCCACGTGAATACAAGAGAGTGTTGAGGAGGAGCTAATCTCCTGCATAAATGATGAAGGCCTGATGAATATTTCAATGGAGCCTGTTTCCTTTCTTGTTTATTCTTTGCTCCAGCTCCCAGCAAGCATGTTTGCCAATGAAAGGTTGTTTTAATTTAAACTCTCAAAGAAGTTTGAAATGGCCAAAAAATGGATTCATTATGTATTCGCTGCGTGTGTTTTTCTTCTTCCATCAGCTACAGACATACAGAGGCTGTAGAGAGATAGCTAGCTGGTTAGCTAAACAACCTCGATGGGAAGGATCCAACAGTTAGCATGCTAATTATCTTTTGGACAACATGGCAGACCAAAACAGAGCAGAGCCTGAGTGGTTTCGTATTTTCCTGCTTTGTTGTGGATGCAAAATGTGGAGGAGGTAAGAAGACCTTATGAGAGTTCCATTACCTCCTCTCTAGAGGAAAGACGCATTCTCCTGCTCTGTGTACTTGGGCTAACCCTGTGAGAAGCCAGGGAAAATCGTTCATAGGACAGTATGTGTATATGGGTATTTGTGGTTTCCGGGCACATGTCACTTTGTGTGCATGCATGTGCATATCTGTGTCTGGCAATACTAGTTTAATAAGGTCTGGAGTCTGCTCTGTGCCATGGGGACTCGCAGCTTAGGCGATGGGCTTACCTCAGAATGAAACCAATCTGTTTAGCCTGCTCTTCTACCCCTGCAGAATGCTTTGCTTTTGCACTCCATAAAGTTAAATGACATTCTCTCCCTGGTTCCCTTTATGCCATGTCAAGTGCCTCTAGAGATGTTGCAGGCCGACCTGGATGTCACCTGCTATGTGTGCTCAGTGAGAAAGACACCTCTGATGGCGGAGGCAAACATGGAGACATCCGTATTTCAACCCTGTGCTGCTTGAGAGGCCTACTTATGTCAGAAGATGGCAGCTTTGAGAAGATCAGTAGTGAAAGCAGTCCAGACTAACGGATCTAGTACTTGAAACATGCTTGTTGTGTTTATATATGTACCAGCAGGTCTCTTTTGACAGATGGCAAATGACAAGGAATTGACTCATAATGAATGACTTTTTTTCCCCCCACAGGATGCATTTGATATTTTAAGTAGCTATATTTGTACTTTAGAGCAAAATAAGTGATCTGATGTTTTTTTCCTAAGTAATCTTGAACAGAACTGTTCTTGTGCACACACCAAATGTCTTGTCGGCCTGCCATAAATGACTTATAAGATGTTCCTTCTTTGCTTGGAAGGACAGAGTAACACTTCCACTCAGTTTACCCTCTATCTGTGCCTGTTTAGGAGCCTAGCTGCCTGCCAGCAGCAGCTCGGGACTGTGTCCAAACATAATCATGATATTAGCTAGATCCTTATTTATGTGTCCCTACTCCTTCCATTTCTCCTCTCTTTCTCAAACACACACAAGCACACCCATCCCTCTCATCCTTCTGCTCAGCCCTATTACATATGCATCCATCCTTCCCACACCACACATTTCCAATCTCTTCCAGTTAGCTACAACAAACATTACATTTACATATTGATTTCGTAGTTTTAGTCAATGTAAATATGCTGTCATTACAGTAAATTTGAGCTTCTGTTAACATAAGCTCGTCCAGATCTGCACAGATTAAGGGTGTGATTGCATAATTAATGTGTGTGCTACATATTAATTCCCTCATCCCTCTCTTTCTCTCAACTCTTCGTTCTCTTCTTGGTTTCTGAGCCCTGATTAAGTGCCTGTTTTGGCCTTTAAGCCTCCCATTGCTATTCACCCTCACAGACCCAGCGTTAGCTCAAAACGCTACTTAACCTCACAGCTTATTGTAAATGAAGCCTCCAAAAGTTGATTCCCCCCCACCTTCTCTTTTGAAGCACCGCATCTCTGACTCTGCTTGTAAATGACCGAATAAGCTATTGGTGCCAGTTCAGAAATAACAAGAAACAAACCAGTTACCTGTTTGCATCCCGTTCCACGTTTGTAACAAAGTGTCCAGGAGGGAGATATTGATGGATATTGTACCTTTCTCATTCTGCATTCAGCCGGGTGTGTCGTGTTGAAAATCCAATAACCTTACAAAACTTCCAATACGATGTCAGTCCTCCATATGAACAGCTATTGATCAAGAAACTTCTACCACAGATGAGAAGCGAAAACAAAAGTTGATCCTTTAATCGTGACAAATCAAATAATCTCAGTCTTAGTTTAGATTATCCATTGTTTACATTTTTATTGTAAATGAAACGAATTAAGTAACTATGCAATTGTTAATATTCCGCTAAACCTTCATGAAAAGATGATTATTGTGTACTACTATGTTAATCGTTACAGTAAAATTAGCGTTTTAGGCCTTGATAGTTTTTTTTCAAAACGCTTCAGAGTTGTTCTGGTAATTGCCTCTGACTCTATGTAAGCGATTAGGCAGATGGATGGGCTCCATGCTGATGCTGTGCTGATGGTCATAGCTGCGACAGCCTGCTGTGCTGAGCACAGCTCTGGTCAGGCTTGTTAAGACACAACCACTGAAGTGGGCGATGAGCCCCCTGAGGAGGCACCTACCTCACAGTGGGCCAGCAGGCTGCTGCTAGCTGGCAAGTTTCAGCTTGCCCAGTCTTTGACTCAGTGATTTATTTTTTCTTTGCATACATACTTTCACCTCTTAGAAATCATTTTGAATTCTCCGTTGCTTTTTGTGTTATTTTTTTAAATTTCTGAATGTTGTTGCCCCTCTTTCTAACCCCCCCCCCCCCCTCCCTCTTCCTTATTTAGTGCTCTTCAAGAGTCATTAAACCAGAACTTCCTACTGGTCATTAGTCACCGTGAGGCTCAGAGAGACTACAACCTCAACTTCCCAGGCTCCAGAACCATACAGGAGGTAAGAAACAGTCACAACAAACACCACACAGACACACAAAACTCCCCCACTTATTCCCAGACACACACAGAAGCATACCTGATTCTCATTTCCTCATAACACAGCTTTTCCTCCATTTGCCAAACATTGCTAGTCTATCTCAGCCACCAATTCATTATTCATAACAAATAATCACATTTCAGAGCACATAATTACTCTCACAGCTGTGGTCTCGTACACCCCCTCTTCTCTTCCCACTTCCAGAAGCATGCGTGTCTCCCCCTCTCCCTGCCTCTCTGCAGACTGCTGAGGGAGTCGTTTAAATGACTGAACACTGTTTGATCTAGCCAAGCAGGAACAGTAAAAAAAAGTCTGTTCGTTTTCTTCACAGAAAACTAAATGGTGGATTTGACTGCGTCTGAAATATTAATAGTGACTCCCCCAGAACCCGGCGCGAAGGCAGTGCACCTTTCCCTCTGCTGGTATTGCTTCCCATCTGAAAATAGATGAAAGGTTAAGCGGCCTGCCTATGCAGATGACAGGCGTGTGTGTGTGTGTCAGTGTTTATGAATCCAGACCGGAGCTTTTGGTCACACAGGAGCATGCATCACTGTACGGGTCTAATCCACTAGCGCAGAGGGCGACCTGAGTAGGCGTCATATATAATTCACCATGTGTAGCCCGCTGTCTCATTTTAGGAAATGAACTCCCCAAAGATGGATGAGATAGGATGGCACAGTTCTACTGTCAATGGTGCCCGACGGAAAATGAGGAAGTTTCATTTTCTCTGTCAGTTCTTGGTCATACATGTGTATTGTTCCCTTAACTCCTTGTGCTCCCCCAAACAACACATGGTTTAGTTTTCAGTGCTTATGTGCTTTTTTGGTGTTCATGTTTTACATTCAAACCAATTATTTAGTCTTCCTGTGATCCTCTTTAGAGTCTCTGTGGTCAATTCAAGGAAATGCAGTCGGGGTGAAGATTACACTAATAATAATCAGGCTGCTTGCAGGGTTCATAATGGTGCTAATTGAACAAATTAGTTGAACCAGCATCTAAACCGGAGGAAGCCTGCATCCCTTGGACATCCACCTCTCCTCTTTCACTTTCTCTTTTCTCTCTTCTCTCCATCATCTCCCAGTTTTTTTCACTCTCATCTCAGGCAGATGGTTTTGATGAGCACCCACTGTGAACCTTAAGTGTTTCTGCTGGGATTACAAACACTGGGGAGGGGCCCCTGCGGTGTGGGAGGGGGGGAATGGTGGCCACAGAAGAGGCGAAGGACTGTTAGCTTGGTGGGGGTGCTGTAAGAGGCCATAGGGGATGGAGAAGGGACAATGCAGGCTTAAACAGGCCTCTATGTCACAGTCTTTGCCTTACACATGCTTGTCTTTAGGCATCTCACGGCCCCCTGCTGTGAAAATGAGATCCACAACTTTAACCTGCATATGTCAAATGTATAGAAGTACTGTTGCCATCTATGGGTGTAAGAATGATTATTAGAGGAAGTTGACACGAGGGAAGTTATGGGTGGTTGATCCGCCCATTTTGAAGAGGAAGAAAAATTATAAAAAAGGGTGAAAAAAGAATGCAACAATGAAGAAACATCCTATTCAGACTAACTGGGCTTTCTGCTCAGTGTCCACTGACGCATATGGACTCCACCAGAAGACACCTTTCTCTTTCCATTCTCATTTTTTGTCTTAGCTGGAAAATAGCCCATGGGCCCTGCTTGCGCATATCAATTGTGTGTGTCTTGTCTTCTTGTTTGTCTTTGCCGTGGGCCCGGGCTTTGCCTTGTGGCTCTCAGAGAACTGCCCGAACCCCTCCCTCTCTCTTTCTTCATTCTTCATCTCTCTCCCAGCGTCTCTTCTTCACCTTCTTTCTTCTCCATCTCTAGAACTCCAGGCTGTGTAGACTCTGATTGGCATTACCAGACAAGGGTGTGGGGGTAAGTTGCTGGCTAGCTTCTGAGCTAAGCTGGAGAGCAAATGTTTGCCAGGGAAGTAGAGGGTAGAATAGGGGTAGCCGCTGGGTCTCGAGTTGTCCGTGACCAGACCAGTTGTCCCGGGGATTTCCCCCGTCTACTGCCCCCACCCTTAGGGCTGGGCCTGGGCCCCATCCCCTCTCCGCAGCTGGGAGACGCATAAGAACCAAATACAGACAGGGCCTACGGAGCTGAGAAAAAGGAAACTGGATGGAGAAGGGAATTAAAAGGAAGGCATCTGGTGCCTTGAGGAGATGAAGAAAGAGAGCAGGAGAAAGAGAGCTTGTGACTGTTTAACGGAAACCTTTCCCTCTCTTTGATTTGCTTCCAGCCAGGGATTACAGGCAATTGGCATTTACAATGATTGGATCATTAATTTTGCCGTGAGGCGTATTGCCCAGCAGCTCACCACCACAGCCAGCCTCCTTAATGTCATCTTTAACTGGCTCGCACCCCCCCGATACCTCATATCAGAATGAATGGCTATGCACTAATCAGTTCCACTGATATATTAGCCTTTAATGTCAATTCTGTTAACTCCTGTTAAAGAAGTTTTCGTCACGTTATTGCTTCTGTATTCAGGTTGATGGATACATTTCCTAAATCACTGTTTGTCTGTGTTTGTCAGTGTCATGTGATGGGCAGTCCAACTATACGAACAAGTAGGCTTTTGCATTGTAAATGTACTCAGATAATTGTGGTTTAAAATACGGCATTTAAAGCATTAAATGTAATTCATTTGTTGCCTTCTGACTGATTAGTGACATAGCCATTGTGGTAGACAGGGGGCAGCATTAGACAATATTGCCGTTTGCCATATTGCTAAAACAAAAGATCAGCTACCTGGAAAAGTAAACGCAGTGCGCTTCGGTCGACTTCATCTCGCCTTGCCTTGTAGTCTAATTCTTCCATTTTTAAGAAACAAATATCCGGTAATATAGTGTCAGATCTCAGGTCTTAGATCATTATAATTTCAGCAAATGTTTCTTGCATTTAGATGGCGCCCAAAGACTGCCTGCATATCCTAGTGATGCCGTTTCAGGCTGGCAGGCCTTATTTTTAGCTGTTTTCCCTTTCTGTGATGGGTCAGATTGTCTTCTGCCAGGTGTCTTTTGGTGGCCGTCTCCACTCTCCTTCCCCCTCCATCCTCTCCCTGTGGTGGGCGTTAGTTTGTTGTTTCTCTGATGCTGCTTTAACCTCTGACTGCAGCCTCTTCATTACTAGTGTTTATGCCTCTCCTTTCCTCACTTCTCCCCTCTATTCATCGGCCGGCCAGCCGGTCAGTCAAATCCCTGTAGTCTGGCTGGTCAAACATAGATATTACACTCTGTAATAACACTGGCCACCCGCTCTGACCTCAGCCTGCTATGCTGGCCATAGCTTCTCTTCATAAGGATCGGCAGAGTGCTGCAACGTGGGATTTACAATAGAGAGACAAAGGATCGACTGTGCCACTCATTTATCATTGTTCTTTTTTCATCAGGTTTTTTTTTCCATCTGCTTGTTTGCTCGGTGAATTGCTTTGTTCTTTGAGGCCCAGCACAAATATAATGTAATATAATTTCTCTCGGATATTGATGAATGTATTTACTTGTCTCTGTAAATGATTTCTTCTACATACAGTACATGTTTATCCAAAGTACAAGCACCCAGGCAAAGTTTGTTCCCAAAGTCATTCCGCTCCGGTGTTTTGCTGATTCTTCCCAGCTCTGCTTGAGATGAGGATTGACTTTGACTTTGTAGCATTCTTTAAATTTCCACCTCCATGAACAGAAGCCCGCAAGCATGCCCAAGGATCCATCACTCCTCAGTGCTTTTTACAAAGACAGGATTTGCCGCGTGTATGGAGGGATCTCTGCTCCACAATGGATAGTTTTCTCAGCATCAGTGTCCAGCCCCGAGGGCCCGAACGGCCGAATTCTGTCCAACACATGCACGAGAATCCAGGCCGGTCAGGTGCTCAGACACCGACGCGGCTTTGATCAGGCTTGACCGTCGCACATCAGGCTGGCGTTGGGGCTTTAAAACAACAGAGCAGTGGAGGGTGTAACGCGGCGCTTGGTGGGACTGATGCTGCCGCCTGCTAACTGTTTAAAAGCGAGGAATGTTATTAAGTGATGCAGATACAACGTCCGCGCATGAATGGGAGAAGAGAAATACTGTTCATTTCAGAGCGTGGTGCTGTTGTTGCTGGGACTTAGCTGTGGCATCCAAGGAATGCTGATAACACCGCCTGTCTTTTTTTGGGGTTTTGTTTTTCTCGCCCTCTTTTCTTTAGGCCCCGTCCTATTTTTTCTCAAGCCTTTGAAAAGACCATTAACACGAAATTCACCCCGTTAAGGCAAAGACGGGAATATTTGTTAGTCAAATATGATACTTAATGTCTTCATTTAGACAGGTTTTTAAAGACATATAGAAATATGCCCGATGTTTCTTCGCTTATGTTTCTGTTATTGATAGATTTAACTTTCCTCTTTTTTGCAGGTGAAAAGGAACGTTTCAGACTTGACCAACATCCCAGTCCGGCATCAGCAGTGGGAGGGGTGGCCTGCATCAGCATCCGACGACTCCGTAAGTAGTCCAGTCCCGGGAACACTGAAAAATTCATATGAATTATCACAGCTTAACAACTATGTCTGCATTTAGAATACTGTGGACACAATAAATTAATAGTAAGATCATTTAGAAAAAAAGCAGGTATGAATATAGAAACCGTTCCACACTGAATGTCCTACCCGAACAGTCTGTCAGAAGCGCAAGAGTAAGATGTTAAGACTAATTAAGATGTCAAAGACTATTCCCATCCCATGTCCTCTGTCTGTGGACATTAAAGCTCACATCATTGAGTCCTGCTGACCTTTTCGTCCAAGGCTCGCCATTCATCCCAGCCATTCACCCCGCACACAGTCAAACTGATCAGAGGCCGCCCTCATACAGAACCCAGAGGAACCTCTGACCCCTTTTGTCTCACCTCGTCTTTGACAGCATATGTGTTCCCATGCTAATTGTTTGGGATGGTTTATCATGCCAGATTGTGAAGCTGCTAGGTACACATTCCTGTGTTAACCCCTAGCTAACATTTTCCTTTTAGATCTGTGTGGTCAGTATTTGGTCAGGAATATTAGTGCTGACTTTGTTTCTTTTAAGCATTTATTTATTTTTGAATCCACACATTGTCACTTGTGACCTTTGCCAGTGCACATTTGTGATTAATATGAATGAAAGCCTTGATCCACACAGCATTTTGGTGTAAAGAGTCCATTCTGTGTTTCCCATTATTCATTTCTCCGAAAGTTTTAAGAATGACATTAAAGGCAAACCCATTTTAGTGCATATGCAGACAAAGATTGGAGCATATCTCTATCCGTTTACTGTACAGTAAATCGGTTTTATTTAGCTCCAAAACAGAACAGAGAACAAAAAATAAAACATCGTATTGCTGCAATGCAAATTTTATCGTGTGGCAGTTAGGTTTGTAGGCTCGCAGGTACATGATGAGCATCCAGGGACATCTGCAGACATGTAAATCTTTTTGGGAATAATAAAACAGGTTTTGGTCATTCAATTGAAACAACTGATCCCAGTTTGAATAAACTTAACGGAATGATTTTGGTAATTCTTTCAGCCTTGTAACCGCAATATGCAGGTTTCTCTCTCATTTTAGTATTTATACTAAATGTAAAACTTTGATAAAAAAAGTGAGTGCAGCCTGTTTGGTGCACCTTGTGTGTTGTCGTAGACACAGTTTTCTCACAAAAGCTTTAGGAAACATCTCTAAAAACAAGTAACACATGCTTGAACTTGAATCCAATCACCAGTGGGATAAGATAAGATATTTAGTCGTGCTTATCTTAATGTCTTGGTTTTTCAAATTTTATTTCATCACTGAACTTCACCACAAAGCTGTGGATATAATCGGCAAAGATCGCTCTTAAATTGTGACATTATAGGCCCAGTCAATCCCCCGCTGACAAACATCAGCAGTGTCTGTTTTTCCTCTATGAGGAGATATTAAAAAAGAAGAGAGACAGAGAGAGAACGAGAGAAGAGTAATAATGGCCCCTGCACTAGCCATAGCCCTCTTATTGAAACGTCTGAAGGTATTAACAGAGAAAGCCCAGGGCTTGGCTGGCCTAGGCGATGGGTAGGGAGCCAGTGTTAGTGTCTAGCTCATTAGCCCAGTCTCATCTCTCGGGGTTTGGGCCAATAAACATGGCAGCCACAGGCCTCAGATTACTTTTGGCTCCGCACACTATCCCACTTACAGTTGAATCGATGATGACTTAACTCTGCTTTTCCTCCAAGTGTGCGATATCACCGTGGTTACCTATTTATGGCTTTATCCACATTTGTGTATTTGTAAAACTTCCCCTCACAGAGGGCCCACTCTATGTGACCCTAACCCTATCTATCCACTGTGTCTGTGACACCGACTTTTAAAACTTTTAAAAGTTTGCATCTGCCTTCCTGAACTTCTTGAGCTGGCTTTAAAATGTCTGCCAGATTTTTTTCTAAAGAATTACTGAATGAGCGCACAAGTGCATCCATTTTAGTATTTATTTATATATGCATTTTAAAAGACAGCATATGTTTTAAGTACAGCGAACCCTGTATGGTGGGCTCATGATTTATTTATTTATTTAAAAAGCACTCCTTAGATATGGAGAAAGGAAAAATTTGCTAAATTTCTTCCACTTTTATTTCTGACTTGCTTCGTCACAGTCTTTGTGGTTTGTAACTATACATGTGCAGTCACACGGAGCCCTTTTTTGTATCTCCATTCATCAGTTAGCTCATAGTATGAGTTTCTTCTGTCAGTTATTCTCATGTTCTGAGAAAGTTTTTCGTAGTCGCTGTAATATTGGTTTAATTATGTCATGTATTATCCAAGTGAAAGACAACACTGTCAGAAAAAAAATCTCAGCTTTCAGAGAAACCGGTCGTTACACTGCATCACCCCTTCCGATGCGGGTCCAGAGCCTTTCGTTGTTTATTGTGCTTTGAATTATTCAATGTGTGGAACACTGAAATTGGATCCGATTGTGTAATGATCAAATGGCAAGGAACAACAGAGGAGTTTATTGAGTGTGCTCTTGTTGTAGGGGTTGTTAGAGTGAGAGAGTAATAAAGGCAAGTGAATGCAGCAGCAGTGTCTGGTGATGCTCATTTGAAGCATATTATGTGGACCTGAAACAGCCCAAAAAAAAAAAAAGACGAAAAAAGATTAGGGGCAGAAAAAGTCGTGCAAAAGTACATGATGTAATTATTTGTTTTTATGCATTTGTGAAATGTCTTAAAATCTATGTAATGTTTTTTCCAAAGCACACATTACAACGCAGCTGTGTGTTTATGGACAAGCTTTTTTCTTTCGTTTGGGAGAATATTTTTAGGTTCCATTCCAATCTTCCCTGCTTTCTGGATTCACCAGAAGACAGTTTGTAATATATTCTAGAGAAGCCAAATAGGGGATCACGACAGAAAGCTTGGTGTCCTTGTGTGACTGTTTGTTTAAGCATTTGTTTTTCATTTTCTCTGGGTTTACGGCATCACAACAGTCTTCTTAGGACTGGAAAAAAGTTCCCAGTCAGATGAAAGTATGTTGGACTTTGCAATAGTTAAAACTTGGTGGAATTCATTTTACTCCAAGTAGATTAAAACAAATACTCTGGCATTATTTGCAAACACCATGATGTAGCTCTGCCTTCAAATTCCTCTTGATTCTTCTGGCTTTGGCAAAGCTGCTCTGAACAGAGCTGAGGATGAGAACAGAGGTCTTTGCAGCAGCTGATTTCCGAGGCCAGTGGGACAGCAGCATCCTCTGCCTTTGGAAACCCACTGATTGCCATCTTCTCCTGACTCTGTCTACTTTGCCCAAGCAATTCAACCTGGAGAGATTTCCAAACAGGCTCCTTCTCGTTGGAGGTGTTTTGATAGGCAGCGCTTCCTCCACACCTGTTGGGGTGATTGACAGCCGGTGGGACATCCTTATTGCAGCCGCTCTACCTTTCACCCGTCCTAGCCAGTAATTGCTGACATTTATGCAGTGTTTCATGGTGTTTGCTAATGTATTAATGCCGAGCAGCTTCAGAGATGCATTGTCTTGTAGGGCAGCGCCTCCCTCCATATCCCAGTTGGCATTAATGGAATCTTTCTCTACCCGATAGGGGCCTATGAAACCAAGGGTTTATTGAGGAGGGCCTGGTGGTTTCCTTAGCAACAAGGCTCAGGCGTAAGCTCAGACAGACTGCCCCCTCCCTCATGTAGCTGCCCTCCTCCAGGTGACATTCAGAACTGAGGTAGCTTGTCTGAAAAATGTTCTAGCTCCTCTAATTTGCTTTCGCCAGGAAGTTTCTCCCCTTGTATGTTCAACCAGGCACAAAGTATCCTCAAACCTACGCCAAACAAAGTTATATCTCATTCTAACCGTCTTTTTTTTTTAAGGGTGTCCCTCTTAAGTCTTATCGCAAACATGTTTAAAACTCTTTCTTGGCCATATTGTGCCCCCCCCTCCCTTGCCCCCCTCCTATCCCACTGTTCTCCTGCTCCATAAATTACATAGCAGAGTAAGGTGGTTTAATGTGGCTGTGGTTGCTTTGGGTGCACCTGTCAGTGGTAATTATCTCACACTCACAGCCAGACACCTAATCCAAACACTGCCTACAGGAGAAAAGAAAAATGAAACACAGATAGAATGGTGGGAGAGAAAAGAAGGAAAAAGTGGGAAAAGGGGTTGAAGAAGAGACGGACAGGAGGGTTGGAGTAAAAGAGAGAAAATTCTTTCCCTGTATCAGCCCCTGAATGCTTAGTGTCTCAATGCAAGTGTTAATTAAAAGAATCCAAAAAAGAGGAGCCAGTTCCTTTTGTGTGAAGATGTGGGAGAGGGTCATCGGGGGGGTTAACCTCATCCCCCCAGACCTCGTGCCCTGCGGCGCTTCAACCTTGTTTCCACGTTTTACCACTGAGCTGCCAAGCTGCACTTGTGTACCTCAACACTGGTAGAAGCCGTTGGGTCAAAGCGAGGAAGAGGAGTGAGAGGCACTCAGCTCATTTTTCCCCTCCTTTTCACCTCTTCTCCATGCATCAATGTCAGCCCAAACCCTTCAGGCTGTCTTTAAGAGGGAAGTGATCAACTTTATTTATACACTTATTAGGTCCACAGACAAGAGCCTCTCATTGTGAGTGGTGGGGGTAAAGGGTTTTGTTGGAATCCTCTCAGTGGTTGCTGTTAGGATTCTCACGTTTGATTGCCACTCGATTAGAAGGACTTTGAGCCACTGCTTCTCTTCTTTGAGGTTCAGACCTTATATGTCTGTCTTTAGCTCAATAACGACAAGTGTTTGGTTATTCAGCTCTCTAGCAAAAGCTTTCTTTTTCTCATTAAGACCTGCGGCAGCAGGAGTCTGCCCGTATGTACGCATAGAGGGCGCTTTAAGCCTGGCTGAGTTTGGTTGCCTCTGGAAATCAGAATCTATTACCAACCTTTTTTGTTGAACATTAGAAAAATAATGTTTCTCATCCATTTCTTTAGCAAAGCTCTGATTTTCTGTTATGAATGGCACACACTAATTCTATAAACGTTTCTGCCGTACTAAGCTAGTTAGAGTTACGTTACATGAGCAAAGACGAAGCAATCCAGTTAAGTGTTCTTCGTAGGTGTTCCTGGGTGCCCAGCCGTCCTCGCTGTGAGACTCTTATGCTACTCTTTTTTGAGAAAACACTTGCCACTAATCAGTGACACCTAAGACATACAATCTGTTTCTTCTATAATCGTTGCATGTGCATGTCTGTGTCTGGCAGCGGCTCAATACAAAAGGTACTCTTGCAGTAAGACGTGAGAAAGTCTTGCAAAGAAAGCCCGTGTGTCCATTTGGATGTGTCCTTTCAGTGGTGATGTCATTCTTGGTTTGTGTAGTTTCAATATTTCAAAGCAGACTAGCCATTTTGCTTAAGACAACACGGAGGAGGAACACTCATTAAGATATTATTCTTTCTCGAATGTCATGGGAGATTCTGGGTTTCTCATATATCCTGCCTTTGTTGCGGGGCTGGTGGGAATTTGAAACACAGCGGTCAATATTAGAGGCAGTTTCTGTATATCCGCCATCCGAAGGCTTCAATATATGATTGTTTGCCTTCCTCGGATCATTGCGACGGATCTAATTTTCTCAGTTTAAAAGAAAAACAATATATAAACAACAATATGAATAACTATTGGAAAGTGATGCAGATTATGGTTGCAATAGATTTTGGCTGTCAACTTTATAGTATCTTTATAGGCATTATGTGTTTGTCTCTTTCACTGGAAAAACAGCGTGTTGAATTGTTTTTGGAGGTAATAATTAGAAAAGTGTGTCCATTTCTGGCTGATCTTATCCAGCATTTCTGAATAGGCATGCAGCAAAACACTCCTTTTGATCTGTAAAAATGCCCACCGTATAGAAACATAGAGTGTAAATGAAAGACCTGTTGCACTACAGGCAGTAAAGCAACATCTTACAAAGTAGACACATTCATATGATCTTGGGTTAAATATTGTGACACTGTCCTACCTCGTTGCACCTACATGTATACAGCTAGGACACCATTGTGCAAATATTTCTACATGTTTAGATCTTTTGGTTTCGTCTAACTTACTTTCTAATGCTCAGAAGATAAAGGGAGCGTGACAGACATATAATGAGGGATACTTTGCCTGATATATGGTTCTTATCAGTGCCAAGTGGACCGCAGAGCGTTTGAGTCCATGTTGCTGACAAGCTCTGGTGGTTACACTGTTCTGTCCTGCCGCAGAAGCCTAGGCCAGAGCAGGGAATGCCTATTCTAGAGAGAAGCACCCTTCAGTCTGTGCAGCTCTTTTCAGATTCAGTTGGCGTTGCATGTAATCGTCTCTTGATTCAGCCCCGTCCAGCTGCTCTTTGTGCGCCGCGGTACCTGACAAAAAAGCAGATAACAGGACCTCTGCAGGGGGACGAGCAGCTTCTCTGCCTCTTATCACACCCAGCTTGCCTGCCTCCCCTTTGTTGTTTAGAAGTGCACTCTCCCAGAAAAGTCTTTGCATCTGGGCTTTCTGATGGACTCTTAACAATTAGTCGGTCAGTGAATATATTGTTGCCTTATTCTGAAGTATCAATACATCGAGGCAGACGTGAATAGAGGATGACCAGCCCTGCTTTTAGGAGTCATTGTTGGTGGCAACAAAAAAAAAAGTCCTCATTGTCAAGAAAAGTTGACATTTAGATATTTTAAATTGTTTTCCAAGTTGCAATAAGGTTTCTACAGTCTCTTCCTCCACCCTGAAACAGCCTTTACTCATATTGTTGATGTTCCCCGGGGTCTGAGCCAGGAGACACTCGCTGTAATGAGTCCCTGCTGAACGCCGACTTTTTCAGTCCTGGCTTTGGATTTGAGAGCTCATTAGTGGGGTTCTCTTTAAGTACAACTACAACCACACTGGTGGCAACTGCAGGTGTGCAGAAACCACATTCCCCCCCTCCCCCACAAAACAAGCCTTTGTTTTAAAACCATAAATTATGTCATAACAGTCTTTTAGAATGAAACTTTATGTTTTGACTCATGGTACACTTGTTCAATTCAAATTGGGGGTCAAATGATGTGAAAAGCTTATCTGCCTAATAGACAATACTTATTGTTTCTTTGATCTTTTCCCCCCCACACATTCCTGTTTTTCAGATGACGTTGGCACTCTCTGGGATCAGCTATCCCTGCCACCACCTCAGTGTTTGTCGAAGGTCCTCACCAGCCAACGCCCAGGAGCCCACAGAAGAGGTACAGAGGACATAATGAAGCCATCGGGCCTGTGTAATACCTTCCCCGTTGGCACCGTGTGAATAATGAATGTTTACAGTGTGCAGATGTCCATATGATCAGTGACAGCGAGGGGGATGAGTTTGAAGATGCGTCAGAATTTGGCGTGGACGACTCTGAGATGTTTGGGACGAGCTCCACAGGCTGTCGGAAGTCACCTATGAGTATGCAACAAATAAAGGAGTTTAAAAAAAAATTAAGGTCTATCTGTAGAGATGCAGTCCAGAAACACACATCCAACTTTGTCCATGTTGTACTTGTTCCTCTCACAGTGCCCGAGAATAGTGAGAATGAAGCGGATGCCTTACTTCACTTTACTGCCGAATTTTCCTCAAGGTAAACATTATGGGATGCATAATTTCAGATGATATTGTTGGACTGCAACAATATGTTGAAGATCTTGACTAAGTTTTGTTTGCGTTTGTTTGTGTGTGTCTGTTCTGTAGGTATGGAGAGACCCACCCAATGTTCTTCATTGGATCTTTGGAGGCAGCATCTCAAGAAGCCTTTTATGGCAAAGCCAGAGATGTAAGTGGGATATTTAAGCTGGGAAACAGTAATGGCTTAGTCATATAGACCTGTGTGTGACTTTTAAACATCTTTAGTGTTTTACGCTGTAAAGACAAATAACATTATTGGACTGTTAGTCCGTGATGACATCATCCCTGCTTCATCCAGTCCAGTCTCTTCTTTGCTGGACTGTTTTCTTAGCTTAAGATAACATAGAGAAGGAATGCAAACTGAACAGGATGTTATTCATTCTTCATGTTTCAAGGCAGGCACAGCAATGGTCACATATGTTCTTTTCATTTCTGAGCTGTTGGGAATAGTCTGTATTTAACACATTTAATTAAAAGGCTAGTTTGTAGGCCATAACACATATAAACGCATATAAGTCTAAATACCCTAAAAAAAAAAAACTTTATTTGAATTGTTACACAAACCTTTCCTTAGAGAGAGGATGAAGAAAAAACTAGAGATTTTTTTCTCATAGTCTTTAGTTAATAAATCTCATAATTCAGTCAAGCTTTAGAATTTAAGATTAAGCTTTACTATTTACTACGTCTTAAAATTGGAGGTTCAGTTGGTCACCTGACATGATTTCTCTGAAAACCTTTTCTGCCATTAGAATATATATTTATATAATGTAATATCGACTTTAGAAAATCTGACATATTGTTTTAATTGTTTTTAATCAATGACAGGCCTTTAGTGTTTAGCTAATTGTTGCTTTTTTATTATTGTGTATTTTTACAGCATCCCACATTTATTTTAATGTGGCCATAGGCTAAATGCCAGGTGGATCTAAAATGTATTTAAAAATCAGTGGAAACCTGATGATTTGTAAAAAACTTGAATGATGGATTTTTAAGGATAAAAGTAGAAATTCCTCCACACACATTTGATATCATTTGTGATTATTATAAATAAAGAGATAAGGCTTTGTAGCACATTGACATCATTTCTCAGTTTTCACCCTGACAGCTGATACTTTATTTTTAGCTATCCACTTTACCCTCTTGTTTTCTAGCTTTTGTCCTTTTAAGGATGCTTGTATCAACTGACAGCTTGTGTGGATTACAGCCTTATTAGACAGTGAGGACACACACACACACACGAAGAGGGAGCGTGATGGAGATGACAGGGCACGTTTTGAGGAGAATTAAGAATTATGAAATAAGACGGAGCAAAAATGAGGCCGTGTGAGTTTGTGGGAAAAGTGCAGTAAATGGAAAGAGTGCGAGATAAATATATTACATATAAAAACTAAAAAACACCAAAGAGGAGCTTGGCATCCTGCCCGTTTTTCAACTGATCTCTTCTTCTAAGCCAGCAATATGGCTGTTGTCTCTCTTGTGCTCACTGGCTCTAAACTGTACCACCGTTCAGCCAGAAAAGAGGTGTTTGGTTTGATTCGGTTAAAATTGCTTTTGGGGGGCTTTCATAAAAAACAGAAGTTTTGTGTTACTCATATTTAGTCATAGACGACCAACAACAGGCCCAAAATTGGCTTCCTTGATGCTTTTGTGACAGTTGCGTACGTGTTATAATTACATCTACATATCCATCCATTCATCCATCTCACCCTTTTACTTTTTAATTGAATGAGAAAAGTAATGTAGTTTGTGTGTCTTTATGGTAGCGAAAGCCCACTTCATTTGGCTGGAGGATGACAACTTCATGGTTTTGTAAACAGAAGAATCAGTCTCATTCTCTCATAGCCTGAGAGAGGATAATCACTAAGCAAAACACTACATTTGATGAAGTGTTTCTGAAGGTGTGTGTTGGGGCACTGTTGAGATAGACTCAATCCATCCTTAATGAAACCGCTTTGGGCTGCAGAGCTGAGCTGAGCTGAACTCTCTTGGGGATCATTGGTTAGTCAGAGCATTCTGAGAGATAGGCCACCCATCACTAACCACTATCCTCACTAAATCCCCATCAACGCTGTGGTTAATCACTCTAACCCCTCTCTCCTTTGCTCTCCACTCCTCTCTCCTGTCTGCCACACACAAAGACACATCAAAATTCATAGCCTTGCTGGAGTGGGGAGTTCAGGGATTTATTACTGCCAAGTATCCACTTTAAATCCCGGCAATAGCCCTGGAGAGTCCAAAGAAAAGAGCAGCAGTCAGTCACCGTGGCATATGGTGCTCAGATGCACTTAAAGCCATCAGATCCAGAACCGTAAATTACTTACAACATTCATAAGTTATTGGAGTTGGTTCAGTGTAGAATATAGGTCAAATGCCCCCCAAAAAGTTAAAGATCTTCCTAGATTGGCATCATATAACTTATCTTAATGTGTAAAGCATCATTACAGCATCTTGGATTCAACAGGTAAAAGATGGTGTCTGTTCTACTCTTTTTCATTTGTGGAAAAAACAACTGGGAGTCCTTGAAGCTTTTGTGAAAAGGGATCAGTTAAGCTCTGTGATAGCAGCTCTTTCAAAGGGAAAAAAAGACTGCTGCTGACGTTGTGGCATTGATTAAGATGGTTTGAGATGCAGTTTTTTTGTTTTCTCACGTTCAACCATGCATATAAATTAGACTTGCAGTTTCAGCCCAGGTGGTTTAAGCTGCCTGCGGCTGCCAGAAAGGTCAGGCGGACTTTAACAAAGGACACAAGCACTAACGTACGGCGGTGTTTATGGATAACACACTTCGGGAAATTGTACAACCAAAGCTTTTTAACAACATAAAGTCTGATTATGTAGTTTTGATTTGTGAGCAAGGTCACAATTTATTTTTAAAGCGTTTGCTTTTCTAGTCTTTGCTCTTTGTTACCCTTTGTCTTAGTCTTTCCGTGCATGTCCTATTAGTTGGCCTCCCCTGACTCCGTTAGACATACTGTATTTGTGATTAGCACCAATTTGGATCACAAAAAAGTAATTTCAGGAAATAATTGCTGTCTATTAGGAAACTGGTTCCACTGAAGTCCCTTGTGATTTCTTGATTTGAAACTGCATGTAAGTGTCTCAGTCATATAATTTATTTGTTTTTACTGTTGCTTTAAATTAGTGCTGGGAAAGAATAATAGAATTATTTGGAAACATGAGGCACAACACTCAGAAAATGTTCTTTGGACTCTGCAGAATGCCTAAACAACATCCTCTGATGTTTTGGTTTTATTAGTATGATCAGTTAGGACTTTATGTTGAGTGGCATGCTGTGTTTAAATGTGTGGAAAGCATTAGTTTGGTTGCACTGTGGTTTCATTACGTCCTTTTTAGATGTAAGTAGCCTCCTGTGTTAGACGATATATTATCATGCCATTTTGAAGAGGGCACCGAAAGAGCATGTTAATAAAGGGATGAAAGTCAGCATAAGACACAAGCAGTAAATCTGAAGAGATTTCTGTACCGTTCTATATAAAAGCAAGTCCACAAAACTACTGCAAATCCTCTTAACCATCATAGGTTTGTGTTATAAAACTTTAGACATTTAAACATTTAAACGGGATGTATCCATTCAGTTGATATAATTTTATTATATCATCCATTAATTATTAGCAATTTTGCAGGGGTGTAAATGTGAGCCTCACAAGTGGATACGTATTTGATTGGCTGCAGATTTTTTTTTTTCCTACATCTTTCAGTTAATATTAAGGGACTTTGTATTTAAGGAGTGGAGATGTAAACCAGAAATACCAGTATTTTTTGGAAATTTCCTTTAAACAGGTAGCACCCACAGATGGTATACTTGTCTCTGTTTAAATTGTATCGGCTTAACTCTTATTCTGACTTTAATTTGAGGTAAGGCCAAGCTTTCTTCTTCAACACAGCGCAAGGCAGATGTTTGAGCTTCAAGTAAAGTATTTCTTTTAAAATGTCACACTTACTCAAACCCGTGGTGATGTGCATTGTTAGTATAGACATCGATTATACTGATGAGCTTGTGCAGTTGCTCAAGCGCTCCTCTGCTATGGGAAATCTTAAGTCTTTCACGTGCACAATGCAAGCTCAGATTTGGTGAACAGGTGTGGCGAAGGGCTATGGGGTCACTATCTACCTCAGGTTGGACCTAGTAATTTAGTTGAACGAGGGATTTGCTCCTCCCCGCTAAGACAGGCAATACAAAAGATCTCACTTGAAAGCAGAGAGGCAATAGAGGGGTACGGACAGTTTAACTAAGATGAAGGAGTTCAGTTGGCCAAAATGCCTACTTTGATTAGTCTTTACACTTGCTCTAATTGAGCATGCATGTGTGTGACTCTAAATCCTTCACTAGTGGGTTCATAGTTAAGTTTGTGCATGTGTGTTGGGACGCCAGTGTTCAAGTGTGTGCCATTGTTTTGTTTTGGGTTTTTTGGTCTTGTAAAAATCTCACTATCCTCACATTCATTCCTCCCTCAAGACTGAATTTGCTTGTCTTCTCAGCATGAGTGTTTAATCTTTTCAGGCTGTTGAATCGGCCCAGTGAATGAGTCCCCAGCTCCTTCTCTCTAGGAGCCCTGGAGATTATTCTAAAGCACTAATCGTTGAGCAAACACAGCAGTGCTCTCCCATTCCCTTTCTACACAGGCCACAGTATAGCACAACTTCTTCTTTCACTTCCCTTCACATTTTACACCCTGTGTGGATTTTTTGCTTTTTGGCGTACGTAGCCTAGATTACTGTTCCTGAGAAACGGACCCCTCAGCTCCCCCCATCCCAGCCGTAGTTAAAATGAACCAAGCGGAGACGGAGAAATTCAAGCGTTTGTTCTTTTATATAAAGAGAAGTGACATGTAATTTAAAGAGCATTATTTCCAACATTGTCCCCTGGAACCCTTCATGTTTGCGGGTGTGTTTGTTTTTTAATTAGTTTGTCAGTAGGGAAAATCTAGCGGGCTTATATGATGGTGTCAATATCCTTGGATTTGGAGCTTCGTCAATATTGTCTGGCCTTGCTGCTACTAACCTGAACAGGCTGCTGGCATTTGGTATAAAATAAATAGAGTGATTTGTCTGTTTTGTTTTCTCCATATCTTCGTCGCCTCCAAAAGAAGTTTTATTTACTCCGCTTGATTTTGTTTGATATTTGCTTTTTAGTAAGTTGTGGCCTTGCTGTGCTCTGTTAGGAGTTCTGCAAGCCCTTCCCTCAACTGTCTGTCACTTCATGTAAAGTGGCAAAGTTTGATCTGAAAACGCATCATTCAGATTTAGATGTAGCGATTTAAAAAGATGCGTGGTGTGTTTAAGTTTTGCTAATCTTTAAACCTGAAACTCGTACATTTAATCTGTGTTTTTCCTCATAATTAACACAGGTTTTCACACCACATCCATTTGGCTGTTTGTTGTTTAGCTTCATATAACAATTAATCATCTTCCAATTGACAAATAACATCAGGTCTAAATGCCGAAAATGTCCTGAGGGAATTATCTGCTCTCTCTGCATTTCCACAGAGAAAGCTGCTTGCTATCTACCTCCACAACGATGACAGTGTTCTCAGCAACGTCTTCTGCTCCCAAATGATGTGTGCCGACTCCATTGTCTCCTACCTGAGCCAGAACTTCATCACGTGGGCCTGGGACGTCACTAAAGAAGCTAACAAAGCCAGGTACAGCACCAGTGTGATAACCCCCATACACATTCTTTGTTTGCATATTTCATATTTAATTTAGCATAACAGAACTGCCTTAAGATACTACCTCTGCTACTCACAATTTAACCTTTTGTAGAGTTGGTTCCAAACTATTGTGAATTTAACACCAAATATGGTTTAAAAACCTTTTTTTTTTTACAGCTTATGAAATGTTTGCATTCAGGATTCAGTCTCAAAATATTGGACTTAAAAGACAAAAATTGGGTATTTTACCACGCTATTCCTGTGTATACAGTGTGCATTTAGAAAGCAATTGAAAAATGCCAGTGTACAGAACCTATTTTCACACATGGACAATGTTTTAAAACCCATTTGACATGTCCTTAATTGCCGGCATTCAGCTCTCAGTCTACTGCTCACACCCTGTATCTGTCTTCTCATTCTCTCCTCAGCTTCATTCTCTTTTTGAAGCTTGGAGGTTGCATACTAACAAAAGGCGTTGTGTTTGCATGGTGAGGCCCCTGATTGGGCAATCTTGACTAAGCTGTCTGAATAGAGGGCCAGTGGGAGATGAAGGACTCCCTTGGAGCCCAAACATCTCTATCTCTCTATTTATCCCAAAAGTCTGAGCATAGCTTCGCTCTCTGTAAATGACCGGTCTGCGCAACACCTGTTTGTTTTTATAGTGTGGCATCCTCCACTGATTTAGCATGTTTGAAGGTGAATTTGGAAATAGGTTGTGATTTCTGGTTGAGGTGTTGATATCAATCAACATACTTTGCTCAATTCCACCTTACATTTATTTCATGTCTTTGCTTACTTTACTGATTCTCTTTTACTTCTCAGCTGTTTATTTCCCCACCGTAACTTTCTCACTACCAGAGTTAAACATGCCCACTGTTAGCAGTCATTTAAGAGAAACTCGTACCCTGACCTCGCCCCTCCATTATTTCTTTTAAGGAAATTCCCTCCTTCCTTTATTGCACGCTCTTTTCTCTCCTATTGGCCTCATTTGCTTTTTGCCCCAGCTGGGTCCTTTTTGAAAATGTGCATTAAAAGAGAGGCAACATCTGGAGCTTTTCATCGCACACAGCTAGCCGCAGCTTTGTTGCTAACGCATGCATGCACATGTGCACGCTAGCTCGCTCCCACAGAAGCCGCTGCGCTGCATTCTCACGCTCTCGCCTGATCCAAACTGACTGGTGATTGGCATCAGTCACACAGGCTGTTAGAAAGGTATCCTAATGGTGTGTGTGTGTGTGTGTCAGAGATAAACCTGCTGATACTGGAATGTGTTATTCTCACAGGCCTGCCTTTTAATGATTAATTATGCATAAAAGCAGAACTGATTGGATGCCAGTGTAATTGTCACTTGTGGGAAATTCATCTGAAATATTGTACAAGCAACATACTGCCATTGCGCATAGCAAATATTGACCCTATCAGTGAGTAAACACATTGAGAGAAGATTGTTTGTGTTTCCTCTGTCTCTTTAGATTTATCACACGCAGCACTCATCTCTTCAGCATTACTAATTAAGTCGTTTTTGGCCTTAAAGCATAAACCGAAGTCTTAACAGCTCAAGGCAGAAACAGACCAGTGCGCAAACCTGCTCGCTCCACTCCACTTCACCCCCTGACATTTTCCGACCTGACAACATAACTGGTTTTGAGGGAGGACAAAATGTCACTTTCAGATCAAAACACGTCCATGTTCACTCTGAAACAAAGTGTGTCTGACACAGTGAGCCGTTGCAACATCCGGTTCCCATACTGCGCCCGTACAGGTGGCGGGCAGAAATGTTCCCCGCAGTGCTACTGTACAGGCCTGACTCATCAGCTGCTCATCGGAGCACACGGCAGGTCTTACGAGTCAGCTCGCATCCAAACGCGCCTCTCAGATGTGATGAAATGCAAGCTGACATGACAGGGAAACATTAACTATTTTAGCTGTTTGGATCTGCCTGCAGAAATGGAGATGGCATGGGTGACAAATTAGAAGCTATCCGTCACATTAGCCGATGAAGCAGAGCCCTGAACACGTTGGTTCCTAGCAGGTGTTGCTTTCATGTTTAGTTACCCTCACGGGCTTTTAAAGCCTTCGGGTCAAGTATAAACTCAATGGCATTCTTTACCCTGTTATATTATGCCTGGATGAGACTCCTCCAAGTTCCCGGGGTGGCTCAACCTCCTCCTGGCCTCAGAGCTTTGCCCTTACATGTTCTACAGGTGAATATAGCTCTTCATATCCTGACTGATGCTTCCATCTTATTCTGAGTCACAGTTGATACATGGTAGAAAAAAAGACTGAGCATTTATTTTCTCTAAATGAAGCGTCTTTGTAGGTTTTGAGGTGGAAATCATAGCAGGTTGGCATGGCTGGATGTGAGATTTAGGATAAGGTTACCCTTGGAGTTAGTTTCCTTTGTCCTCCGGCCTTTCATTAGGGTGTAGGGTTTCCCTGTTTACTATTGTGATGGTCTCCCTGGGTTGAGGGCTAAATGGAGACAAATGTCAGATCAAAATGATCTATAAGATTAAGGGTTCCCAATAATTTCATTGCAAGTTGAGGGTCATTCAGAGTTCATCAGCTGGGAAAGTTTTAGTATAAAACACAATCCAAACTCAATTTTAAAACACCTCCAGTCTGGACTGAGTGATTATTGCTACAATAGTGAGCTCTGTACACAGTTTGAAAGTTCTGCTAGTAGCTCCCAGAGCTTTGACTTCATTTTTAATGAGTCACACCCCCCCTCCCAGGCAGCTTCACTTCCATCCGTCGTCTTTCTCTGACCCAGTGTCCCCCCATCCACTCCATTACTTCCCTATTTTACCACCCTGTTATTAAAGTAGATCTTATTAAAAGGCATGAGAAAAAGCTAATCTATATTTGCATTCAGTCTATAGCAATTCATTAATATTATGACATTTACAGGGAGCTTGACGGGGCCCCGGCTGCCTGCTACCCTTTTCCCTCTTTGAAATGTTAATTTAAAAAGTTCTGTCTTTGTAATGGAATAAGAAATCCTCTCTTGCCCTATCAATTCTGGGCATCTGGTGAGGAATACTAATTCATCTACGGTTCCAATTGAGATAGCATGTCACTCTGATGGAATAAGAGAATGCAGAATTGGTTTTAAAGTCCTTAATGCCATGAGTTGTGCGTATTTCCCCTCTCGGCGGCAGTCCAAGGAAAGGGGGACATTTCCGTTTCTGGTGAGAACGTGCGCGCATACTTGTGTGTAGCTCTTTGTTTCGTGTGTATTTAAGTTTCTGCATTGCAGGTCTATATATGATTTCAAGCGATAAACAGTGGAAAAGCAAGTTTTGAAAAGAGCACTCATTAAAAACACAGAGGCTAAAATGTATAGAATGAACTTCTTTGTCTTCCAGACTACTCACCATGTGCACGAGGCACTTTGGGAGCGTGGTCACACAGACTATACGGACATACAAGACAGACCAATTCCCCCTGCTCCTCATAGTTATGGGAAAACGCACATCCAACGAAGTTCTAAATGTTATTCAAGGTAACTGCTATTTTCATGAATGTTCTGATGGAGTGTTGTCTTTGATACGCGGTGTTTTTATTTCCTCATGTAACCCTTCATTCTGTCTGTAGGTAATACGACGGTGGATGAGCTGATGATGAGGTTAATGGGAGCGATGGAGATTTTCACAGCACAACAGTTAGAGGACATCAAAGATGAGGTATGGTTTAAGTGGAATCAGGAATGTCCATCTCCAATTCTATTTGGATAATTCCAGTTTTCTATCCTTAATGTTGGTGATTTTGTTACCAGAGGTATAACACTGACTTGTTTTAATTTAGTACAGCTGGAGGACAGAACGAAATGATATGCAACCTACCTCATTGACAAATGTTGACTTTTTTAAAAAACTCCTTTTCACTATCAATTGTTAAATGTTTTTTTTTTTTTTAGGTCTTTGCATCTTTTGTAGCGACAAAAGACGTTTAATTGCTTTGCTTCTTACAGGTCAGCTATACAACTCATCTCAGTCTTTACTCAATCTTACCTTTCTTTCGCAGTCTTCCAGTACTGATGATAATGATGGAAAAATAGAATAAAATGGGGACATTGCACATTATATTACAGTTTGGTCTTTGTAAACAAAGTCGTAGTATCAGT
This sequence comes from Menidia menidia, assembly GCA_907169785.1. Taxonomy (NCBI): domain Eukaryota; kingdom Metazoa; phylum Chordata; class Actinopteri; order Atheriniformes; family Atherinopsidae; genus Menidia; species Menidia menidia. The sequence continues at coordinate 1,020,598 of CAJRST010000002.1, forward strand.
TATGGCAGAGTTTCTCCACTTTCTATTCGGGTTGTAACTCATTTGTTAAAAAAGACACAAATGCTGCTTAACCAAAGGTGAGTTTGCTGTTAATATTCTAAAAGTGTCTTTTTCACGAATGTTTTCGGCCATCACAGTCATGCAATGAAAACCTGGCATAGTAACGTTCATATTAGCCACAGTCAGTGCAGATTTACTCTGACTTCTGAGTTACTTCCTGCTTGGAGCTAAACTGCAGCGAATTGGAACAAATCAGAATTCATTGTTAGTGTGAGAAACACCTAGTGACCATTTAACCATTTCATTGTCCTTTGTAGATGAAATGGCACTAATAGTGTATGTGCCTATAGGGCCGGTCTTTAGCTCTTCTAGGATTGAAACACCTGGAAAACTGGTGCTTTCCTTTAATGTCATGGACAGGATTCCGGCACATTGTGACAAGAAGGCTTTGTCCTTCTTAAGAAACACAATCCTCTTAAGCATCTGAAATGTATCCTCTGTGACACTAAAAAAGAAAAGTAAAGAATTGTTTTTATGATTGTTGGTTTTTGTTAAAGTAAACCTAGTAGGAATTCTTCTTTATTTGATTTTAGTTCTTTAGTAATTAGTTACGGTAATAAAATTCCTATTCTTATTGAATATTTCTGTACTAACTAGAATGTTAAGAAAGGCATGTGTTTGATTTAAAAAAAAAAAATCCTCTTCACTTTTGCTCAGTACTTGAAGAACACACAATCATTCAGTTTTTATGTGTCTGAAAAGATGCATTATTTCTATGATGTATCCTGTTTGCTCATATTTTTTTAATGTTGAACCTTCTAACTTTAACAAATATGTCATGTCTATTTTTCAACTACTGTAGCTATTTATGACAGGTGACACTCTTAATTATTTGCTGAGCAGTTAAAGAGTCAGTCAGGCAAAAGCAAAAATTCTAACAATGCATTTGTGAGAGTCATAACATTTCTTTTATGGGAGTGTTGGGCAAAGGATTCATCTTTTCTCACACACGCACAGGGACACATACTGAAGCCCATACATGCTCAAATGAGTTCCTTACAACTGAGTCAGCTTTCTTTCTGGATTTAACTCTCTTGGAAGTGTTTTTAATAATGAATACACACAGGATATGAGCATTCTGATTCAGGATATGTACAGAATGTATTTATGTGCTCATAATTGGTATCTTAAGAATTTAGCTGAGAAATGATAATTTCATTGTAAACATAAATACAAGTAAATATTTTTTTAATCATTACATGCCTTAAAAATAAACTTTTATTTACATTTTACTTGTAAATAATAATATGCTGACATTTGGGAACCAGCCCTATTCACTTGACAAGGCAAAGTTTACATTGACCAAATGAATGATATTAAGATCATGGTCAAGTTTTTCTGGGTAGACATCAAAGTGCAATGTACTAGACATTTTCTGTAAACTAGATTTACACACAGTATCACTTTGTGTCCAAGGAACTATTGAGATTGCGATGAATAAGTCAAACTTCTGTTCTTAGTCTTGCCATTAACCTCAGGACTTTAGCTAATCCAGTGGATGACAGCACCTGTTACATCCCTTGAGTGAACTCAACCTTGACTTCCCTGTAGCAGCTTTTATGTTCTGGGCTCCCTTTTTTCCTCCTTAATATCTGTTCTCCTCCTTTTTTCCCTTTGCCTGGCTAAGGCAAACTCAGACATGAGCATAGACAAGAACCCACCCAACCCAGACATTCCTTTTTGACAGCGACTTTGTCTCTGTCTGGAACTGAGGCAGCTGGACAGCCACTGTGTGACTTCAACCAACCTCACTGACACCAGTCATTCCTATGGTTGTCTGTGTTTGAGCTCAGTAGTTACTAATCAAATGACTACCCACCTACTTTTTCTGGTTTGCATCTGTCAGCACAGGGTTTTTTCAGGTTACATTCAGGTCATCTGACATGCTTTACATGAAGTAAAAGGTGATAGGGTGATGTATTTCAGAAGTAAAATCAAACATCCCTTTATGAGGGTAGGCCAAAAGGTTAATGACTAAATAGGATGCTTTATATTGTAGATCAACAGCCAAACTCACATGATGAGACATTTTGTGCTCCTTTAAAAGTTCCGCCCTCCAAATGCAAACAATATAATATAAAGTGCCATCACACTAAAATAAACCAAGACAGTTCTCATGTTTATCTCTTTTTTTTTAATGATGGGTAAAACATCCATCCATCCATCCATCCATCCATTCTCCTCCGCTTATCCGGGGTCGGGTCGCGGGGGCAGCAGCCGGAGCAGGGAAACCCAGACTTCCCTCTCCCCGGCCACTTCAGCCAGCTCCTCCGGGGGGATCCCGAGGCGTTCCCAGGCCAGCCGGGACACATAGTCCCTCCAGCGGGTCCTGGGTCTTCCTCTGGGCCTTCTCCCGGTGGGACGAGCCCGGAACACCTCCCCAGGGAGGCGACCAGGAGGCATCCTGATCAGATGCCCGAGCCACCTCAGCTGGCTCCTCTCCACGTGGAGGAGCAGCGGCTCTACTCTGAGCCCCTCCCGGATGGCCGAGCTTCTCACCCTATCTCTAAGGGAGAGCCCAGCCACCCTGCGGAGGAAACTCATTTCGGCCGCTTGTATCCGCGATCTCGTTCTTTCGGTCACTACCCAAAGCTCGTGACCATAGACGAGGGTGGGAACGTAGATCGACCGATAAATTGAGAGCTTCGCCTTTAGGCTCAGCTCTCTCTTCATCACGACAGACCGGTACAGCGCCCGCATTACTGCAGACGCCGCACCGATCCGCCTATCGATCTCACGCTCCCTACCCCCATTCGCAAACAAGACCCCGAGATACTTGAACTCCTCCACTTGGGGAAGGACGTCCGCTCCGACCCGGAGAAGGCACTCTACCCTTTTCCGGTGAGAGACCATGGTCTCGGACTTGGAGGCACTGATCCTCATCCCAGCCGCTTCGCACTCGGCTGCGAACCGCTCCAGCGAGAGCTGTAGGTCCCGACTTGATGGAGCCAACAGGACCACATCATCTGCAAAAAGCAGAGATGCGATCCTAAGGCCACCAAGACTGACACCCTCAACACCTCGGCTGCGCCTAGAAATCCTGTCCATAAAAGTTATGAACAGGACCGGAGACATAGGGCAACCTTGGCGGAGTCCAACTCCCACTGGAAACGAGTCCGACTTACTACCGGCAATGCGAACCAAACTCTGACTCCGGTCGTACAGGGACCGAACAGCCCGTAACAAAGGGCCAGGTACCCCATACTCCCGGAGCACCCCCCACAGGATACCCCGAGGGACACGGTCGAACGCCTTCTCCAAGTCCACAAAACACATGTGGACTGGTTGAGCGAACTCCCATGCACCCTCTAGGACCCCGCTGAGGGTATAGAGCTGGTCCAGCGTTCCACGGCCAGGACGAAAACCACCCTGCTCCTCCTCGATCCGGGGCTCGACTATCCGACGGACCCTCCTCTCCAGAACCGCTGAATAGACCTTCCCAGGGAGGCTTAAGAGTGTGATCCCCCTATAGTTGGGTAAAACATTTATAAACAAAAGTAATACACACCAATCCAGCTCACATATCTCAGAACTGGACGACTCTTGATGAAATAGGAGGTGTTGTAGTACGAACAGTCCCAGCTCTGAAAATGGGCTGCTGGGAGAAAATTCAAAATTAGCATAAATTTTTCTAGCACAAACATTCAAATTTCTCCTTTCATATTTAGAGTTTGAATTATGTATAAATCAATGTGTTCTTTTTTTTATTTTTTGCATTTTGCACTGTGCGCCAGCTCTTTTGGAAATGAGGACTGAGCCACGAGCCACTTGGTCCTAAAATTAAACGGCAAATTAAAAAGACCCATTTCCTCTCCTCTTTATGATTTGTTAGCAAACATTAAATGTGCGACAGATTGATTTTTCCCCAACACTAAGTGTATCATCAGAGCTATAAGACGGCCCACACCGTGCCAACTTGAACAGTAGCCATAAATGAGTTTTGGAAAATCTGTTTCTTTTTTCCTCCAAAGTTAAGGCTCCTAAAATCACATGGTGTTTGTGCAGATACGTGCCAGATAAAGAATTTCACTTGATGTTTATTCACATACGGCTATTCAGTGCATTTAAAAACATTGAACAATGGCTGGAGTAAGTATCGTACATTCATTGCTCTGTGACCTGTTTGCATGACTCTGGGTCAGCCTATTGACAGCGGGTACTTTTGATGCTTTTGTCCCTGTCTGCCATTCTTTTACAGTTTCCTTTCAGTGCTCCTCTATTATGTCAGCCAAAAGCGCAAATGTATCTTTGCATTTTCCGATTCAATGCAACAATACGCAGTGTCATTTTGCTTAGCAAATGCCTAGTTGCACAGTAGCCCTGTGATCATCACAATAAGCGTACTTTGCCGTATCCGGGGTAGCACACAGCATGGGCCTTCAGAAAATAGAAAACTAATGGCTGTGCAATGTTAACACAATGGACACTCGTATTTAGACTCAGTCTTTATAAAACACTTTGTAGCCACAGCAGGTAGAAAGAGAAAGGCTGTCTGTCCCCTTCCCTCTGTACAAACAGGAAGAGAGAGGCAGAGTGAATGAAAGAGAAAGGGAGGGTGAAAGTGAGATGAGGAAACATAAAAGGGGCTTCAGATCTGGCAAATGACAGCCCGGTCACAATGAATTCCCCTCTAGTGCTACTCTTTCATACCTGATGTTTGTATGCAACCACACTTGACATGCTGCATTTTCATTCGCTTGGCTCTTCCTGGCCGCTATAACCGGCACCTCAGCTTAGATGTTTTGTTCTCGTGTATCGGTTATTATGCTGTTTGTTAAATGGACCTAACTTTCTTTCTGCCTCTACCCAGGACGAGCGTGAGGCGAGAGAGATGGTGAAGAGAGAACAGGATGAAGCCTATCGTTTGTCATTAGAGGCTGATCGCAAGAAGGTATTTTTAAGAATAAAACATTTTGCAGTCATTTGTCCATGGCATATATTAATTTCTCAGGGGCTCTGCTCTTGTTATTATGCAATGTTTAGTTAGTGTTTTGTTTACAAAGCAGTGCAGATACACAGTATCGGGAACCTTTAGCTGACCAGCACATAAGCAGTGGTTGAATATGTTTTCTTTTAGATATGCAAGCCTCTTCACTTCTTAAAAGTTTCCATGGAGAGGCGGTTTAAATCACATGCTCGCTGTTGATTCTGTCGTAGATGATACTGTTCTGACTGTCGTAATTTGATTTATGAGGACTAGATTAAGAGCTTGTGCCCAGAAAAACAGATTGTCTGGATCACTTAATGAAGCCTCATTATGTATTCATCAAGGCAGCGTGACACAGTGTTGGAATCGTGCAATAATCGACATAGCGCACTGTCAGGTGTTTAGTTTCTGAGCTTTTTCACATCATGAACGCCCTTCCCTTTCAGAGAGAAGCTCAAGAGAGAGAAGAGGCAGAACAGGTGCGCCTGGAACAGATGAGGAAGGAGCAGGAGGAAGAGAAGGAGGTGAGATCAACAGCCATGTCAAGCACATCTTCCTAATATGACTCAAAAGACTAATAATGTCTCATCCTCATCCATCCAAGGCCAAACAGTATTGTTTTATTCCAATAATAGTGTGACCTTGCTGTCATATTTTTCAGCATCCTCCGCGGTGACTGCATTAGATCACGGTTTTGGTGAAACCAGCCCGTCAGTGAAGCCTTCGAAGCGTGGGTTCACAGACAAATAACCATTTTAGAAAGAAAAGAATATGGCAATTACAGCCAGTGCTCGTGAACATCACCTTCCACACACACGGTCATTGTTCTGTTTAACTGCCCTCCACTGGTAAAGCACACAAACTCACATTCAAAGCTAATTGAACAAAAGGCTGCCGCAAGTCATATAAATAGGCCTTTGCACAAACACACACACCACTTAAGCAAACACGCATATTCGCTGGAAAACTATTATTGTCGGCGAAAACGGGGCAAATGCACACAGGCAGACACAATGTCACGCATACAGAAAACAATAATACTCGGCACCAATGTTGTAATATAGTCCAGAGTAATACAGTGTAGTCCCGGCTGATTTTTGTTTACACAGTGGCAGAGCTTTTGGACAGTGAGAGGTATTAGGTGACCCGGCTCGCTCAGGCGATTTGTCACTGAAGTTAAACAAATGACAACAAAAGAGCCCCGGATTTGTCCATCTTACTTATTTCACTGTAGTCCACAGACCAATCGATGTGCACACGCACCAACTGTAATCATTATTTAAACTTTCCCCATACCCCTACTTTAATTAATTTTACTCCAGCTGAAAGGTTTAAATGGATTCTTTTCTGTGGTGAATGGAAATGAGAACCAACAGGAGCTGCTGGACAGTGGTGACGTAACTTCCCCATTGTGTTACAATAGAAATTAGATGGCTGGTTTTTACTACAATGCAGCAGCATACTCCGCTTTCATGTGTAGATTTACATATGCTTTTTAATAATCTGTCAGTCCACTTATGGATTTCTCTTTTTGCACAAATATTCAGGAAATTCTTGGGATCAAAGAAAAATAGAAAATGTCTTTTGCCCTTTTAGACCCGCTTAAAGATGAATTTAAATTACACCGAAGTGTAAACATAGAAAAAATAAAAGTCTAAATATATCAGGGGAACAGGTTTGAAAATGGGTTCCAGTGAATCAAGACCTGCTTGAATTTGAATTCAGTGAACAAGACAAGCCTGTCACGTGGCAACTCACTTGGATTCTGGTATTTCCATCACAGATGCTGCTCTTAATCTCAGAACTTAAAAGCACTAACTGCTTTTAACCATTCCTCCCTCACTGCATCAGAGCCAGATATCTTTCTGTTAGAGAGAAGTGCTGGATATAAATGGTCCTACTTTTTTGATTCGGTGCTCTACTTTTCTACTTTAAAATGAAAAGGACCATGAGTTTGCCATCTAAGGTGTTGTGATTGAGACTTTGCAATTTTTCCTGTTTGCTTGTTGTACAGTTTTCAGAGCAGTCTTATGAGGTGGTGACCCAGCACTGTGTGTCAGAGAAGCTGCAGACACAACAAAAAAAAAACCCGGTAGCCACCAGAGAGAGGACAATGCAGAGGGGAATGCCTCCTCTGTGATTTTGCACCTTTGTGCAAAGAAAAGGGAGATGAAAGTGGGAGTCTTTGAATGGGGGGTTGGGGTGGACCGTGTATATGAGCTGACATTATTATTTACCTCCGTCATGGGGTCTTAGCATACAGTTGTGTTGCTGTCAGGTGCCCGTCTTTCCTTTGCCTGTCATCTGTTTGCTTTCTGTGGTGAGCCGAGGCAGATGAATGGCCGGAAAGATGCTCCTGATTATTTGTGCGGAGCTGCTCGGGCCCCCAGGCCCGACCAGATGTGTGTCCTGTGGTTTCTTTGGGGACGCTGCCTGTTACTTGCGTGGGTGTGTATGCTTGCGTTTGTGGTTGGCACTTTGCATTTGTGCGTCCACCACCTTGCACGCTCCTGTGTGCTTTGTGTGTGTGTGAGTGTGTCCCCGGGGGCCCCTTTAACTCAAGTCAGCATCAGCTCATGTACCTGGGGGAGCTGATGGCGGAGCGGCACGCGCCCTACCCTGCCCACCCAACACCAGAAGCTGCTAATGAGCTACTGTTGTACACTCTTATGAAATATAATTGCATTATGGTGTGTAAATAAAGCCGGGGCGTGTTGTCACAGCATATGCTCCCCGGCTGGCCAAACAGGAACAACAAGCAGGGGGAGGGGGTGGAGAGGGGGCAGAAGCAGAAAGAGGTGGAGGGCCCGCGGGAGCAGCTGAAGCATGTTTTTTTGGAACTCAAGAGAATTGATTATCTTTGCCAAGAAAGATGACAGTTGATGTTTGTCTCTGAGCACTCTTTATGCCAACCTGAATCTGTGATGAAGGCAGTATTATGACGTTTACTGTTAAAGAGAAAAGAGAAGCTGCCTCCAACAGCCTTTAACTGTGTCTTTTTGGCACTGAAATGTTTCCCTGGGTCCCTCTCTGCTGTATTATCATTAGGAACGGAGCATGTTAGCAAACTGGACTCTTTTTTAACGTACTGATATGCTCCTTGGCAACCTTCTGAGCTACACAAGGCTTCAGGGAACAGGGTGAGACACAGGGCAACTAATTTAATAACATTCTTAGGACATGAGCATTGTTTCATTAATGCTCGCCGTAGTCAGACTGTGCGTGTTCAGATTGTGTTGCAATGCCTGTCCGTTAGTGTGTCAGCCCAGAATCTATCTTGTTCTAAGATTTCTTTAAAGACAAGATTGTGAGACCTTTTCACATTTAGTTTTCTTATATCAAGTTTGAATGTACAGGTTTAGATGTCAAATATGAATATAAGTGTGGATCGTTTGTGGTGTTTTGTTTTAGGAACTGACTTGACTTAAATTACAGGTCTGCAAATGTTGACCTTTCTGTCTTACTGAAACCAGCAAAACAAAGCCAACTGTAAAGCCCCTGAAGACAGCTGGATCTTATCAACACCTGTATGCAGAAGCATCGATGCAGCGCATAAACAAAAGTCTTTCTTGTCCTTCCAGGCGATCCGTTTGTCACTGGAGCAGGCCCTACCTCCAGAACCCGACGAAGAGTCAGGAGAGCAGATCAGCAAACTGAGAATTCGGACACCAAGCGGAGAGTTTTTGGAACGGCGTTTCCTTGGGAGCTGTAAGCTCCAAGTCCTCTTTGACTTTGTGGCCTCTAAGGGATACCCCTTCGAAGAATTCAAGATCCTTACAACCTTCCCTCGTAGAAATGTAAGTAGAAAAAGCACACAAGATTTTTTACCGGGAGGGAGATCATATTTAGCTGCTCGTCTCCAGTCCATTACCACAGTTCTACGTAAATGCTCTTTTCTGTACAGCAGGAGAGAAGCAGCAGGTTGGGGTGGATTGTCAGCCTTAGCTAACATCTCTGCTGGATCCTTAGCTGTAATTGGCTCTTCCGGCTGGACCAGAGCTGAACCTCAGGCAGCAGCTGTGAATTGAGCACAGTGGGGGCAAAAATTAGGATAATCTGTACTGACTTCTAAACATTTTCTTGCTTCTCGATCGTATTTCCCTAATCTGAGTTTTGCTGCTTCCCTCCCTTTGTTTACTGGCACCTGTTTTGGAGAAAGTTAAATCACCTGTTTATCCGTCCACCTGTGCGTGTGTATTACTCAGTGAATATTAATTAGTATCACTCCATACCCCCTGTGTTAGGATACAGTTGTCAGCACTAACAGGAGTATTCTCTGTGGCTCTTGCAGCACTTAGCTAGCTACAGACAGCCGTTAGAAGGCTTGGTCACCAGGCTCGATGGTATCATGCTAATGAGCACTGTTTTAACTACCAGTTTAATTATCCATGCTGCTAGATTTCCATTAATCAAGACAAGGATGCATGTGGATAGGTAGTAGTGATTGCATATGAGTGTGTGCATGTGTGTGTGTGTAGGCTTGCCCAGGCAGCATGCCATGGCAGTCTGCAGAGACCGCCAGGGCACAAACACCTCCAAGTAACACACACATTAACGCGTACCTCACACTCCGTTTCGTCACAATCACACAATTCGACAAATACACAAATATTTTCAAGCAAACACATGCCCTGCTCACAACTTTGTCACTTAAAGGATTCACAGTTGTCTCTTTGTAATCAAGAGTAAACATGTGTTTGAGACAGAGATAAAGATGTGTCTGCATCGCAGATGAAATTCCAGCAAAAACAGGATGGGGGGATTAGCAGGGAGAAAAGCAAGAGCAGAGCCACTGTGGAGCTAATGAGAAAGAGAAGGGGGGAGACAAAAGTGTGAACAAAGAAGAATTAATCAGGAAAAACAGTCTGAAGAGGAAAAGGATAGAGAAGACAAGTGGTGAAGATATTAAAAAGTAGAAGATGGGAGCTCCTTCCAGAAATCAGAGAGGCGAGAGATTTGTGGAAAAAGAGGAGGGAAGCAGTTCGGAGGTAGTGCCAGTACGAGGCTGTGAACACAGGCCCCGTCTAATCCTGCAGCTCTGTGTTGTAATTAAATGAGAGAGAGCATAGAAAGCCTCCATCCCGTCCAGACGCTCTCACTGTTGCTCTGCCAGGATCAGAGGATAGAGGATAGACCACTATTGCATTTGTAATTCTGCACAACTGTTGAAACCTTTTTTTTTTTTTTTTGCCTTTTTCTATTTCTTACCAGCTTTGTGCAGTGTCACTCTTTCTTTTGCTCTAGCCCTCCTCTTTGGCTTTTGTCATTTCCATTCCGTCGGCTTCAGCTCAAATTAATGTATGCTCGCCATCCAACTCTGGATAATCGGGCAAAGCTGGAGTTTGTCTCCCACAGCGTTCGTCAACAGGAGAAAAAGCAACGGGATGGTGTTTAGTGTGTGTCGTATTCAAATAGGTCAACTTTAGTTTGAGCCACGTGGAAGTTCAGCTGCGTCCGATTGGTGCTTTTTCACCTTCCTTGTAGCTTCGCCAGCAAACGTCTATTAGTCTTCCATTTTTTGGACCGGGTCTCCTCCTCAGCAGTTGGTATCAGTGGCTTATCTCCTCAGCACTACAGCAGGCCTTACACTGGCATCATTTGTACCAGGCTTAGCCGTGCTCAGGAAACTAACCCTTCTCCATTCCTGTGACAGTCAGCGAGTTTCAGGAGGAGGAGGAGAGGGGGGGACTTTCAGTGTTTCAGTTTTCAGCTCCTCATTGAAGAATTCCCCCATTTTTTTCCCTTTGATACATGTCGAATGCAAATCTTGGCTAAAAGGCCTGAGGTCTTCTTCCTTCAACATGTGGCGAATGTGTTTAGACTGCAGCCCAAATGATTTACAAAAGCCTCTTCCTGCCCCGCCGCTCACAGATACCCAAACAATGTCAAACACGTGTATTAGTTTTCTCACTGATACTGTACTTCATTCTACCCTCCCTTAATCCTTCTCCCAGCTCCAGCTGTGAATGCGCCAGAATGGTTATTACACAAAACCTGAGATGCCGAAAAAATAAACAAGAGTATAGGAGATCAGTGCTCTGTAACGGAATAGATTTGACATCTGTTATAGCGCTGCCTTTTGTTTTTCTTGTCCTGTTATCTGAATAGGTCACAGGAACACTCACAGGAAGTTGAGCAGCAGTTTATTTTAAAATCAGTTTCATTACGAATTGCTTCTCTGGTTTGCTATGAATATTATTTCCACCTAACACAAACCACGGCCTCCGAGAGTCTTGCAGAGCTACAATAATGTGGAGGCTTGAGTCCAGTTCTTCCTTACGACCTTTAAAGGTTTCAGCTACTGAGATATTGTCCCATTATTTTCTGCTAAAGTTAAATATAAGATAATTGTTCTGCATCAGAACAGGAACCGAACAAGCACCCAGCGTCGTAAACTAATGCACTTCAGCCCCAACAAGGAGTTGGGAGTCCTGCACCAGATGGTATGACCCCCCCCCCCCCCCCCCACAGAGCTGCCACGTCCACGTCGGGGAGTCGCTCTGTGATCACACGATGAGACACAGGGCTGTGAGGCCTCCTTAATCCTAAACTGTGGCCAGTTCCCCAACAACCAAACAGCTAAACAGTCTCTTGGAAAATTCAGCTAGAGAACTAGTGGCCACACAGTCACGTTCTTCTCTGTTCACGCTCTCTGAGGATCAGAAAAGCTGCTAGCTGCATCAGGTTGGACGGACTCCCAGACTCTGTGTTTATACTGTGGTCTGGATTGAAACAATTTTTTAGTTAGCAGATTCTTAAGATTTTCAAGAATTTTTCAAGGTTATTAAACAATTTCATTAAAGCACACTATCCATTTATGCATTTAGCAGATGCTTTTATCCAAAGCAGCTTACAAAAAGAAAGTTTAGCATTCAACTACAACACTAGTTACACACTTACCTTACCTTGAGTGCAATATGCTTGAAGAGGATTTAACATTAAGGATTTAACATATAACTATCCATATGTCACAGCTCTTTAGACTCATTTCAGGACTTTTGAAATGACACGTCAGCCCCTCCTCACCTTCAATTTTCTCCTCCTGTTCTTGCTTTCAGCTTTCCCTCCTTCTGTCTCCCTTTTCCCTCCTCTACCTTCACTCCCGAGGCTCAATCAGTGCCCACCGTTTGGAATCATACTTTTTTCTGCCCAGGCTTCATATTTTCATTTACTCTTAATAGAATAGAATGACTAGATTTTGAGTTTGAAAAAAAAAAAAGAAAAACTGCGCGGCTCTCTCTTCCCCCTATTCGTTTTCTAGCAATCTCTGTTTTTCTTTTTCTTTTCTTTTTGCCCCTCAGCCCTCCCCCTCCCCGTCCAGTCTGTGCAGTGTCTTTTTCCTTTGAAGTGCCGAACTCTTTTCTGTTCTTTTCTGTTCACGCCCCAGCACTACATGCTGTCAACGCTCCTGGCAGCAGATAATGATCTCCCACTGCTTTTGTAATTGGCCAAATAAACACTTGACAACACTAGTTTAAAACAGACAAGTTATTTGGTTTTAATTAACATAGCAGGGCCTGTAATGGCTTCATTAAAAATGCGTTATTTCAGCTGCACGTTTGATTATGTTGGAAGCGGACATCTTGAGGGCCTGTGCTTATTTTCCCTTTCTTCTCTTTCACAGCTGAGCTTTGCTAAGTGTCGCCTCCTCTGTTATCAGTGTGTTTTTATTCATTTGAGTCCAGTGACTCACAATCGCGGTGTTTATTTTAAACTTCACATTAATAGCTAATTATGAGGTTTTAACTGTTTTGAGATTTGCTGTTTTGTGACAAATGTGGGGGGCTATTTTTTTTTCTTTTTTTTTTTAGCAGAATATTCTCTTATAAGTAGAGATAAGATTTCAGAGATTAGCTTAAACAGCCATCTGTTTTTTGTTTGCATCCAGTTTGAACATTTTGTTTACACTGAGTTCAGAATGCAAAGTCCCAAAGTTATTATATTATCTATTGAAAACTGCTTTCAGGTTTATTGAGGGTTAATTTAATTAATATTTCTATCCTTTATGTAATTGTTTGGTACTGCAAGATGTTAATTTGTTTAAGATTTCTGTTGTGGAAAATCTTCAGAAAGAAACGTAATCCTTTTAAACACTTAACTTCTCGTGTTAATAATTAGTGTTGTTTATTGGGAAATATGTTGACCTTAGGTTGGAAACACACGACAGAGCAGAGCTGGATTGTGCCTGTTTTATGTATGCATGCATGTATATAGGCATAGCCGTGTAGACAGAGAGGAGAGAATATGGCTTAGAGAGAGCAGAGGAAAAACAACAGCTTTGTTTGTTGACAGATGCCTCCATGCTTATGGTCTGTTAATTGGATAACAATGTAAACAATCACCGATGGTGCCCGTCTCCTGTGTCAGTGTGGCATCTTGTTTCCCTACTTTCTTTTTTAGAGTCAAATGCTGCTCCTCTCCCCGTTGTCGCTCCCTGGTGCGCTTACACGCTCAAACCCTCATCCCGGTTTTACTACACACGCACACACACACTCTTATTTTGTCCACAGACACACGTCTTCACCAACACCTGCTCCACCCAAAGCCTCATTTACTCCTACCTGATGCTGTGGTGTCACAACAGCCTGTCGGGTTCATTAGCATGGCAGCCATTTGTGACGCGCCGCTCCTGAGGTGGGAACAGGAACCCAGCAGCCCTGTTGGTCGCTCTCCCGCCGTTGGGATGGAATAAGATGCAACGACTGCACACGCGCACGCACCCCCCCCCCCCCCCCCCCCCCCCCCCCCCCCC
>CAJRST010000002.1:1034436-1069056 GCA_907169785.1 Menidia menidia
CCCCCCCCCCCCCCCCCCCCCCCCACTGTGCCGTCAGACTTGCTATGGGGTAGAAGGATGATATGGCAGCCCCTCCCTGCTCGCGCCCAGCTCCGCGGGACCCCCGCTGAGAAGTCAGGAGTCTAAATGACACATTGAAATGAGGGCAAGGAGATGAAAATCTGTCAAATATCCCAGCTTGCACATGGCGTGACATTTCCAAACACTTATGGGAGATGGAAAGGTTATCTGACGCTGCCATGTCCTCCGCACCATCCCATCATTCCCCTGCCCTCTTTATCTCACCGGTGTCTCCGGGTCCAGCTCCCTCTGCTATGGACGATGAAGTTATAAGAATGGGGAGTCCCTTAATTAAGTGTTTTTGATTAAATTAACAAATAAAAGCCAAAACAAGCTGAATGACGGAGGTTGTGTTTTGGAGAACCAGGTCACTTTGAGTGATTAATTAGAATAGGCAGCCATTTTCATTACTCAGTAGAAGGAGAGCAGTGATTAAGTTGTGGCTCCGTTCATGGTCAGAGGCCACAGTTCCCCCCCCCCCCCAGCAGGCTGTGGGATAGCTGTCACTTTGCTTGTTGGAGGGCTGACCTTTACAACGCTCGGTTTGCCCTCCGACCTTCTACAGCAGGTACAGAAAGCGAGCTAATTATCCCACCGTGAGGCTGGAGGGGGGCTCCTAATCACGGGGGCTGATGCAGCAGGCATCAGATAAGCCCTGGACACATCTCCGTGTCACACCACCTCGCCCATTCAGCCCAGGTGTTAGATTGGCCCGATGTAACACTACCCCTCCAGTGATTAGCTCACATAAGCTAAGAGGCCCACAGGGGTGGCGGGTGTCACAGAGAGTCAGATTGTCCTGTTTTCATAAACATGGCTCATGTTGGCTAACTTGATCAGCGGCGTTGTGGGTGGCGCCGCTTTATTTCTGCCCTTTTAGACAATTGCTGTCTCTCTTACCAAGAGTAAAATGTTTCTGTGCTTTTCCACAGTGAAATTAGTCTTTTCTTCTTAGTTCCCTCTGCACTGATTTATTTCTCTCTTTCTCTTACACACACACACACACACACACACACACACACACACACACACACACACACACACTCCTGTTCTCTAACCCTCTTTAGTTTACTCTGGATTGGGGGACTTGTAGAAAAACAAACTTTACTGTCCTCTTTGGGAAACCAGGCTCTCGCTGCTCACGTTACTGCTTCAACTTTATTTTTTATTTTTTTGAATGTGATAGAATACCATACACAGTACACAGTCACAGGAGAAATGAAGGCAGTGCTGAGGCTGCACTGTTCTCAGGTCTGTGGGCCGACAGGGCTGTCACCACCCCACCTGACTTCATCTGAGGAGCTGGCTCACATGTGGTGGTTTCCACACGGTTTTCAGAGATTATTTCAGAGAAGTGATCCCGCTCCGTGACCAAGCTGCAGCAGAGAGGCTCGAAATGGAAGTGACTGTGGCTCTGTCTGCCAGTTTTGAACTATTTTGGTACCTGGAAGGTTTTGGCTTTCCTCAGAAACCGATGATTGAATTCGATCATCGGCTTTGCGTCAGCCTTCTGTTGTCTAATGCTCACGGTGTCCCCCTGCTTCCCCCTCCCTTCAGATCACCCAGTTGGAGCCAGGATCATCTCTGCTGGAGGCCAAGTTGTTTCCTCAGGAGACGCTCTTCCTGGAGGCTAGAGAGTAGGAGCTGGCCCTCCCACGCCCAGAGGACCCGCTGACTGACTGAACTGGCTGGACGCACACTAGTCACTGAGCATGGCCCCCTCCCCACAATCTGGGCCTACAGTACTCAACACACACACACACACACACACACCAACCTCTCAGACACACACACTCACACTGGCATGCACATCCAGTGACACGCGAGCGTAAACGAGCTTCTCCGCCGCCGGCCGGTGGCCGAACACCAACGCCCGGCGGAGCCAAGACAGTATCACAAGCACACAGCCAAACATCCACGTCCCCGTCCTCCGTCTCCCCCCCCTCCACCCCTCACACACTTCACCTTTCCAAACACACGAGTCCCGGTTCTCTCTCACCACACCACAGCAGAACAGCAGCAGCATCGAGAGACTGAGTGGACAAATCTTTGTCACAGGAAATAAAGAAATAAATAAAAGACAAAGACTTCTTCCCCCGTTTCCTCATTTAACACAGTGCTTTTTTCTTTTTTTTTTAGAGCATCATTTTTGTGTTTGATATAAAGGGAAAATGTAATTGACTTCAGCTGGAGACGTCCTTTGAAAGCTGGACGGTGTCCCTCCCTTCTGTGTTCGGCCCCCTTAACTTTGCCCAAAGTCTGTTTCTGTCCCGCCCCGTTAGTCCAGTTCAGGTCAGTCTCTGCTCCTCCTGATTCTAACACTCACTCCAACAAGCCAATAGATTACCAAGTTTTACTATTTTTTTTTTCCTCTTTTCAAGTTTGATGCTGTATTACTTTTAGTTTGATATACATTATATAAAATATATAAGAACATCCTTTTGTCTGGCCGGAAATCTGTTTAAACTTGTTGCAAACATGCATGTCCTGAATTTTCTATTCTATTCTTTTCTTCTTTTTTTGCCATAGGGAATCCTTTATTTGAGGAGTCATTGATAATTTATTTTTAACTTCCTATAAAGTCGATCACTTGTTGTATAAGGACCTTTAATTTGAGGGGAAATTTGACATAAAAGCAGACAGATTTGAAAGAGAATAAAACTGTTCTGATTCCTAAGAAATTGTATCAGTCATCATCAAATTCGTTTTGAGTTTAAAAAGACAGAATCTCCAATATAAAGTGTGATTCCAAATAGTAAATTCAGTCTGCTAAAGCTAACACAACCAGATCATGATGGTAGTCCCTCCTCCTAGTCCAGTTTCGCTTCTGAACCAAAGTTTAGATACGCTTAAGCACACCTTCCTTCCCACAGGCAGAACTTTAGCATATTTCTCTTAACAAGTGTTTTAATATCCTCCATCTCACGCCACCTGCTAATACCAGCCACACAATTTTGTGCCTCCAGCAAGCAGAGATCACACCGGCTTAGGTCTCCATCTGCGTCGGGGTAGCTCTGTCAGCCGAAGGCGTCGGGGATCAAGCCCATCGGAGGAGCCCCGCAAACACACTCCGCTCCCTCTCAGTAAACCCCCACACCTGCACTGGAACCACACAAAGTGCACCAACTTCCAGCTAACTCGTTTGTTTGTGCCGGTGTTCCCTCGGTAAAGAGTGGAACTTTAGGTAAAGTTTGTAGTTCCAGGTTGTTAACTTTGCTCATCTGAGATTCACAAGTTGACCATTTTGGCTTCTAGTTTAAAGAAAAACTAAACAAGCCTGTGGTAGTTTTGGAGCATTTTTAAACATCAACTTAAAGAACTACGATGGGAAACAGAATCTGACCTGAATTTGGTCAAAATAAAGACCGTTTTTTGCTTTTTTTCAGGTCGTCTGAGACTGCTGAAAGGCTCTGAATCTCCCTGTTTTTTTTAATATGTTTATGTGATTATGCTAAGCCACAGGAAATAGTCACATGGAGATCAAAATATCAATTGTCTTTATTATTTATTGCGTTATCAAACTTTTCTATTCCTTTAGGCGGCTATTCAAAAGGAGGTCTACATTGTTAACCTTAATCCTTTAGGACACTTCCTATCACGTTGAGTTTTTTCATTAAACTCTGAGGTTGTTATTGAATAACTCAAGCATCAAAACACTTTGAAAGGCCTCTCGCTGGAGGTAATTGAGCAGGATGTCTACATCCACAATCCCCCTGGAGTGTGAGTGTGCCTTCCTCGGTTTTCTGCGGCTGTCTGGTTTCTCACGCGAGGGCTGAGTGGGCCTGACGCTCCTACAGCCCAGAGCAGCCTACGCCGCCCCGGGCCGGGGGCAGAGTCTCAGAAGGAAGCACCGGGAAGCAGGACCTCCTGAATTCCACTTCTCCCCCTTTAGGATTCACGTCAGTATTTCTCAACGAATACAATCGCATGGACTGAGTTAGGTCAGTGGTGGAAACGACTGCTTCTGTTCAAACAAGTGATGAAAAAAGGCAAAACTTAGACTTAAATCGTGGCCCAGAGGGAGGATCACACACTTCCTTTTTTTCTTTCCAACACTTTTCCTCATGACATCCCAATTGTAATGATTTGATCAGACATCAATATCAATGGCAGCAGTTTAAAAATATATATTTTTTTGAATTTTTTTAGATGTTTCTGACACTGAATGCTCTGGTGGTGCAAAATGGGTTTCCCTTTTAAGGCTTTCTGCTTACATTTGTTCAGTTTCAGCTACAAAGTGGAGCAGAATCTTCCTTAAACATAATCAACAAGAGGTTTTGTTCTTGTTTGTTTGTCTTGTGTAGTTGGTCTCCTCTGTTAATTGCATCACAGACTCGGGTATCGTGAAAATGTTGTCCTCTCTTCTGGTCTTCTCATGTTTGTGTTAGGTTTTTACAGATTGCTAGATGCTTGTCTGGAAGAGCTCATGGGCCTGTAGACCTCATACCGGAGTCAGACTGGTCCTGGACTCCTGCCAGGGCTGAACTTTTCTGAGGCTTTACGGGCCAAAGGGAAATGTCTGCGGCTGACATTTGTGAGATTTGAGGTGGACGTGGAGTCGTGTGTGCGCCGGCTGCACAGACATGTGCGGCTCCAGGCGAGGGAGGGGTCAGAACAGGCGGGGGGGGGGGGTTGTTTCTGAGAGAGGCAGACAGGTGTAGGCTGCCCTGTCGGAGCCTGTTCCCGGGGAGCCGCGGACATACTGCCGCTCCTCTCAACTGTGAGATTCCAGATTCTGGATGAAATCTGCAGCAGCACGTTCATCGTGACGGCCATGGAGGCGGAAATGCCCGAGAGACATCAGGATGCTCTCCGTTTACACCTGACCAAACGTGTCATGGGTTGTTTTTCTGTGTCAGGACTCATCAGCTCTGACTATTGTGTCTGTCGTCAAGATAAAGTAACTTTTGATTGACTATGGCAAAATTGAGATTGATCTAAAATAGATGTATATTAAATGTAGATCATCTAAGTCCCCTCTCAGATGTTAAATTACATTTTTGAAGTATTCCTTTTCTTTTTGAAAGTCAAACTTTCAATTCCACCTGTAAGTTTATTTTCTTTTCTTAGTTGTTTATGTGGTAAATTGACAGGCTAGTAAAAGGATTTTAATGAGAAAATTATGAAACTAATCCCCCAGACCTACCGTTTTAAACTGTAAGCTGGAGTTCTCTCCATCTGGACGTTGGGTGGATGTCTTAATCAGGGCCTGTCCAGGCTGGGGGCCTTTAAATGGAACTGAGTGGTAATGAGCTCACTCTGCCGGCGTCCCCCCCCCCCACACAGCCACTGGTGGCTACATCAGGTTGCCGGCTCGATTCTTTCACGACAAAAGAGGAAAGCGTCCATGATGTTTAACCAGCCCCGCCGGGGTCAAGAATGCAGCCCACTGGCGAGGGAACAAAATTCCTCAGTTCCTCTCCTCCCTCCTTTTGAAGTGGGACCCACTGGGATCTCCCTGATCCACAGCCTCTCTGCCCACATCCCAGACTGGCCTAACCTGGAGGGTCACCCCAAGTTTACTTTCTCAGAGACGCGGGTTCTGCCCAAAGAAACAGAATCTATGCAGCTTAAACTGTTGGGTGGGCACAAAAGGAGGGTCATCCCTATCTCTCCGTCTCATTCTCTCCCCACTTCTGTTTGTCAGCGGCACAATGGACATGGAGAGCCTTTGATTTTTATCTTGAAGAAACAAAACACATTTTTTTTACCGCCATGTTACAAATCTGATTAGGCTGGGCTTTGAAAATGCTCTAAACGAATTAAAAGCTCAAACATTTAGGCCTGGATCTTTTGAACAATGCCCCGGCTTGTATGCTGTTTTCAAGGGAAGTTATTGTACTCCAAACCAAATCCATTTTACTCACAACTGTTGCCTGAAAATGAAAATAAAAACGTAATTATTTAATCAAATAATCAGGAAAAAAGGCGACATGTGTGTAAATAGATAACATGACTTTGATATTTTCCTTTTCTCAATTGGGTACATCTTTTTATTATCTGATAAAAGAAAAAAAAACAGCCATTATTATCCTTAAACGAAAGACCAATAACAAAAGAAGAATTGGCCAATCTTCTTCTTCTTCTCTGTCTTTTCTGTAGGCACAGGCCTTCAGTGTGGATCAACCTGAATGATTTAATACTTATTATCACTTAAACTTGTATTTCTCACTAGTCTTGAAAGTTACTTTAAATCATCATAAGATCTTTTTATGGAAGCATTAAATCCCTTATTAGTTTTAATCATATTTTTGTGCAGATGCACCTCAGTCTTATGTTAACAATGCTCACGTGACTATCATTTGATCAAATCAATAACTTAACTTTCAAAAATTACTTTTTGCTTATAAGATAAATGATCAAACTATTCCATTATGTCAGAAACGATTTTTTATGCCTGAATTTAAAAGAAATTGTTTATGTAAAGAGCAGGTATATTTTAATTTAAATCCATGACGCGTTAAAATCATGTGTTTGGGTTAATGAATTGATTAAGTGGGGGAAATTCTGTAACAGTAAAAGTCCCTGAACAGCTCTTATCAGTCAGGCTTGTTCGTTCAGATTCAATAAGGGAACAATTGAGGGAAAAAAAAGGAAAATAGATTGGCACTTGATTTATTGGCGCGTTATTTAGTTATTTTGTTAAAAACTGTCTGGTGGCAGCATCTCTCGGCCTCCGCCGGCTTGCAGTTTCCAGCCCTCTGGACGCAGAGGCCTCATAAAGCTGAGGCATTCGGATTACCAGCCGCCGGAATAAAGCAATAAATGGGCCGGGGGGGTCCTGAAAGGCTGCAGCGG
Organism: Menidia menidia; assembly: GCA_907169785.1. Taxonomy (NCBI): domain Eukaryota; kingdom Metazoa; phylum Chordata; class Actinopteri; order Atheriniformes; family Atherinopsidae; genus Menidia; species Menidia menidia. Next base: position 1,041,295 of record CAJRST010000002.1, read on the forward strand.
CTGAAGGGGCGTAATTACAGCTTCATATTAATTGTGCTTTCTCCCCCCGTCTCTCTCTCACTCCCCCTGTGGACGCGCGCGCACACACACACACACACACACTCACACACACACGCATGGGTGACATCCAGGAAGGCCAAGTCTTTGTGCGGAACACTTCAAGTTTCAAAAACAAGGCCAATTGAAGCGGCGCGGCTCAAAGCCGGCGCCATTGTTGGCGAACACATTGAGTTTTGATTGGGGACAATGGTGTTTCTCAAATTTCTTGCAAAAAGAAAGCCATACTCCATCTGTGATCTCAATGAGCGCCTATTCATGGGCTTCCTTCTTTTCTGCGCCATTCGGTGGTGGAGAAAAGGAGGCAGATGTGGAGGGATAGAGCAGGGGAGAGCGCGTTTTAATTGGCTGCAGAGTGGAGGTCTGTCCCTGTCCTCCCTCTCTCTCTCTCTCTCTCTCTCTCTCTCTCTCTCACACACACACACACTCACACACACACTGGAGATATACGCCACTATGGTCCGCGCAGAAAGGAGGGCAAGAGAGACCAATAATCTCGCCGTGTTGATGAATACTTGTAGCCCATTCATTAAACAAAGATAATCCCTGCCAACCTACCTCGGGGGCACAAAAACGTATTTTCTGTTTGTGTCTAAGTGTTTGTGTGCGTCCGTGTGTGTGTGTGTGAGGGAGAGAGAGAGAGAGGGAGAGAGAGAGAGAGGCAGCCTGAGTCCCGGCCAACTGCTTTGGCAGACTGAGACCCTTCAAATCTTTGAAATATTCATACGCCACCGCGGGGTTATCCCCCATTTACAGATAAGTGTTATTCTAGCGGCTGCCCCCAGCTCCAGAGCCTTCAGCCCGGGTCCCCCGACTCCTGCAGCCGGCTGCACCTGGATTAAAAAAGTACTCTTTAAAACGATCGATTTCAAATAAAATGTCATATTTATCCTTTTTAGCCGTCGAGTTTTTTTTTAAATATTGGTTTTATTATGCTTCAAAATGAGTCTAATAAAAGCAAAGGTCGTCATAAAGTGTATCAGGTGTTTTTGGTACTTGAAAATGACTCTTTACCTTAAAATTGTGACTTAAATATGTGGAAAAACCAGCTGCTTAATCGTTGGTAGTCAGTGATAGCGTCTTTGTAAGCAGCAATTATAGAAAAAAAAACTATTTCAGGCTATTAAAAAATAATAATTGGACAGGAATATTGCCTAATCGATCCCATGCTGCTCGTATTTGTGATTTGCTCCCAGACTCCAGACCGGTGCGCAGGCCCCCTCTCCCCCGGCTATCCTTCGGAGGAATGCGCTCCTCTGGATCCGGGTCCCGGCGCGGCGGCGCGGGTGTGAAGCGGCGGGTTAGCGGCCTCCTGTCTGGGGGCCCGGGCCCCGCGCGCCCGTCAAGCGTGTAAATACTTGAGTGGAACCCCCCCCCTCCACCCACCCCCCCACCGCGACTCTTTTCTCCGCTGCCCCCTTGTCTAACTGCTACTCTAACCTCTGGCTCTGCGGGACGGAGGCCTGCTGCGGCAGCGGGAGAGCGTGGGAGGGGACCCGGGCCCGGGCGGGCCCCGGGCGGGACGCAGGCCGGGGCGGGCCCCGGGAGGGCCCCGGAGCCCCGGAGGGTCCCGGGCGGCGGCGGGACAGGCCGCTCCAAAGCCTTGCCGGGGTGCGGGGCCAGCGGAAACATGCTGCTACATATGTTGGGTCAAGCATGGTCTTTGTTGTGATCTTAGAGGGTGTTGGAACCCCACTCCTCTGCGGCTCTGCCTGAAAGAAATGAAAGCATCGAGGAGGTTTTTTTTTTTTCATGCATAGGCCTAATGAAGTGGTTAAAGAATGTCGGGTTTTTCTAAGTGCTCACAGTCACTGTTAATTGCGCGGGGGGCATTTTTAATTGGACCAGGAGGAATAATGGCGAACTTAATCCCCATCGAAATGCATATTTGGTTCAGAAATGAACTTTCCGTTCCGTCCGGCTCACAAAGCCGGTCATTTAACCAGAGGTGTGAAGTGGACACTCTTTTTTCCCCCTAAAGGAGCCTCAAATGAAGTCTGCGGATTGATAGAATTAAATAAACAAGCGCATCATGTGGAAGAAACTGGAGAATGGATTTGAAATTGCGCGCTTTGATAAACGGTTTGGAGATGTTTCTCTTTCTCTTTATAATTCGTTTAATCAAAATGAGAAGAGCATGGTTTTACTTCTAAATCTAATCCTCAGTTGAAAGTCTGATCTGTCTTCTTTTCCACTCCACGCCTCAGATGTTTGCAGCCATCAGGACAACGGGCTACTTTCCTGCGCGCGAGGGCGTCTCCGCCGCTGATAATTAGTTTGAATGTCAAAAAGATGTAGTTTTAATATCGTCTCTATTAGCCTAGTGGCTAAGGTAATTAAGGTGCAGATGACAGCAGCCAGGGAAACAGATGGCATTTGCTTACAGTGATTCAGAGAGTAAACAATGAGCCTGGGAGGGGAGAGGCAGGGCCGCACGCGCCCGCTGCGGCGGCGGCGCGCGCGCGCCAGCCTCATCCTCCAAGGTGCTGCTGACAATTGTTGATTAAAGAAAACATCTCTAACTTTTTAATCTGGACTCCGGGAGCTGCATGAATGATCTCCCGGCAGAGCAGGTGAGGGACAGGTGGCTCGTGCGCGTTGGCCTTTGGTGGCGCGCTCACTGCGCGTGACAGCATCAGCGCCTGTTTGTTCATAAGAGAGAGGACACGCAGAGTCCTGATTTTTATGTAGATGAGTGGAAAATATTGTTTGGACTATTTTCCACTCGCCTTTTTCCCTGTAATTATTATTATTATTTTTTTTTACAAAAAATATAACTCACTAAAACACTAAAAAAACAACAACTACAGAATGAATAGTGAACATGGAGCCAATGAAAGAAATATATTTTTTAGTATGAATTTACCATCCATTATTAATACACATAATTAATCACACCAATACATTATTATTTCTATGATATTATTGGTTATCAAATTCATTCTAATATTTATATTGATTTTAATCATATGACATTCAGAATTATAACTATTACAGATTGATACAATTCATATTTACAAGAGTTTTATTTTTAAACAAATGCAATAAATACCTTTTTGGTGTTCAAGAAAAAAAAACATGTGGCGCATGTGGAGTAAAATGGATACCGCCAAATAAAAAAAACTGAGGAATATCGAAAACCTATTTTTTAACAGGTTCACGTGCAACAATAATAATTTCTGACAGCAGATTTTAACGATCACAATTTCAAAAATAGATAACTGAGTTAAGATGGACCAGTTTGATCATTTAACAAAACGAGCAGAACGACAGGTGTAAAGTCTGAAGCAGAAGTAAGAAAAAAAGATAAAAAAATTAAGGTGAAAAATCCGATGTGCACATTAAAAAACGAATCATTTAGAAATTATTTAACTTAATACAAGATGAAAAAAAACAGAATGGGGGGGTAACTCCTTCGGAACGGGGGGGGTCCTTTCATTTTTTTTATTATAAAGCTAAACAAATACATGTTGATAACGTAATTATAGCAGATAAATGTTTCCCCTCTTAAACTTAAACAGGAATCTTTATATATTTTATATGAGGTTGTCCCAGAATCCGAACCCCATCAGATTTTTTTTTCCTAGCACGAACCTTGAAATAATCACGACTTTCGATGCAAATGGTATAATATCTGTTTTTCCTCCTAGCTACATAAATAACTTATTTAATCCAGCAAAAGAAAGTATCCTTACCTTAAATAAGATCCCAGACCGGCCTCACCTCTGACAGCTGTCCCGGAGTCTCCCAAATGTTACCAAACACTTCTGCAGAAATAAACACAACAAAGAATTTCTGGACACGGATGGAGAATTTCCATCCCTCTTTGGATGCTCATATCTGATTGTGCGTGACATGCCTCACAGAGGCGCCTGTCGGGCACCGTGCACGCGCGGCGGAGGGACATATGTTCTTCTTTAAAATCTATAAAACTCATTTTTCGAAAATATACACTGCATCGATTTGAGCTTTTCCGGGAACTCCCTTCAGATTCTTAACACTTGATGTTTGGAAAAAAAAGAACTCAGGTGGACACAGTTGAAAAAAAAGAGGCAAGCCAATCAGATCGCTCCTTCTCCCTTTGGCCAATGACAGGCGCCACATTGTTGTCAAATTTGTCTAATGAAAACGTAGGAGCAACAATAGAGAGAGAAGACAGGGCTCTGTATCCACTGACGATCTCTGGAGGAAGTTAGTGTCTCAGGCTGCTGCTCCCGGACACTTTTTAACTTTAAACCGAGGAGGAACGATCTCTTTTATTGGCTCCGGCTGCTTTCGGATTTAAACTCGTCTGTTTGTAGTCAGACTTTCTCCTTCTTTGGGAGCAACACTCGGACACTTTCCATCAGAGTTTTTGCTCTGCTGGTGAAAAGTCTCCACCTGTTGCCTGGGATGCTGAGAGCCGCGGAGCAGATGTGACCAGCCCCGCGTCCCTGCAGCCAACACACGCACCCGCGCGCCCCCAGCCCTCCACAGCCTTCTAGTTTCGTCTCACAGGTGCGGAACGCGCTCATGGATCTGAGACCGGAGCTCCCCGCGGCCTCCACGGCCTCGCAGGTGCACGCGGCCGCGGCCGCCTCCATCCCGGTGTCCATGGCCGGGGGCCTCCTGCGCGGGCCGCCGCTGCTGCTGCGCGCCGCCGACAAGTACCCGCGCACGCCCAAGTGCGCGCGCTGCCGCAACCACGGCGTGGTGTCCGCGCTCAAGGGCCACAAGCGCTACTGCCGCTGGAAGGACTGCATGTGCGCCAAGTGCACGCTGATCGCGGAGCGGCAGCGCGTGATGGCGGCGCAGGTGGCGCTGCGCCGCCAGCAGGCGCAGGAGGAGAACGAGGCGCGCGAGCTGCAGCTGCTCTACGGCACGGCCGAGGGGCTCGCGCTGGCCGCCGCCAACGGCATCATCCCGCCCAGGCCCAACTACGAGGTGTTCGGCTCCGTGAGCGGCGACGGCGGCTCAGGTGAGAGGCCGCGCGCGGAGGAGCGCGTGGAGGAGCGCGTGAACGTGAACCTGCCTCTCTGGGATGTTCACATGTTGATTTGGATGAAGTTGGCGCAGCTGTAAATCGGCCATCTAACATCAGAGTTATTCTAATGATCGTTAATTTGATGAGGCCCGTTAGAGGATTTAGGGATTTATTGTTGTTGAATGATTTCATAGTTAGTGTTTTTTCCCCTTCGGCTTTGCTGTGCCGCACTGTTACGTCGACTATTCGGTTTTCAGTCTCTAAAAGCTGCTGTTTTTCTCTCGACAGATTCAAACATCCAGAAGTACGATCTGTTCCCAAAGAGCCAGATGTCCGGCTCCACCCCCCCGCAGCAGGCCGTGGGGAAGCCGGCCTCCGCGGAGGGCGACTCGGCCCCGGGCGTCTCCTCCCCGGACGGCCGGCACGGGGGGGGCGGCTCGGGCTCCGAGAACGGAGACAGCGAGTCGTTCATCGGCTCCCCGGTGTCGAAGCCCCCGAAGGACGGCGGGGACACGCCCGGGTCGGTCAGCTCTCTGGGCTCGGACTCCGGCTCGGAGACGGACAAGGACGAGCAGGAGCCGTCCCCGTCCTCCGCGGCCTCGCGCCACATGAACGCCATCGACATCCTCACGCGCGTGTTCCCCAGCCACAAGCGCAGCGTGCTGGAGCTCGTGCTGCAGGGCTGCGGCAAGGACGTGGTGCAGGCCATCGAGCAGATCCTCAACCACGGCGGCGCGCAGGGCGGCCCGCGACCGGGCCAGGAGGAGGCCTGGGCGGCGGAGCGGGGGCTCCAGGGCGCGCAGCAGCCCCCCCCGGCCGCCGCCGCCTCCGCGGCCGCCGCCAGGCCGCTGCTGCCCGGGGCCATGACGCTGAGCAACCGCTCCGCCTTCTCCCCGCTCCAGCCCAACGCGCCGCACTTCGGCGCGGAGCCCGGCGCCTACCCGCTGGGCACGCACCTGGGACTCAACCCGCTGCGGCTGGCCTACTCCGCGCACAGCCGGGGCCTGGCCTTCATGACGCCCTACTCCACCACCGGCCTCATGCCCACGCTGGGCTTCCGGCCGCCGATGGACTACGCCTTCAGCGACCTGATCAGAGACCGGACAATGCTGCACAAGGAGCAGGGCTACGCCGGAGGCCTGTACGGGCCTCTGGTCAACAACACGCCGGACAAACAGTGAGGCCCGGCCACGGACGCGCGCTCCGCCGGACCCGCGGCTCCAGGGGTGGAAAAACGTGCACTGCACTCCGCTGTACATAATAGGATTATCTGGCGTGTATATGGTCCGACAGGGAGAAAAAAATACAAACTAAACTGACTCGTGTGTAACGCAAACAAATCTTTTATGTTAGATTGAAAAAGTTTGAATTGATTTCCCCTTTTGTGAACATCATTTTGCCACCAATAAGGTGATGGAAAACCCCAAATAGGCTGTCATGATTTCTAAATTAATCACGATCAAACTGGGAAATAATAAAAAATTCAAATAAAATAAAATCGCTTTATACATGTCTTTATTGTGATTTATTTTCTCTGTAAAAAACGGCTCGAAAAAAAGTGTTGGAGGGTTGTAACTTTTCATGAATCCTTCCGTTTTTACAGCTGGATGGTAAAACTGACATGTGGTGAAAAATGGGGTAATCAAACAGAGCAAATTAAGTTATTAAAACACCTAGCTTCATTTAAACTAATGATGTGCATTTAATTAATTTCTACTCATGTATCACCTCACTTATCTGACTTTTTTATTCTTATTATTTTAGTTTGTTTCCATCTGCTTGTATTATAAATATCGCATTTGGTAATCTAAACTGCTATGCTTTTGACTTCTCCTTTGTCCGTTATTAGTCTGCAAATATTTGTGGCAAAGTGCTGGACCAAGTCAGTTCTTCTTCAGATGTTGCAAGCTGTGCTGTTCCATTGTATGAATATGCTGGAAATAAATGTTATTTAAAAAAACAAGGATATGAATTATTCTTTTTTTATTTTAAGGGAAAAAAGCCTTTCAATTCAGGAACCAAAAGGCCATTAACTTCTATATTAATTGGATAGGACAGATTTTGAAGCTGGATTATTCTTTAAATACAATCAAATCATAAATATTGGCACAACGAGCTTTTGTTCTGCTTAAAAACGCGCGTGTGGAACCAGGATGACGCATTCAGCAGCATAGTTCACATTTCTGGTTTAGCTTGAAAAAGCTTCCATTAAAGAAACGTTTTTTCCCTTAGGCGGAGTTTAAAAAAAATTAATTTTCGTCTCACTACGATTAAAAAGTATAATTTAAAGAACATTGATGATCCGTTCATTGAGAACGAAGGAGGCTTATAATGTGTGTGCTCTCATTTAACACCAAAAACTAAAAAACGTCTGACGTCAAAAGATCTTTACTGATAATAAGTAATAAAAAAAGCATTTTAAATAATAACTACAAGAACTTAACTAACAAATTAGGCAACATTATTGAAAAATGAGCCGCAAGGCCTATGTTCAATATACTGAAACAGAAAAACACACATTTGATGGTTCCTGTAACAATTAAAATAAGATAATTTCACGTATTGTGAACTTGTATAAGAATCTGTAACACTCTTAAAAAAACTTGGTAGGTATTCTAAGACCATCCCTCTGATAAACTTTAAATTTCAGGTGTCGTTATTTAAAAGAAAAAAAACCCAATTTGAATCAGACAGGCCTGTGTGGATGTGGGAGGGATGGCGCCCCCCCCCACCTCAAGTCTCCAGCAGGCTGAGGGTTCCTGCAGAGCTGTGGCGCCACCTCCTGGCCACCGTGCGTCATCACGCTCAGACGCAGGTGCAGGCAGGGCTCTTTCAGGTGCATTAGGCTGTTATTGTGGCGGAGGTGGCTGGATGTCAGTATCTTTGAGACAGATAAAAGTCAAATGAGCCATATTTTGATCATTACTGAGCATCATGCAAAATTCCAGTCTCTCTGTTGTTATTCTGTTATTAATACACCCCTAAAAACAGTCACAGTGACCCAGTCTGAGCAAGAGGAATAACGAGTGACCCCTTCAAAAGATATAACACATTTATTGGAAATATAAGTTATGATATATAGCCCATATTTACTAAAAACTTGAGCAAATCTTTGATTAAAAAAAACAAAAGTAACCTGGTTTATGTCAAAGTTCAGTCTGGGAATTGATGTGAAACCCTTTAAATTCTTTTTTGGCTGCAGGTAGCAGCATCATTTGTCCTCTCAGGTAGATTCCATCTGTTCAGATTGGAATGTTTAATAAAACACGGAGCATGAAATGATCCCACAATTCTGTCAAACACAATTTATCAACTTTGAAATATATCCTCTCACATTGTACGTTGATTCTGAGCTTACACAAAAAAAAATGAAAATAATATCAAATTTATTCATAAAAGCAGCAGGAATTTTGAATTATTTTGACTCTAGTTTGGATTAGTGGGACATATGTTGACTTGTTATTATATGTCAAAGTCAATATCCAAACATTTGCAACACTTTTTAATGTGGGAAAAATGAACAGTGTGGAATCATCAATGTCTTTTTCAGTTAAATATTTGGATGAAAACCAACCTTTGAAATGGGTCAGATTTGATGGAAGACAGCAGGGGGGGGGGGGGTGAGAGATCCGCACTCTGGTGTGTGACCCAGATGGCACCACTAGATGGTTGTCTTGTCTAAGAAATTATGCCAGCAGCGCCTCAAAATATTGTTCAGGAGAGGCTTCAAAAGCTCCATCTGCAGGTAACAACGGCACATTGTCTTTATAAAGCATGTTTTACATTCGTAAAAGCCATCACATTTACCACGCTGCCATGAATAAGAAAATATATTGCATAAAAAAATCACCAATATCTAATTCATTCACAGGTTTTTTGTCTTCTGTGCTGCATTTTTTAAATACAGAGATATCTAAAAATCATATACATATTGTTCCAGTCTTCAGCCTCATTGCGCCCCACGCTGGACACCTGTGAGTGGTGCCTTTCTGTCCATAACACCCTCCCTACCAGGTTATCATACTTTATTTATGGTCACTTGGACTCATAAGTCATAGGTTTGTTGGCAATTTTTCCGTGATGCTCTACATCTAAAAGACAGAAAATGACCTCAGATGCTAAAAATCCAAGGTTCCAGTGAGAGGAAATCCATTTTTAAACTGAGGTGGTCAGTTTTAGAGTTATGGAAAGCAACAGCATGCAGCATAAGCACGTCGAGGATTGCTTGTTTGCAACAATGAATGTGCGACAATATTTTCCATGCTTCTTTTTCGGTCTTCACTAATGAATAATTAGACAAAAGCGGATAAATAGCCACAGGCCTCCGCAGCGGCTCAGAGGGATGGGGAGAGAAAGGAATTCATTTAGGTTATTACTCCATACATAAAACCCATTTTCATTTCCACAGAAGCTGTTTAGCTTACTGTCGAGGGGTGGGGGGGTGGGATGGGGGGGGGGGAGATAACGGTAAAATGAACCAACACCGAGGCAAAAGCAATCGTGCATATTGTGGACTGAATTTAGTGTCTTGACGCAAACAGCTCAGTAAACTCGCATTAAAATAGATAAACAAATTTGCAATTAAAGCTGTTTTGCTAAACAATTCACACCAATGTTTTAGAACTCTGCAGCTGTTTCATCATCGAGCTGCTGGAAATTCGGGGAAGGACTCAGCTATAAAAACTTCCACGTGCCAGTAGACTAATGCCCACTGTGCATGTTACACTAAAAGGCACGAGTGTTACTCCACACTGGATGGACACACGCACTCATAAGTCTCATCACATCTACATTATTTTATGTTAGTATCTAAAAAGATAGTCTTATGTTCAACCCCTCTAGTTTGGCCCTTACACCATTCCCTTTTGTGAGATGAAGGTGGAGGAGTGAAAACAGCCCACAGTTGGTGAAGTAACTGTCCTAATTAGCTTTTCCTGTTGGCTGTACACAACATATGAATATGCTTTCAATGAATTGCCATCTGTAGCATAATCATTAATAAACACACATACACACATTCTTACTGCGGCAATCCCACAAATGATTGTATTAAATAAAACACTAATCTCTTAAAACCTCACTTAAAACATGCAAAGTATACCAGCATTCAGGTTACAATAACCAGATCTGGTAAACCAACTTAACTAAACTATCTATCCTTAACTTTTTCCCAGAGGGGCTCCCCTGTCACCCATTATTATTTTACTTGAACCCTTTTGTGGGGTGGTCCCAGTCCTGTAATTGACCCTTTTACAGGAAAATACAGCACTACTTTTGTAACTTTAATTTTCGTTAACATAGCTTTATCCTAAAATTCGTGCTGACAGGGAAAGTGGAGAGCACGGATGCAGAGGGTGCTGCGTGCACGGGGTTTGTTAGGAGCTTATGGAGACTTTGAATGAGTTTTAGAGTAAATGGACGACAAGCTGTGCAGACCCAGCGTGAACTCTGTTAATCTCCTCCAGAGCAGAGTGTCGGTTACACTGTTGGGTCAGATAAGGTGCTGAAGTGTGACTGCGCATGAGTCCGAGCATGGAGTTTGCATGTGGTGTGAGTGTCCGTTTCCATTGGTTACGTTTACGTATAAGTGTGTCTTCCATGTAAACTGGGCGATAAACATATTAAAAACTTGAAAACACATTTGAACATGGCTGACTTTCCATCCCTCCTGAGGCAAAAACATTAGTTTCCAAAGATTATCCAAAGCAGGTGAAATTTACCTCACCCATTTGAACAACGTGATGATGAAACTCAGATACTTTCAAACGGGAACTTAATCTGAAGCGCATCCAGCCTGTCTACTGCAGATTATGAATTTGTCTTTTTAAGTGCTCTCAAGAGATTCTTTACACTAAGCCAAGGACATCAGAACGACTGCACATGCTTTCAGAAGAACTGAACCAGTAGTTTGGCAGAACTTCTCATGTACAGTGCTGATGAAATGGGTGGTCCTTAGTTCTATGTCCTGTAAAGTTGACACAACAGTGTGGAAATAGATGTGCGTTCTAATCCAATAGAAACTGCTTAACATATAGTATGGACGTGGTATTTTGTATTCAGCAATTTATCCGCGGTTTATTCATTACTACAATTCAATCAGCTGTACCTTCAGTACCTATATGGGACTTCAGGCACATTAAAAAAACATTTGCGGGCAGGCCTGTTGACCGGCTGGTCGCTCACTGTGATTGCTGAACCTGGAAACACACACACAAACACACACACACACACACACATACATACCAGCGCTCGTTTCTTACTCCTGCAACCCCACATATGATACACACATTGTGTGCCATATGCGATATGCTAATAAATTCTGAACACACGTTAAGAAGATGCCAGCCTCTCCCAGAGCCCCCATTCTTGCTGTTCCTCATCAATGCTTTCTGCTGAAACGTACAATTTGCAATATGCGGTTAATGAGTTGTTGAAAGCTGAGAATGAATCCCATTCTTGCCGTAATTGTGTAAGGGTTCCCGAGGGGGCGTGTGTGTGTGTGAGTGTGTGTGTGTGTGTGTGTCTGTGAGAGTGCACACTTTCAAATCTTTGCATGCGTACACCAGCATATATGTGTGTCTTTGTGTGTGTGTGTGTGTGTGTGAGTTGGGTGCGTGTGTGTTTGTGTGTGTGTGTGTGTGTGTGTGTGTGTGTGTGTGTGTGTATGTGTGCTCTTGTAGCGGAACACAGAAGCGTCTTTAATCTTCATTTGATGAGCGTTTGAGCAGGGAGGCTGAAAACCCTGTAAGAGAGGGAGAAAAAAGGAGGGAAAAATGGAAGTAAGACAAGATGAAAGGCAAGAAAAAACAAAGTGAAGAAAAAAGCTCTTGATGGTGAGGAAGAAGATGTTGAGGAGGAGAATTCAGCAGGAACAGAGCCACGCAGGGAAGAGCTGTTTTCAAGCAGACCTACTTCTGTCAATCTGTTGAACGTCGGCAGACATTTAGAGAAGAGCTGCAGAAATCCACACATGCTCCAGGAATACTTGGCAAACAACGTTTGTGACAAGAGGAATAGAAAAAAAAACTCATTAATATCAGATTTTTGTGTGGGAGTAGACATAAAACATTCCTCCTGTCCCTAAATTTTGCACTTTGATTGTGAAAAGCAGCCACTTAGACTAAAAAAAACACCGACCTGCTGGAAACCCAAAAGGAAATGATGGATATTCAGGCATTGGGAATCCATGAAGCCTGCTCAGATGTGCAGCAAAAGGCTTCAAGCTCCAGCCGCTTTAGAACAGCTGTGGGTTTGTTCATTTTACGTGGCAGAAATTCCACTTTTCCAGCACATAGACACTTTATCACGCAGCTCAGGACTGAACTCTGCAGTCTACTGCAGGTGAGACAGAGATGACTGGTAAATATTTTGCACAATCCAACAAAAAAAATCCTGTTGTTGCTTTGTATATGACAGGACCACTTTTAGGATCTGACAAATACTCAGAAGACAAATACATATTCCTGTAGAGGCCAAATGCTTTGTTGTTCTTGTATTTTTCTTGGGTCTAAGTTAACTACTGGAGGACCCATGGCGTGATATAACACCACCAGGAAGTGGTGAGTGTGGTCTGCAACAGGCTTGAGATTGTAAGTAAGTAAGGTTGGCAGAAAGGCCACAAAAACAATTTTCCAACAAAATGTGCCCAAGCACTCCTTTATATGTTGGTATCATTTATAATGTAATTTTAATCTTACTAATTCTGCTACTTGGAAATTGTTTAAAAAAATATATATTAAAATTTGAATTTTTACCATAGTCAGAAATATGCACCTTAAACACTAAAAATGACATTTGTACTTTTGGCAGTTTCAGATTTCCCAGATCCTCATCGTTTGCTAGATTTCCAAGTTCCAAATCATTCCAGTTGTTCAGTTGCTGCTCAGTCTCTGCTCTGCCCACTTGTTCTGTGATGTTTTTAGCTTGTGGGGAATCACCGTTTATTCACAGGCACCAGAACGGGTTCCATCACTGTCCCTTATTTTGAGTCAATGAGGACGCAGGCACACTCACATACACACACACTCACCCACACACACACTTTGCACTCGTGAGTCATAGTGTCTTGAATTAGCACATTGTAGCCTGGAGCTTTTTCATGTGAAGACAACAGATGTGACAGTTAACAGCAACAACTGGGTGGAGTTCTCCCACCGCCAGGTGAGAGATTCAAGTGTTGTGCGGCTCAGAAGGGACCAATAACTGCAAAACCAATTACTTTTCAACCTGCAACACTCTCCGAGTGTACTAATTTTAAGAGAGGCCGGGGTTTAGAATTACAAGAAGGCACTTATGATGAAAAGAATTTACGAGCAGAGCACGGGAGAGGAGGCTTTGCTCTAATTTGCGATTTATCCGATTGTGTTGTAAACCGGCTGGGAGGCAGCAGCTGGGATGTTGGGAACAACACATTTTTCTGCACTATCATAGAATCGGACTACTGCCATGCAAAGTGCAGTGGATTTCTGATGTCTTCTCAATATGAACAATTAAGGCTCGTTTGAACTTAAGTGAAAGCTTTTATATTAGTTTATGACCATAATTCCTAAAACATTATGCTTTCCCTGTAGAGCCTGTTTGCTTGTTCTCTTCCATGAACAAAAGGTAGTTAATGTGGTCAAAATGTGAGTAGAACTAAAGAACTGATTTGATTTTGGAGAAATTAGAGATGCTTTAGAACATTTTAAAATTCATTCGAAAACATTGATGGCACCAGAAGTTAAACCAGTATGAACTCAAAGATCTATAGCTATGATGGAAGACTCCAGGCGTTTTGAGTCAGTTAAGATCAGGAAATTGAACCGTCCTGCTGATTTCCGAAAAGAGTAAAAGAATAATAAAGAATAATAAAGAAACGACAACAAAAAACAATGTGGCTCTCCTTCAGGGAAAAAGACCATTTCCATGATAAAGTATTTTTTGCATACTGCTTGGTTAATGGTTTGAACAAATTGTCACCAGGCTGAATGGAATCAGGAACAAATGTGTTTTTAATAATGTACACATTTAATTGACAGCTTTTTTTTTTTAGGCTGAATACAAATTTAAAGTGGGTAAAACAAAAATAATGGTCTGCCATACGGAACATAGAGCCAAAAGACAAAGAGTGATAAATTATGTTGTTTTTCTTTGTGGATCTTTTAAAAATTAAACAAAGAAGGGTGACAGAGGGAGTGTGTTAGCAGGAGATGAAGAGGAGCAAAAGCAGGAAACTGGGTCAGACTGGAGAGTGGGGGGGTGGGCCGGGGAGAGCACCGGACTCCAGAAGCATTATTGACGTTCCCCTCCCTCCTCCCAACCTCCCCCTTTAGTGTCCACCCCCAGCCTCTGACCAGTAATTACACCTCTCCAAATTATGATCTATACTGGCGGAGTGAACCTGACCAGGGATGGAGATAGATGGAGATAGATTGAACTCTATCTCCTTCTCCCCTGTTTTTCTCCTTCTCTTTCACACTCTCCTCTTTCTCCCGATGGTGACAGATGGCTGGGGGCCCCTGGCCTTGGCCCCTGCAGATTGATTATTGATCAGGAGGACAGAGATGGATGGAGGGGTGGTGGAGACAGCGAGCAGCGGCGGGCTGAGGTTCTGTGGAGAGGCCGCGCTGGAAAGTGGGAGGATTTCAAGGAATTTATGTTTAAAGAGAAGGGCTTTAAAGATGGCAGGCTGGAGAGAGGGAGAGGAGAGGTGGAAGGAAAGGGGGGGGGGGATGTGGCAAAGGTTTTCTTCAGCCCAAGCATCACCTTGAGAGGGAGCTCTTCACTAAGCTCCAGATTTATGGACAAAATCTAAAAGGTTTTGGATTCTGCTCTGAAAGTTACAGCTTACTTTTTGTCACTGAACGATTCACGGTCTCTACGTAGACCAAAAATAAATGTGAGCTTACACCACCTTTCTAAAATACAAACTTTTATGTAGTAAAACAAAGCCCCAATAGGATGCTGCTTATGATTTTTGAGTAAAAGGATTGATTTTTGATCAAATAAACAATAATATTTGCTTTCATTCATCCTACAAAGACCCCACTCAAACTCAAAGTAATTACTATTGAATAATTAATAGTACATTTAGTCTGTGAGTGATAAAATGCTTTTATATAACCACATTTATAGAAAACACGTATGAGTACCGGCCTCTGCTTGTGGCTTGAGGATTTGGGAGTGTGTTGGGAAGGTGACGCTGTCTCTCCCAGCCAGACAGATGGCTATCGTTGAGGCTCCTGAGAGTGAGTGCTGCTCTCCACTGGTGCCAGGAGGTTAAGCTGCATCTCCACTGTCTCTGCCTCCGCTCATTTTTCTCCTCACTCGCTGCACCTTTCATCTTCTCCGTGTGTGTTTATGTGTGCATGCTCATTTACTCCCTTTGCACTGGTACTTGTGAGCATCGGTACGCTTGATAAAGGAACAGAAGGAGCCTGTTGGCTGGTGAGCGGGAGAGTGTTCGAGGCAGATATTGGAGGAAATAAATGACACGCAAGCTGCTGCCCAGCTCAGAGTTTACACTGGGTGCCATCGCTGACGGCTATTCCTGACTGTGTGTCCTCCAAAAGTCATTAATTAACTTAAAAAGAGAGGAAAATGCTTCACAGCAATTACCAAAGTGCTCGATATTATATTAGTGTGCTTTTCTCTGTCTCCCTACTGATAATCCACATTTCTTCCATATGTATTCCAGCCCGCAGGCAGAGTGGGAGTAGTGTCCCAGGAGGAAAGCATCTTGGTGGGCATCAGGCAGTGGGAGGACTGGATGGATGGAGGGAAGTTGTTCTCGTGGATGAGTTGGTCCCTAAGGGCTTTATTTAGGCACTTACAGCCTGAGGGAAAATGGCTAAATTAGGAAAAGTGTTTGTCTATTTTTGTGTCGAAAGCTTTGATTATGAAGTAAAAGCTGTTTAAGGTACTATGTAGACGGTGGGGAGCAAATCTGAGTCTTTTTTGCAATACAACATCACTGTAAAATTAACTTAAGAAAGAATTTGTCTTATATATACACACATGCATACTTATAGAGTATGCATGTGTGTATATTTTCTTGTAAAACTTTGGTTCCTATTGGTCATTGCTGAGTGAAGGGAACTTTTCAGATTGAAAATACTGGACAATTTTCTGCTTATTAAATATTTGCTCACGAATAAATCCTGATGAGATGGTAGTTGGTAGCTCACGATTACTTAAAAATTACAGGCAGTTTGTCAATTATGAGGGCAATGATTTGAATAATTCCTCACTCATTTTTTTCCAGGCTGGTTATTCCTGGAACCAACTCCATGAAGAAATGAGATAGGTTACAACCAAAAAACAGCTAATCGAAAGGCAGAATTGAGGTGCAAGGGAGGCATTTAATGGAAAGGAAAAGGCAGAGTGTAAAACTTACCCCAAATAAAATGCGAGGAAACGTCTGAGGAATCTAGGAAAAAACTAAAATAAAAAACTAGGTTAGGCATAGATAAACACACATGAATGAGAAGAGAGTTTGAGTACAAGACAATCCCACAGGGAACAATGAAAACAGGGAAGCCGGTACTCAGCAAGTAGACCAAAGGTGTGGCTTAATTAACTGAATGGACTCAGATGGGTAAACATAAAAACAGATAAACTAACTGGGATATGTGATGACTACATCACTTTAAATAAAACAAGAAATATAGGACATTAAATGCGAACTATAATAGCTTCCTAAATAAAAAGATACACTGATCACATTCATTTTTGACAATTCTACTGGAACTCTGATTAGATCAAGAAAATCATCATATAATACATCATATATCATATAATATATCATATCATATATAATCAGATTCAATACATTACTTTACATTGATGCCAATAAGCTAATATGTCATTTCAATCCCATATGTTACAATTTATGGGGGCACAAACGGTAACTGTAATATCAATGCTCAGTCAATCACAGCAGAGTTAATCAAGAGCAGTTCATGATTAAAATGATCAGTATTATTGATTACATTTGAAGAAATCATGAAATCGTGATTCACTTATGAAAAAAATGCTCCACTCTGTTCACTGTAACTGATGAATGTCTTCATCCTCAGTGGGGAATTATGTAGGACGTTGATAATTAAGTGTTTCCTTTTTATTTTCTCTGTACAATATTTATTAACTTTCATAGGGAGATATTTCTTAACCTAGAGTGACCTAATAGTCTCCTGTTCTCTCTGAACTTGTTTTCTTATTTATGTTGTGTCTGTTCTTGTAAAAAGTTCATGTTTTCATTTTTAACAGAGTGTAGGATGAAGCAACTGAAGAGACAGATACTTCTACAAATACACAATCATGTTGTGTCTGATGGATGTGTAAAGAAAAGTCCTTGCCCACAAGTTCACACAATCAAGTCTTGCAAAAGCTAATAAATGTAATTTCTGTTCACAGTTTGTTTAACTGCCCCTCAGGGGCTAGAGAGCCAGTTTAAGCTGATTTCAAAATGTTGAACTGACAAAGCTAAGCTATTTCCAGATATAACTTTCCCTTTGGCTTTAAATGTCACATAAATATAAATGTAAAATACATGTCATTTGCAGCAATGTTTCATGTGGGCTTGCTCTTGATGGAAGCTTATATCTAAATTAAAGTATTATCGGTCCATAAAAATGAGACTTATTTACATCCTGTGAAAGGCAAGGTCCTGAAAACGTAGCCAAAGTGTGTAGTGCATATAAATGTTTACCAAGTTGGTGTTCACAGTGTTAAAAGGCTACTTTCAGCCACATTACACTCTCACATCTGAAGAATTAGACGTGTGGCAGTGAGGTTAATGAAGTTTCTATCTATTATGCTGCAGAGGAGAATTATCTTGTGAAGCGGGAGATGGCTGGCGTTCTGAGCGACTACTAACAGTGGGGGCTTCGGCCTTAAACGACAAAATATCGCCGCTCACATTTAGCCGCATTGTGCTGCTGTCTTGCTAATATTTGGTGAACATGTTATTAGTACTGTCAGAAAATGAGAAGAAACAAGTATGCACACATAAACTTTTAGATCAACAGTGAGGGGACAGTTTTGGCTGGATGTAGTTATGTATGCATACCCACACAAAAACTCATGAATGTAGATGGATAACTGAGCTGGGTAGCTGGTAAAAACGGCATCATCCCCTCAGATCACAGCTGGACGTGTGTAAATTCTCCCAAAGTCAATGACACATGCAAAGTGTGGGATAAGAAATTAGACATGTAAAAGAAATGTGAAATAGTACACATAGACATATCTATAGATTTTCTAGTGTATCATAAAGCATAGATAGCAACGTGTTGATTGGCAGTAGTTCATACTATGCATCTAGTGGCTTGGGAGGATACATTTTGGTTCAAATATTGTTTTTTTTTAGTCAGTTTACTTCTCACTGGGATGTATAACTATTGCACCTTATGTCAGAAACACAACTTTCTTCAGAGCAGAGGAAATGGTTCAGGATCTCGGTTTGTGAGAAGCATTTTAATGTTTTCTTTTTACCTCTTAGTACCACTGTGTTTGCTGTTTGGGTTTGTTATGTTGTTTTAAGTGTTTAATCTGTTTTAAAGAAAGGGTCTGTCCATTTGATTTGCATGCAATCACTCTACCTAAGTACTTGTCTTTAGAGGCAGTCAAGTCCAATTAAATCTACAGGAGGGGAACAGAGGAAAAAAACAAATAAAAAACATGCTAGTCCAAACAAAATACACAAAAATATTGTCTGAAAATCAGCGAAGCTGTGAGTTTTCTTTACAAAACCAATGTTTTTGTCACAGTAATTAAAATTGATTAACTATTAATATTTCACCAATTAATCACAATGTAATCACTAGTTGATTAGAATCCAGGTAATTGTAATCCAATCACAATCCAAACAAATTCCAGTTCATTCAATTCAAACTGTGTCCAATTCATATAAAGCCAATTAAAAAAAAGTTTCTTGTGTACAGAAAACGACACACTTCCCTGAATCCTGTGATGTAATCCCTTCTGAACATGCAGCAGGCATCTGTGGAAAGAACAACTCAATTTTAACAGGAAGAAACCTTGTTCCAAAATAGCAGGGTGGGCCTATGGGAGCATAATCACTATGTTTCACAGTCATTTGAGCCATCCCTAACTATAAGCTTTACTAAAAAAAAGATTTTTAAGACTAATGTTGAAGGTATGCTGTCTGTTTGGTGGACATATTTTGGAAGCAGGTTGCATCACGGGGAGATGCCTGATAACTCAAGGCTTTTTATCAAACCTATCCAACTTGTTAGTGGGTTCATTGGATGTGTCCAGTTACAGAGTGTGCAGTTACTACAGTTACGCCCAGTTATCCAAAATTTAGGTTTGTGTGTCATCACCTTTTACAAATTCTATTGGTTGGATAGAGGAGTGTGGAGATTTGAACACAGTGCTTTGTTTGTTCCTGGGTGTGCACGTGCATGTGAGTGCAAAAGAGAGAGAGAGAGTGTCTGTGCACATGAATGCAGAGAAAACACACTTTCTAAACACTTGCAAGTTTTCCTCTTGTAACTGCCTTTTTATGTAAGATAATCTCACTGTATACATATGGAAAAAACACACTCTTGCTAATACATACGTGTGCACACATTGCCGAAGTACAGCATACGTATACACCCCTGGTCTAAATTTTGCCTGAACTTGGCTGTGTACAATTTTAAAGTGTATAGCACTTTAAAAGGAAACCTGAAGGCTTACAAAAAGGTTGTATTTTCTGTCTAAACTTGGTCTAAATTTCTCCTGCACTAGGTTGTGTGTATTATTTTAAGTGAATGTTACCTTCAGAGTTTACCCAAATTAAAAAAATGTCATTCAAACTACATTTGCCTTGATTTACTTTTTAGTTAAACTTTTCATGACATTACTTGAGTACATCTATTTTTACAGTAATTAAAACTTAAATACAAGACATTCAGATACTTTGATAGTTTAGCTCAAGTAACATTTCAGTCAGTGACTTGGACTTGTACCAAAGTCATATTTTGGAGAGGTACCTATACTTTAGCTTGACTCTGAGATTTCAATACTTTATACAACACTGAGAGAGAGCGTCTGTGCATGTAAGAGCAGAGAAAACACACATGCAAGTTTTCCTCTTGTAACTGCCTTTTTATGTAAGATAATCTCACTGTGTACATATGCAAAAACACACTCTTGCTAATACATACCTGTGCACACATTGCCAAGCTACAGCATATGTGTGGAGTACTAAGGCAAAGCAGTGTGAATCCATTAAAAACAATGAAAAAAAGAATCAATCTCACCCAGGAGCTCATCCTTCAGTGCACCTAACAATACAGATGATCCCCAGAGGAAAAGTGATTTTGTTTTGGCAAACCAAGGACTCAGATTAATATTTCTGTCTGTGCAATCATTTTCAAGTGTCAGCGTTAAAGAACAACTTAGATCTACTAGGAGACTTTATGTTGTAAGAACGGATTTAAGAACGTATTTGCTAGAATGCCAGTCTGACAAACATTTGACCTGGTCTCCCAGAACAATAACAACACTGGTTGCTGCTATTACTGCTAGCATTTGTGTTGGTCAGTGACAGAAGTCTCTTATTTCCAGTACAATCTCAATTTAAGAGAACATGTTGAATTTAACTTTTATAAATGTTATTTTGCCTAAAACCCTCATTAAATGTTGATGGAAACGAATGTTTGCGTCAAAAAGATGCAGGTGTCGAGAGTCCAGAGAACGTCTTTGTTTCTTCAATCTTTCTCTTTTGACTTTCAATAGAAGAGACAGTTGTGAAATGGGATGTGAGGATGTATCTTTGAATAAGAATTTAGGAGGAGCTCAGTGTTGTCTGTGAGGCTGACGAAAAAAAGACTAATGGACCCACGAAAAGGGTGAACAGACTAGAAGAAAAGAGGGAAAAATAAATATTGAATAATGCATTTCGCTGGGCTCCTAATTCTTTGCTGTCTAGTACCGGCCTAAATCCCTCAACTTCTCGTAAAAACTTCAACAATTTCGCAGTCGAGTAATCTTCCGATTTAATAACCTTAAGCTTCCCTAGTTCCATAAATCTGACGTTCTTATGCCTTTCCTCCCCAAACACCCCCTCCCCCTCTTCTTCCTCCTTCCTTCCTTCCTCATTCCAAGCCTCTGTGCATTTTATCTCCATAATAGCACAAAGCGAAGCGAGCTGCCTCGGTGGGAGAGATAAGGGAAATTCCTGCCCGTATTTTAATAGCTTCGCTCAGCTATCTCTTCCTCCCAACTCCTCAGGAGCTGCCAGCACGCACGCTCACCTTGGACTCAGCACCCAGAGGAGAATCCTACAGAAAGACATGGCTGCCGAACGCCTCGTGTGTGTGTGTGTGACAAATACTGTTCACTTTTGTGTTGGTGAGCGTTAGGAAATGTATACGGGAGCGTTTGTGTGTCTGTGTGGATGGATGTGTGTGTGCTCCGGCCCGTGCGATGGTAGGCTCTGACAGTCAGGGCTGCAGATGTTACAGATGATGCAAAACCAAGCAAACATTTCAGATGGCTAAGACACAGTCAACACGAGCCTGACAAATATTGAAGCATGCATTTAAAAGTTGCACACAAGGTTTCGCCAGCAATACTCCACTCCCTTGTGTACGCAAAACTTTGTCTAAATTGCAATTGTCCTGCCTATTTGTGAAAAGAATACGGCTGTGAAAGGAAAATCTCTAATCCTCTTTAAAACGCATCGGAAAAGTTTTGCAGCACGGCCAATGTTATAATTCTCAAATGACGGACACATGTTGTCATCTTTGTTAGGCCATAGATAATTAGAACTGGGCTATGTAAAGAGTGAGTAGAATTGTGGTTAACACCTCACCACTCCATGAAAAAAAGTCCCAATATCCATCATCAAGCTTCTTTGTCACCTGCCTTTTCCCTAGAAAAGTTTGGGGATAAATAGCAGCGCAAAACCAACTAAAATCAGCCAAAAGGTTGGAATTTTCCACATATTCAATAGGCTGTTTTTAAAACCCCAACAAATGCAATGACATTTAAACGCACATTTGTTGGAGACCAAGGAGAGAGTATCCTCCATATCCCCCCCCCCCCCTTATGTTAAGTCCTCAAGAGTCACGAGTGTATGCTGTGGCAAGTACATTATCCCCCAATGACTGTGCACTTACAGTGATAGCCATCTCTGAGTGTCCAGTCAACCCAGAAGCAGCAGATTATGGTCAAGGACGGAAACAACAATGTTGTTTTTTGGTCTCATGGGTCGAGTCGGGATGAAGGTAAGCAGCATTTTATCCCCACAGAACGGGTCAGTAATGGCACTGGTCCCGTCAGGGGACGCTTGCATTAAGATTGGCCTCTGTTTGAAGTAAAGGAACTTACAGTAATTCACTTTAATCTTCTGCTCTAAAAAAAGAAGAAAACAGCTAAACCATCAGGGACAAAACGGTGTTTTTCATTTTAGACACTCCAGCTGATGTTATTAAAGAGTGCCCCCACCCCAGGTGGGAAAAAAAAAAACCTGCTTTACCAAATGAGACTGAGGACACGAACAGACTATTGACCTCTATGGGAATTTAACCCGAAACTTTAAGTGGATAGTCTGTGACAAAAAGGAATACCTGCTTCAAAGTTTCAGACGCAATATTCAAGTGTTTTCTGTTCAATACTGATGGGCTATTACAGAAGATTTTGAAGTGTTTTAGGTTTATGTACTGTAGGTGATATGGATTCTATTTACCTGTAGTAATTAACACTTCAAAGAAGGGATTTAAATTTGCATTTCACTGTCAGGAAAATCCTGTTACAGTGTTTTGATGTGTGCTCAACGCACAAAAGCCCATATGTTGTAATGACTTTTAATCCTTCTGAATCAATAGACATCAAGGCGTTTATGAATATTAGTATCCTGTGTCCAAAACATATCCTAACACAAATAATCCAGATAACTTCTGCTGGATATTTTGGGTAGTACTAAATAAATAGATAATTTAGATGAATGAAATTAATTGAGAAGTGGAACAGACTAAATCCCATCAAACAGGTAATGTAGGCTGTTGCATTTCGATAGGCTGCTTGCCAGAGAAACGGAAGTGTGCTAAACAGCCAGAAATGCCATGGGATCCTCAGACACAGTGGGTGTCGTGTTTTTTTTATGGATTTGTTTTATTTTTATAGATTTTGTTAGTCTTTTTCCCGTGTTTGCATATGCCTCTGTATTCGGTGGGTGAAGAAAAACACTCACAAACCTTGGTTTTGTTTTTCTGTATTAATGGGACTAAAAGGTAGAAACAACACATCGTTATAAATGTGATGTTTATCGTTTTTAAATTGTCTTTCTGTCTCATTACATTCCAATTTAAACTTAAAGATACACACACACTCGAGGCAGGTCAGACACAACTTCATATAATTTCAGCACTTTCCAGTAAGAACTACAGGGAAATAAAGAAAATAGAGCCATCATTTCACACACAAGTACATCCAGCAAAACAGGTTTTAGGTCCTCATTTGAACTTAAATGGTAAAGCATTTTTTGCCAAGCTCTTCCCCAGTATTTCCTATTTTTTGGTGCTTAAGAATACTGAAGAGGAAGAAACAAAGAAGTGAAAAGAAAACACTGGAAGGTGGATTTGGATTAACTGCTGAGTCAGTGTAGTTCTCAGCACCCAAAAATACCCCAACCCCACTCCCCCTTTCCGGTTTGGCAGTGTGCTTTGACAGTCTTTGGGTAGAGAGGATTTGCCTGAAGTGACTCAGATTTTATGTAATATCTTTTTGGCTATCCAGGGAGACATCTGTTGAGATATGACTGAATCTAGAGGGTTTTCTAAAAGCTCCAGACCTCTTTCCGGAAATATGTTTCAGGAAAAAGGTCCTGATGAGGGCCAGGGGTGGAGCACAAGAAAGGCTAAATGCACCTTAGAAAGAAGGAGGCCTTATCATTTTTCCTACCCTAAATTTGGCAAACTCTACGATTCCAGTATACAATAAATAGGCAACCGCTAGATCTTTGTTTATTACAAGCTAAATATTGTGAGTATTTTATGGCTCGTCGGTATGCATGATTATTCATAGGTTTTGTATAGATAGAGTGCAAATAGAATAAGATTTTTCTTATATGCAAGTAACATAAACTATATAAAAAATACTTAAATGACTTTGCTTGTACCAATCAAATTAAGAGTATGCAGAACAAGTCGTCTTCAAGTTTCCACCCAAAAGAATGATCTATATAATGATCTTCCTGTATACTGTATATAGTCTGAATACTCTCTGCTATTTTGTTTCGACAGATTACATAATAAAAACATTTTGCTACTATAGCTACAGACATATCCTGTCTTTCGTGTGTCTTCTCATTTTATAATGTCAAATAACCTCTTTTCTGACTAACATTAACATTTCTTATGGTGCTTTGGATGCCTTATAACTGAAATGATTTCTACTTGTAATTCAGGCCTTTTTGGTTTATTTTTATCATGATGTATGACCCGTGTAAACTCATCAGCTTAGCTGTTATTAAACAATTGCCTATTCATTTATTTCGAGATATGTTTAGTGATGTCTTCATTTAGAAAGCAATTTAACTTCCCTTAAATTATACTGTGGTGAATGGAATTGAACATGGCCCCAATATATATATATATATGTATACACACACAAATACCAGACAATACCCATAGTTGACACTATAGGGGAGTTATCAAAAATGGCTTCAGAAAGGAAATGATGATGGAGCAGTGGGCATTTTGTTTTTGAGAGTGTGTCAAACCAGCAACTTTCCAGGCATTATGCGTGTGACATGTACCAGTGCTTCACAAATCACCAAACAAAAGAGCAGACAACAAAGGAGGTGAAAGCAGCTCCCTTTGGTGGGAGGACCCAATTACTAGAGTATAATGTTGCCTTTTCTTAATTATTTCCTAAAAATGAAGATAATGTATATGCTGTGTTTGTAGACACCCTGGAGGTGAAATGCAGGCGTTAATTGTTATTCTACTGGAGCTTGTACCCTATTAACCAGCAAACAAGTCCGTCTACATGGGATACAAGAATAATGTTGGATTAAGTTGGTTTTTCTTAACCAGGGAAGCATGTCTGATCCTAATGTGACACAGGTGATTTTTAGATTTGTTTAGAAAAATTAGAGTTGGGCAAAGGTAATCTGTCAGTGGATTGTGCAATTTTTATGCTCATGAACTGACCACTCGCTCATGCTTTTTGCTTTCTGAAAGCCAAGACAGAAAAAAATCCTCTACTGCAAGAAATTTGCTCATTGAAAGGATGTTTTTTTTCTTTTAAGTTTGCTCTGAGGCTAAAGGTTATTTCCACATGAATTTGTTAGATTCTAACAAATTGCTAACGTACTCCAAAGTAGAGTCCATTTGAAAGCCAGCATCCCTTCTCTACAAGTCTTGACCAGCAGTAAAATCTATTAAGATGTTTACGCTTGTCCATCTTATACAGTACACTACTTCTTCAAGTCAGGGGTAGAAAGTTGTGAAGATAAAAAATGTTCTGTTGTCCCTTTCTATTGAAAAAAAAAAGTCATTTATACATAAATGTGATATGAACCCATCAAAAAGCTTTTGTGACTTTTGCTCCAAAATTACATTAAATGCCCACTTTATTGTTGCATTTTTTTCTCAAAAATGAATAAATGAATAAATTCTTCTGTTGCTTCCTTTAGCATGCCAGAGTTTTATAGTAGTCATTACTAAATTGTTACTTTGCTCAATGGTAATTGTATTGTTACCTCTTTATGGTATTATCCTGTTGTTTGGGCCGTGCAACCATTTTAAACTCCAACTTAAACTTAAATAGTCTCCTGACATCTTTAACTTTTATTGTTCTTCAATTGGACAGAAGATTGTTAGGCGGCGAAATGGGATTTACATTTAACAATTGCCATCTTTGTCTAAAAAATTCCATCCATCTACTATCTTTTTTATTACAGGTTGGAGGCTGCAGTTTGCCTGGATTTTTTTAGTAGGCTTTTGCACTCAATCTTTTTACAATTTGGAAAAGTTAGATCATAATAATGTGATTTTTCAAACAATGGACCTCTTGACCAGAGGAACTCGAAACTACGAAACATTAATCAAAACAATAATCACACCAGAAAAACGGAGTAAAAGACACCAAGCTGTAAAACAGATTCAAACTGAAACTCACTCCAGTAAGGATGAGAACAAAAGAGCTATGAAGCGTAACACAAAGACTGTGAAACTTATGAATGAAATAATCTCTCTTGGAGCGGATGACACATTCACACACACACACACACACACACACACTCACACACACACTCACACACACACTCACACACACACACGCAGATAATGTCCTGACTACTAGTGTTATGGCCGCCTGTGGTTTTTCGATGTGTCCATTTGCAGGTGCTCCCAAAGGCTCTCCACCTGGATTTTGAACATATGTTTCTCCCTTTCAGGGTGGTTTTCCTTTTTTTTAGACCATCAGGTTTGAGACATGTAAAGTTTTGTAACAGTATAAATAAAAAAGTAGTATTGGATAATCACCCATAAAGCCTCCCTGGCAAAGCAAATGTGTTCTGCATAGCACCGTACTCAGATTTAAATACTGCTGCCATAACGCTGAGCAGGACAAGGTTAAAAAAAGAAGAAAAAGAAATGTTTTTTATATAAAGCACTAGAAATCCATTAATAATATCTAAACTATGAAAGGCATAAGTCCATTAATGCAAATAGGATTCATTACATCATTTGAATTTAGTTTACAGAGCTTTAGGAATATCATTGAACATTTATCTTTTTGTGGAAGTGTCAGTCCTGGAGTGGACATTTAAACATCTATACAGAGGTTGGCAGATCCCTTTGATAAAAGTTCTGGTGAGTGGCATGTAAAGTGGACATCCCTTAAAAATGACTGATCATTTTATAAGTTTAGTTCAAACTTACAGTCAATATCAATGCTGTCAATGATGTAAACATAGATCTACAACTTAACTGTTTTGTAAAGGGCTGTCCAAACTTAATTAAATATAGTATGTGAATAAAACTGGATATTTGGCTTACGTTTATAGTACACATCAGAAAATACACCTGTTTTTACTACAAAATGAGATGAAGGACACAGTCCGGTCCTCACGACTGTCGTTAGCATGGCCTTCGACCTGTCATGCTAAATAAGATGGATGGCCTGGAAAGAGGAGGGAAAAGAATACATATGAAAGCTTATTGTGCACATATGGTCCATTAAGCACTTTCCTGCTTGTTTTTATGGCTGGTTTAATCTTTTTTAATCTGTCAGAAAATCAATTTGTTCACGTCGCTGCCAGGTTGCAGAGTGGAGCACTCCATCACACATCCACAGACCTTGCCTGTCTGAGCTGGGCATTGTGTGGATACTAGTCATCAGAAACTGCTTTAAGGAGATAAATGAATGCACTGATGATAGATAGGAGAGAAAAAGACAGAACGTGAAAATGTAGGATTCAAGCAAGTTTATGTAAAAGCAGATGGAAAGTGGACACATTAACGATGTTTCTTAACACTATGGAATAGGTTTGTACAGGAACTACAAGAAAAAGAAGAGTAGAAATATACAGGTAAGTTCATGCAATTTTTGGAATACCAGTTTCTTTTTAGAAGACATTTTATTTCACATTTTCTATTTTTATCCACTTTGGAAGATACAGAAAATGCCCTGTATGTCTTTCAGGGTATGTGTGATCAGAAACTGCTGTCCAGCTCACAAAGCACCCTGTGACAATATGTATGTATGTATGTATGTATGTATGTATGTATGTATGTATGTAT
>CAJRST010000002.1:1069066-1079113 GCA_907169785.1 Menidia menidia
ATGTATGTATGTATGTATGTATGTATGTATGTATGTATGTATGTATGCATGTATATAAATGCAGTTATTAAGTCTATATAACCCTGCCTCTCGCCTGTTGTCTGCTGGTTTAGGTAGGCTCCAAGAACCCCCGCGGGAATAGGCAGTAAAGAAAATAGATGGATGGATGGAAATCTATATAACTTGGAGATGTAAATTTCTGCTAGAAAAATGAAAACAGAAATGGAAACAGAGTGAGCTTCTCTTTTAAAACCCTTCTGTGAACCAGTGATTATCCTGCATTCAGCAAAAACTAAATAAGTCCTGTAATTCCTCCAAAGGGCCAGGATGCCAAAAAGCTAATTTGACAGAACAAGTATGAGAGAAAAAGAATTTTCTGTGTTAATCTGTGGATTTACAGAGGGAAAAAGAGGATACCTGGGATAGAGCAGGGGCTTGGCTGAATTCATTACACCAGTGCAATGGGATTATTAACACTGCAAGATGTAACCGGGGCTGACAAATGCACACATGAAGACGTTACAGGGACAGTGAAATGTTTCAATTCTGCTCCTGACAGCATGGAAATGAGAACCTTTAAAACCTTTAAAACAACATCTGTTTGGAAAAAGGGCAAGAAAAAAGTACCGTAGAGTATATAATGGTAAAAGTATATTGTTTTGTTGTCTGTTTATGAAAGAAATACTTTCTCCCATCCAGCTGCTTGGTAAAGGAACACTCTTAGTTAGCCTCTGTGATACACAGAGAATTATTTGGTCATGCAGTGAAGCCTAAAACAATGTCAGCATTTAACGCTACTTTGTCCCTCCATCATCTCAATGTGTGATTGTCTCCGTCAGGCTTTCAACAGAGCAGCCAACAGACACAAAACGTAGGCAGACGCAGGTACACAACTTTTACAAATTACACGCATTCACAACAGAACGGAACACCCGTCAATTAATATGCCTGAGAGCTCTTATCCCCCCTCTGTACCACACCTCAGTGTGCAGTAATTCTGGAAAAAGCCCTTTTTAAGATTCCTGGCCATAAAAGACAGCCGCAGTCAGAGCCATTAAACGGCTGCTGTGTGTGTTGGGATGCATCTGCAGCTCAGAGCGAGGAAGCGTTCCTACCCCATTAGCGTTACACTCAGATCTGTAGACAACAGGAAAGGAGTCACCTCTGTGTATACGTATATTGCGCTTTGCGATGCAAATCAAGGGAATGAAAGTGGTTTGGGCGAAAGACACTTAACTGAAGTTATTTCTGAGATGGATAAAAAAAAAAAAAGAATAACAGAGCTGAAATAACGCTGCATCATTAATGGGCTTTATTTAAAGGAGAAAGCTGTTGGCCTGCAGCCCCTCACTGGTAGTTTTTCTGCATGAAACCAGGAACCAAACTCAAGAGGAGGATGCAAACACAAACCCGTGCTGATGGACACTGGTGCTCTGTTTAACCCCAACTTAATTAAAAGACAGAAAAAGATGGAGGGGGGGGGGGGAGCAAAGAACCAGAGGATATGCTACTTAACTTCTCCCTGAACCCTTTCCAAGGACTTTCACTAAATGTTAATTTTGGAGCAGTTCGGTTTGACAGAGAGTTTTCCAGTGGGGGCTTTCATAAACAGCCTGCTCCGGGAACAGAAGCAGGAGGGCAATGGACAGAAACAGAAGGACTGAAAAGGAAAAAAAGCACCACTTTTCTTACTGAAACAAAAAAGAACAGAATTGGAATTTGTTACAGTTATATTGGATTTGCAACATGGTGCATTGTCTTTTTTTCTAGTGCACCGTCTCAGAGTTCGCTGGGTTTGTTGAGGAGAACATGTAGTATTTTTTTCACATAGACGAAAGTCACTTTTTGAGAAACAGCTACTAGTTTTCGTCAAGATTCTTTAACGCATACACTGTAGACCACTGAATTCATGAAGATAGTTCAAACTTGTCCCCGGATGACCCTACTTGCTCAGTCCAATAGATTATTTCTTTTCAAGTGTCCTTCTTTCAAAACATAAAACTTTAAGTACTGGATCAACATAGGCATCAGACAGGTTAATAAGAGCAAAGCCAAACTGTTTCCAATCTTGCATGACTGTCTGTAATGATGGACTGTACATTGATTTTAACCCTTTTGTCTCATGGGTAGCTTAAAAAGTTTCCTATTTCCTATCTATCACACTGTTCTATGAAAGTGTCACTGAACTGTATTTTACTTAACTCTGGTTAGACATAATGACGGATTAGAAACCAACAGTGCTTAAGATGAGAGGGTAAACTACACTAAAGGCAGTGCTATCATTTACCCTTAAGGTGGAATAGATTGTTCCTTTGAAACGGGGAGTTCTACTTTATAAGATTTCTGCCAATTTGCAGCCTCATGTTCCTTCACTCCAACCAAATGTTTTTTCTCTGGAATCTGCCTTCTATAAGCGTGCATTTCCTCATCTCCAGTCAGTTGTCAGTTCCTACATGCACAGCCCTTCGTCTGCAGATTAATTCCAGAATACAAATGAAATCCTCGCGCAGCCCTGACTGGTATTAAAAGCTTTCACTCAAAATGAGGCTTATGGAAGTTGCTTCCTGTGAGGACGTGTCTTGGCCCGGTACCTGTTAACATGCAAACAGTACACTGATCCCAGTGCTGGTAGCCGGTGAGACCTGACCTGTCAGAGGGTGTGGAAAACAAAACAAGGAGATAAAGCAGGTCAGTTTTAACCTTCTTTCTCTCCTCAAAAGAAAACTGGCTTTAAGCCACTAAAAAAAAGCACCTGTTCCTCTTACACTTTTCACATTCAGCTTTCATTCTTTAAACATCCCCCTAATTTTTCACCTGGATGATTAATGCGACAGTAAAAACTGAGTGTCTTCAATATGTTCCCCTCATTGGTTACTTTTTCTCTGACTGTGTTCTTTAGAAGCAGGATGGCCAAAGTTAATGCTATTTCACACTTATTTGGGAGTATTTACTATTGGATTAGCCATTAGTGCCAGCCTTTACGCCATATGATTGATAATGTATTAAACTCCCCCCTCAATTCGTTTCCAAAAAAGCTGACTGGGACTTTAGGAGGAGGTGTGCTGAGAGGCTGATGAGTCAGCGTTGCATTCAGCAGTCGGGCAGATGTTGTTCCCCTACTGTTACAGCAAAACGCCTACAGTGTCCTGCACGGGACATTTGGCACCCTGATGTCTGTCATTATTCATAGTGAAAGGGCTTCCAATAACAAGGGCACGCAGGGGGCATTTTTTGAGCATGTTATCCGGAAAAAAAAAACGCACTTAATGCATGGTGCTGACTTGGGGCGCACATTGCACAAAGTGGCCCCTGCTCAGCATGATCTTCCCCTGATAGCAGAACCAAAGAGCTGCAGAGATTCTGAGTCAAAGTCCTCTTTAAATAGACTTTTAATGGCTGAGAGGCTTTCTGCCTGTGCTGTCCTCAAAGGACAAGCAGAAAGCTTTCACTGCAAAATGTGGAAGAACTTTCTTTATTTTCACACTTCTTTAATACAATATATGGGAGGGGAGGAAGAACAGACACAAATGGAAGATGGACAGAATCCTTATGAAGGACAAAAAGAAAAGTTTTCTTCAAGAAAAAATAGAATAATAGAGAAAGTGTTTCCCTTTCATCATCCTAAATGTATTTTTATTATTGTAAAAATTTCCCATCATTAAGAAAATCTGAATGGACATGAAAGAGATTCCTAATTTTAGTTGATTACTTCACGCATTTGATTTATGAACTTTATGTCAATATAATAGCAGCAAATGATCTGAGGTGGTGTAACTGAAGATTTTTTTTAAATCATGGAGGAAAACATGTGGTCTCAAGAGACTTGTGACACAGTTTGAAAGGTTTCTAAACAGTTTCTGTCACGGTTAGACTTAAAATCCTCATCTGGGTTGGCACCATATTCATCTTGTTTTCCCCTCCATAAATAAAAGGTGGTCATTCAACCGTGATGTCTCCTGCTACTTCATTTTAATGCCTCCCTACACAATGTACCAGGTACACACCCAGTGGGTATTCAACCATTAAACAAAGTGTCACCCGTGACAACTTTAAATTGTCATGGGTGACTAAAAGAGTAGAAAGAAATGAGTGAAAAAAGGAGACATTGTCTGAATTTGAACACAATTTTATATACATCATAACACACATATTTCTAAGCTTAAAAGCTCTACTCCAACTTTTGTTTTATACAATCATGGATGTTTTTCTCTTTCATCTTCATGACAGAAAAATTGTCTAGGCTGATCTTTCTGTCATGTAGTTCATACAAACTCAGTTAAGTTAATCTTTAAACAGGTTTGATACAGTGAAGTTGTGATTACTTTAAATAAATCATAATCGAATTTAGTCCAGTACTTCATATTTTTATTATTTTTCATGACAATTGATTAGAAGCTTTCTAGCTAAGAAAACCAAACATTATGTCAATTCTTCTCATTTTTTCCATCTACTTTTGAGCCTGAACAGAAGGTGACAGTGGAGAGAAAAACACCCCGTGCAAAAAGATTTCCCTCCGGAAAAATCAAATTAAAAAATGCGAGTCGACTGCTTTCAAACACTTGAGAGGGGACAGGACAGTGACACAGACAACAGGACTAGAGAGAGAATCACTGACAGCAATAGCAGTTCAGTTAGTAATACTTTATGTCTTTGTATAATATGAACTAAACATATTGCCACCTTATACACTCCGCAACCTATAATTAAAGTATAAGAAAGTAAAAGTTTCAAAACAGAAACTAAGAATAAGTTAAACAAAATAAAACAAAAGTGAATAGTGCAGATAGAATAGACTCAGTTGTCATATCCACAGTTAGATAGAACTGTTTTTAGCCTGGATTTGAACATTGTCAGAGTTGAGGCCTGTCTCACTTTTTCAGGAAGACTGATCCAGATTTTAGGAGCATGACACTGAAATGAAGTCTCTCCTTGTTTTGTTCTGACTCTGGGCCACTACCGGAGGTTCTCAGAGTCCAGAGCTGTTTTAAAGTCTGTCCTCTGAGTGACCGGAGCCCAGAGCAGAGACCTGAGAACTGGACTGATGCGGTCCTTTTTCCTGGTTCTGGTCAGAACTGGTCCAGCAGCATTCTGGATGTTCTGCAGCTGGATCACAGCTGGTTTAAAGAGTCCAGTTAGCAGGCCGTTCCAACAGTCTAACCGGCTGGAGACAGATGCTTGGTAGACCTGCTAGCCAAAGGTGCATCAGTCAGATTAATGATACAGCTGAACAGCCCCTGAGGCATTTTTTATCTGGGCAGTAAAACAATCATGGTTATTCAGGCCTGTGTGTCTTAAAGCTGTGCTCGAAGACTAACCAGCAAACTGGTTTCCCTAGTAATCTTCTGAGAAACTAATGAATTTCTGCTTACTAGAGCCGTTATGCACGAGTGTTGCCATGTCAGGCCTGAAACAGGAACAGAATCGTCATCTTTCATATTTGTTAAGAACAGAGTACTTCTGTGAAAGGTCTCATGGCTCATCTGCTGTTTAGCGTGGCTCTGGGCAATCTGGATCCCACAGTACTCATTTCAGCAAACTATCCCTTCTGCTGAGCCATCTGGGAAATTTTGCCTACACCTTGTGGGACTTAAAAGATTTTTTACAGGTTCTGTGGATTAAGGAGTTTTTTTCCCCCCCAACATTTCTGCCAAGAGCAAAGCTTTCATCTGAGGGCCCTCTCAGAGCAATACAGGTTTCCCTTCTTACAGCTTAGTTCTGACAGATAGTTTTTACCACAAACTTGATCTGGCTCTGTGTGTATATTTGACGTAATTGGTTAGACATTTCAGCATCACTGAATAAAACACAAGGAAATGTAGATTCGACTTTTCCCCTTTTCTACAGGCCAACTGCAAAGTTCCTCTCATTTCCTGGTTTCACAAATATGTCAAACGACCAACATAACTCTGCTTTACAGGGTGGTTCCATGTATCGTTGTAGTTAGGATGCCCAAATGCTGTGCTCAAAGATGCCCCAGTTTGAAATGAATATACTTTTTAGAAATATATCAGGACTAATTCTGACCTTATCGAGCTTTCGCAAAAAATATTTAAATTCGGATTAGTCAGCAATGATTTCAACTCTAAGACTTTTTGTCCATGTACTTTTAAAGTTATGCATGCTAAGCTAAATGAAGCATTCGTTGAACCCTAGAGGACAAAGTTTGACATTGATGACTTTTTTAAAGAGAACATATGTTTGAACAGACCGCCCCCTCTATAAATATTAGCTGCATTCAGTCCCCATGGCCTGAAGGCTGGCGGCAACGAACGCCTGTATGACATTCTATAGGAAAAAATTGCGAGGGAGGTTGCTGAGTGTATTAGGCAGCAGGGACCAAATGGGAAGAGAGGACGTTGCGTTTCAACATTTTTGCTCTGTTCATTCCCAGTCTGAACCTGTATTAAACTGGGCTTATACGGAAAAGGACAAATAATTAGGTTTTCTTACACTCAAAGCGTTATCTGAATGTCTATGTGCGTCAGGTTGCTTTTTAAAATCTGGAACCTCATATTTACAAAGATCAAAAACTGCTTTCAAAGCATAATTGATAATTGACAGTGAGGATAATAAATGGGTCTCAATAAACTGTGTTCTTCTTGACCAATGTGCACTTTAGGGTTCTATGACCATAGATCCCAGATGAGCTAATGAACGATAAAAAACTTTTTGACGGTAGATCTTTGCTCATGCACGGAGCCTATTCAGTCAGCTTCCTGCTTTTTTTAGGAGTGTGGCGCTGGTTGTGGATAAGTGAAGACCACTTTGCAGCTCGAGCAGATGGTGAGCATTCAAGTGCTTGTTGACAGGTAGCCTATAGCTTGTTGTCTGAGCTGGCGTTATCACACATGCAGTGAGACTCTCAAAAATAAGTAAATAAATTAATAAATGTCTCCACACACCCACACACACTATGTGCACCTATGTGCACACACTACAGCAGCTTTAAGCTCTAATTGGTACCCAGAAGGGTTTGATGGAGAGAAACAGATAGAGGGAGATACTGATATGAAAGAGGAAATCAACATAAAAAAAAGCAGACCAGCTGGTCAACTATTTACCTCCAAGGCAGTGAAGGAAAGAATCCACATTCCATGATGAATTTAACCGAAACAAAAATTCTGTGAATATAATGATTTAAACGTGTGAAGTATTGGTTTGAACCTCTCAGCTATTATGGCAACAGAAGCTTTGCTATGGAGGACAGCTGTCCTGGAATCACAGATCTACTGGATCTGTTCAGTCTTACCTTTCCACAAAGTGGTGACTCACATATTCATTCCTGTGGAATCCCTGGCTATAGTTTGATTGTTATTCTGTTTGAGTAGTGTAGGGAGTGTTAAGGGATTGTCCTTTTTGTGTCTGTGTGTGAAGACAACGGTCCTTTTCTGTGAAATATGACTCATGATGATTCAATCAGTAAAATGATTTAAAAAATCATGATTATTCAGCTTTTTTGAAAGCATATGAAAAGACTCCCCAAAGAGTGAACAGCTTAGAGTCAATAGATGTTTTCAGAAAAGGTTGAAAGGTCATGATAAATTCAAACAAATACAATGTGCGATGGTTTAGAAAAAAAAACTAAGATTATATTTCGAGGGAAATATCAAAATTATTACATGGCAAATGTTGAAAAAAGTAAATATTGTTGAGATTCAATGTCTCAAGAAAAATGTCTTCACCATTGATTATCAGAATTGAGCCTCTTCCAGCGAACAATGGCAGAGAGGTTTGGGTACATGGTGTTTTTAGCGTTGTGTCATTTCCACTTATAAGGCAGAGACAATAGCGACCAGAATTTAGATAAAATGTCATCTAGAACTTGGAAAAATCTGGATCTGATTATGAGTAATTCCGCCCTTTCTGCCTGGACTTAGTCCTCATTATGCTAAACAGAAACATCATAATTACATTACCCTCTATGCCACCTTCTAAGCAGGGAAGGATTAGCTGGTTGAATAGTAATGTTTTTTGTTTTGTTGTGCTTGAGAATGTTTTGAAATTACAGATATTTATCAGGTTATGAAATTAAACCTTTGTGTGATGCATTTGTGATTATCATAATGTACCACACAAAAACATGCAATTAGTTGTGAGAAAGAGTTTTAATGGTTTAACTTGAGTGGAAGTAAGTAATGAGTAAAAGTGAAATGTTCCCCAATTGTTGCATGGAATAAGAAAAACAGTGGTTCAGCCACTTGATTCTTATGTTGTATTTTTCATAGTGTACACACTCAGAGGAAAATAGCAGCTAACTGAAAATAGGGTCATGGAAAGGTTTTGAGGGAAATTATTAAGGAGTTAGAAAAGAAAACCACTGACAAGCCAACTAGAGATGTTTGCACACATGCACACTAGATGTTCGGGAGAAGGTTAGCTTGTTCTAATATTTTTCCACTTTTGCCGTTTCCACAAGCACGTCACTGAGGAAGGACATTTTTCTACTGGAAATATGCTTTTCCAGCTGGAAATTCAAGAGAGAATTTGTGGAAGAATGGATATCTAGAGCATTGTGAGCAGAATCAGATAAAGAAATGACACTTTGGGAATTGTGGTTTAGTTTAAAACACCCCAAAAAAAATAGACGAGTCTCATTATTGTGTTTCTTATTCAATGCACCTGTATTACCAATAACAGCAAGTGGCGAGTGGAATCCAGCTTTCACAGAAGCTACAAATGCTGATGCATACATTCACTCTCTCACCCACTGATGTTTCAGAGAGTTTAATAGTGGGAAGGGTGGAGAATCTCTACAGGGAATCTGAAGGAAATGTTGTGGACATTTAAATTCATATAAGCCAACTGAAATGCAGAGTGGAAAGCAATTTACACTCAGCTGAGTAATCTGAATATGCAGTAGTGAAACTACAGTTGTTCCAAAAAAATATTTCACAAAAAGCCACATGGAGTGTGCTACATTCACGGTTTCCCAACAGCAAGGGGTCACCCCCCCTCAAAGTGCATGTTTTATCTGTGTGTGACATTCTCCTACTGACCCAAAATATTACACATATGTCACATTAATTATTGACTCTAAATTGTCCCTTGATGTGAACAACAGTTATTTTTTCTTTCTTTCTAGAAAAAAAAATGGATTGCACATAAACTACTTAGCCTAATATGTTTTCATGTTGTTTCATGGAATCTAAATCACATTAATTATCTTATGGCATAAAATATAAGCTAGAATTTAAGGTTTAGGTCTATTTTTCAAAATGTAAACAAAAAGTCTAAAAAAAAAAAAGATACGTTGTTGCCACAGGCTGTTAATACAAACTCTATTGTCGTCTGTTTTCATGAGAAATAGCCAGCCTTATGAAAATAATCAAGTGTCACTTTAAACATTGCTGCCTGGAGAAATCGTGAGTGAATTATGGTTCCTTTCATGAAGAATGCTCTGACATTTCCAAGTGAAAGAATGTAATAAAGGAAGCACTGGAACTTTGTTGCCGAGCACAATTCAAAGATGCTGCTATTAAGGCTGCCACTTGGACACCTCTGGGTAATTTAATAAGGAAATATCAAAT
The DNA here is from genome assembly GCA_907169785.1 of Menidia menidia. NCBI lineage: Eukaryota > Metazoa > Chordata > Actinopteri > Atheriniformes > Atherinopsidae > Menidia > Menidia menidia. The sequence continues at coordinate 1,078,594 of CAJRST010000002.1, forward strand.
TGTTCATGACTGTATTTTGATCAGTGTTTTGCACAACAAAGTGCTGGACTTATCAACACTAAAAACACAAGGTTTTAGCAACAGGTTGGCCTATTCCTCTGTCAACATTTTGACAAGGATCAACATTTTGCCTGCTACCTGTCTGTGTTAGTGTGTTCTACCTGTTTGCACTGAGCCAGAGTCAGACCTATTAATCAGTGTGAGATCCATTTTGCTTCCATCCCAGCCTCTTTGAACCCCATCATATTTTTAAAAGTGTCTTTTTGCACAAGTACGCCATACATCCTTGAATGGATACACAAAGCTATTAAGCTTTATGCAGGATTGCATGTGTGTGTTTGAGTGTGTGTGTGTCTACGTGGGTGGAAAGTGTCACAAACCAAGCAGTGGTCATGAGCCAAATGGCGCATTGAGAGGCTTCCTCTGTGTAAAAGGCCAAGGTGGGGGGGTAGGCGGGTGTAGTGTTAAGTGTCCTGGAGGGTCTCCAAGGTCATTTCATTCACACACACACACACACACA
>CAJRST010000002.1:1079123-1100579 GCA_907169785.1 Menidia menidia
CACACACACACACACACACAACACATGTTCCCACGCACAAACACACAACCATAAATTCAGAAATGAGTGTGTGTCCTGGAGGGACTATGGGGTCGTTACCCTACTAATGGGGCCATATGGTCACAAAACAAACACAAACTGTTCCTGCTCTTTGCCTGTAATAAGGTCATGAAGATGCTGGTCTCATGCTGATGGAGAAAGCAGCCGGAAAAAACATGCGCCAGAGGATGTGGACTGAACTCAAAGGAAGGATTGTCAATAACCTGCAGCCCTGGTTTCTGAATAAGGAGATCTCACATGTGTTAGCCGCTTTTGGGGACATTTGAAAGATTCGAAAATTCAAATGTGTTTCTGCTCACATACAGAAGCTGCTCTGACTGCTTGGTGTTTTTTTAATTACATTGTATAACAACTAGCTTGCCTTTTCGAGATCAAATGCTTCAACAGTCTGCAAAACTATGCTAATTCCCCTGAGATTTGAAATGCTAGGGAAAAAATAAGTGAAACGTTTTTTTGTCTGTGGCATATACTGTATTTCCACCAAGTGAACAGATAACCAAACCAAGGAGAATATACTAAATATGCTATAATATACACTAAAACAACACAAAGTAATTCAGTACACCATAGTACAAAGTATCGCGTACAAAAAAGAACATTTATTTGAAATGTCAAATACTATCTTTAAAGTTAGTATTTGACATCTACTGAAGCACTCATTCCATCGGTTTCTATTAGGACTAAAGAGTGAACAAAAATGTAGTGGACATACTTTCAGACACAGACAAGGAAGTAGGGAGGATGCAGGAGATTGCAAGACTATGAAAAGAAAAGAAACGAAAGGGGATCCATGACAACACACATCAGGGATGATGGTGTTTCTTAAAACATGAACCAGAGAATCAGAAACTACCAATCTTTCATCCTGCTCTTATCCCAGAAGGCACATCTGACTGCCCTCTCATGTGTGGAGTGTTATCCAAAAGGAACAACGAACCTCGTGCATTGTTTGCTTTGTTACACATTTGCATGGTTTGTGCTGGCATGCATTATGTTAAATGTCTTTCTATAGTGTGCTTTAATCCGTCAATTTACAATCCAGAGCTCGGTGTTGAATCATGGTATCTAAAGGATGTTAAGAACTGAATTGTAAAAAAGAAAACAAGGCTTTTTTAGCATCTGTTTTCAATGCTTTACAATTTTAAGAGAAGAAAACAAGTTAAGGAGAAAATAGTAAGAAGGATGCACAGGATATGTAAACAGGAGTCCAGATGGACCATCAGCAATGTGGCCAATGAAGACACAACAGGGTTCTCTTCATGCCAAGAAATAGTATTCATTTGATTAATGGCGTCAGTCAATGTGATAAATAACCCCCCCCAGCATCCCTTTCATTTATGATGTTTGTACCTCCCAAAGTAGTAATCAGCCTCTCTTGCCATGGATTCTGCCAGATGTGATGACTAAACAGACAAACTTTAGGCTACTTACAGTGTTACGGTTTGGAGAAGACTGGACCCAAAAGTCGTGTCCAGGGGGTCAGTGCCAGAACAGTTAGGGGTGGGCTGCAGGCTAGATCCAGGTCACGGCTGAACGGGAGGATGAGATGAGTTGGGAACAAAACAAGCGTCAGGTTTTCATGCTAGTGAGGCTATCACCTGGCATCAGAGTTCAGGAAGGTGCAGGCTTTCAACTGGTGCCTGATTGATAATGTGCTGCAGGTGTGATGGTGTGGTGAGTACCAACCCCATCCGCCCAATCGGAAACAAAAAGAAAACCAGCCAGCACCCAGGGACCGATAAACAAGAATATAAACCATAACCACCACCCAAAGGGGATTTATACGTTAGACCAGACTGCAGTTAAAAAAAGAAGTTAACTGAGTGTATATGTCCTGGGTTATTCATTCCTCAATTGCATTCATTGGTTGCCTGGCTTTGAAAAACAGCGTAAAGTGGACCAACATGTACATGCATTTTAAAAGTATTATGGTCAAAGCCTTATGGTCACACTGACACAATATTTTCTTCTTATGTCAGGATTGGTTATCTATGTATTCCTACCAGTTCTATTGCTCTGCAGCATACTTAATTCCCTGTTTCTGTTCCTGTCTTACTTTTCACATCTTTACATCTGCATCCCTTCTTTGTCTGCTTTTGGAACATCCATATATTACTATAAATAAACAAATTTTATGAAGTGATAGCTGGCTTTACCTGGGCCCGTTGTATAGTCAGCGTATACTCTGTTATCAGCAACAAGTAAAAAAAGGTCAGGGTCTGCCATTATGTCAGGTCCAGTTATATATGCAGTCTTCAAGAAATCAGCTTTTTTCAGGACTGTCCCCACGTTTTTGATCAAGATAAAGCAAATCCCTTTGTCAGTTGTTAGTTGCCACCAGCAGAGGGTGTGTGTTTTGCAATGAGACAATCCTGTACAGGTGTAGACCTTAACCCTTAATGGCTTGTTTTACCTAACACTTTGATTGGGTATCTGTCAGTTGGAATGTTGGCATTTTGAAATGGCTTCACCAGATCATGTGTCAAACTGTCTGGATGAGAGACCAAATACCTTGTTGCCACAGACTAATCTATTTGTGTGGGAATACAGTGATAGAGGAAAATACTATGACTATGGAGTAAGAAACACACTATAGATGAGTGTTGCTTAGAGGAATGGGGGCTGTTGTTTTGGGTAAAAGACCAAAGGTAAAATGTCCTGGATTCATAGCACTTGCTATCATTGTGGTGTCTTTTTCTTCACACCTAATACCTAAAAGGTTTGTCCAGGTATTGTGAGGGAATATAAATGTGGTCACCCTTTCCCCAGGGAGTGGAGATTTGTTTTCCCTGTCGGGCATTATTGATGTTACTCTGACATACACAAAGTTCAGTAGGAATTTTCAACATGTAAAATCTGTCATAATTCCTGTCTTAGAAACGACATTCTCTACATTAGTGAATTAGTGACAAGAAGAGGAAATTGCTCACTTATTACAATTTATCATAGTTATTCCTAATCAGCCTTTTATTTAACCAGGTCTGACAATCATTCCATTCAAACTCTTGAATGCTTTTACAAATTAGTTCCTTCATACGCTTACTTTTCTTCTTCTGCTTTCATGAGGTACATCCACATTATTCATTGTGGATGATTGTGAAATCTGGATTCATTTGGAGAGAAAATGAGCAGAGGTCTGGAGAAGGATATGAAACACCTGACCACTTGGTGGGGTTGTTAGTCCAGCTATCCGGTGCCAGGTGAAAGGGCATCATGGAGTTTGTGGCTGCGCCCAGCACATGTGGAAGATTAAATTGAAAGAATATCAACTGTTTCTGGAAGTGCGCATGTAAAACTATGTCATCGCGTGGCCTCTGCTCCTCATCCCTGCAGGGAGTCTCTGGCAGGGAGCCTCAGCTGCACGGAGCCGACTTTCTCTGGTGGATTGTTTTGTTATTGCAAATCCCCCGACATGACAGCCAGAGGACATCAGTTCATGTATATTAAGGCGTTTGCATCAAAGAAACAATGGTGACATCCTCTCCGGAATAATTACCCAACAGCACTTGATACCATCTGTTTTTTCCAAAACAAGGCGTGAACGTCCAGAAAGGACACACGAACACATTTAAAATCAGTTATGGAGATTAGTAGTGATTAATGAGAGGTGACAGCAGATAATCGTATCAATATTACTCTATTCATATTCAGATTTTGTGCTGTTCCAGCCAAGGAAAACAAAGTGACAAATCCTAATCATGTCATAGGCAGACTTTAATAGATGCATTAGGATTGATATACCCCTGGGGCGAATGGCTTATTGCTCATACGGCAGAATCATCTGTATGGCCAATTAAATCAGATAACATTACAGGTTCACTTAAGAGCATTCTACATAATGCAGACATAAAGAAAACGGTCAAATACATGGTAATTGCAACAAATTTAAGAGTTTGAGCAAGAATATGTTAGAGGCATTAACAAAGTGGGGTCTCTGTCTGGATCAGGAGAAGCATAAAGCCATGCTCCTTTTTTCAGTTTTCATCCATTTGAATATAACAACCGTCTATTCCTAGAGGAGATGAGTGACAAGTTTGGAGCATGTTTTACACAAATATTGCATTTTTCCCCTCCTGGTTTCTTCAATTGATTAGCTGTCGGAGTAGTTCCTTCAAGTTATCAGAGTTTAAAAATATACATAATTTCATTTTTCAATTTAAAATGAATTTCTGAAACAATTCTTTAAGCTGTCACTAGTCTACTAGTAATAAATGTAATAAATAGGCTTAAATGTACTACAAGGTGTGTTTCCCTGAAGAAAAAGCTCCCATCATCCATGTGTTTAAGACAGTATGGACCACACAGACAGAGGAATAAAAGATAAACTCCACTTCTGTTTATAGATGTCTTTGCTACGCTTTCTCTTATAATTCTCTGTTAGGGCAGAACTTTAGCTTGCACAGACTTTAAGATACGCCGTGTTTGGTGTTACATATATGCGTTCATGAGAAAAAGTGAAATGTGTTTTTATCGAAAGGGAGAATAAATGTTGAAATACACTTCTGGCATGTGCTTGTGCCGGCGCCGCTGCTGTTTCACGGCAGATTAAAGCCTCCTGTGGTCAATTTGCTCTCCCTAATGTCAGATCCCCTCCAAAGACTTGAATCACTCGTAGCCTAGCAACCGTGGCCACAGCTAAGGGAAGCGCAGCCATGCATGCAAAATTCCACCTGCCTAGGTGTGTGCGCCGCTATTTTCCATAGAAGTGCTCATTGTATGATTTTTTTTTCATGTCTTGTCTGTGAAAATGCTTTCTGACATGTCTTTCAACTACACTGATGCACCGTTGTCCTTTATTTATTTTTTTACATTTCTTAACTCTACAACACAGCGCTCTCCTCCTTTACATTCCACTCTTCTTAACTCATCCTACAGCATCCACGTGCTCTGTAGATCTCAGGGGAAACCAGGAAACGCTCTCTGGTGTTCCAGGACCTTGTCTGACATGGACTGTACTGTATGACAGGTTCAAACAAAAATAGGGATCCATAATCCTCAGCTAGCACAATGGATCTGAGATGAGTGAGCAGGAGAGTGGGAGATTCAGCACCACAACCACATACCATCTGGCCACCCACTTAAATATAAAGCAGATGGGATGTCTTATTTCAAGCACGATTTGCTCAAACACAGTAGACCTCAGTGTAAATCTCTTTCTCATTGTCAAAAACACAGGGAAAGAATAGTAAATAAACCAATGCACGTTAGGCAACACAAGAAGATGATGGGCCTCCGTCATGAATATTTCTGTGATTTATATATAAATTGGCCTTATGATCCTGCCTTACAGTGTGCTTGGATTCAGTTCTTAAAGATGCGAAGCGTCACAATAATTCCTGAAGCTGGTTTTGTGAATTCCGTCTTGAATCAGCTAAAAGCGCCGGCACCTGCTTGGCAGCGTCCCCTCTCACAATGCCAGCGCAAACCGGGGTTTAGTCAGAAATAGCCATGGACCAAAAGAGAAAAGCAAGCTTTGGCGGCCATGATTGCAGTGATGATAGAGGAGATTGAAGCCTGGCAAAATGTATTAGTCTGTGGAATAAATAGTGGATTGACAAACAAAAGCCAAACACACATAGCTTGGGAGTGTGTCACCACTGCAGTGGCTGAGGTGAGGCAAAGAAACAGGGTCCAATCTGATATGTACAGTATTTGTAAAGAATAAAAAAGAAAAGGAGGCTACTTCTCTCAAATTTTACACACTATTTAAGGAACATCACATTAATCCTAATAGACGGTACATATTAGTGTCATACACACTGCCTATCACTGCCATTAGAGTAGAAATGCCCTAAACCTTTATGTTTAGGGCATGTTCTTGGAGAGTTGGAAACTTTAGAATCTAGCAAGATGCTTCTTTGGAAGGTAATTCCTATTGGTTTATACTTGGTGGTGGGTGTGGTCTTCTTCTGAGACTGGTGATGAACTTTTGATAATCTCTTATTGCAATGTTTTATTGTAGATCTGAGAATTAAGTTAAGCTATTTATCATAGTTTGATCCCATTTTTTCCAGCACCATCCATGACTTCGTCTTTTTGCAGCAGTGATGCCCTCACAAGCTATGTGTTTAGCCTTTTTTATATATATATATTTGCAAATCCACTATTTAGCACTGAGAAGAGCACATGTTCCCAGGCTTAAGTCTACTGTCTCTGTTTTTTTTCTTGGGGTCCATGACTTTTCAAAACTAAAGTCTCATTCCTGCTAAAACTTTGAGGATACACTACAAAACAGGTCCTGTCAAGTTCAGATAGACCGAGAAAGACGTGAATTATGGAAAGACTGCCTAAACAGATGTCATATTATGGCCAGGATTGTCTGTTAATCAAATCTAACTAAATGTCAAAATCTTTTGCTGATCATGTACCAAACAACTGATCAACCATGTTCACTCTTACAGACAGTTGGTGGCTTATTCTGAACAAGACAGACATAGAGTTTGACATTTTACCTAAGTATGGCTCTTCGTCTGGTCCGTTCTTAAATACTCAACATTTTATCTGGAAAAGCCCCAACTGTACGATTCAAAATCACCTTTAGATTTTTTCTAATGAAGAGATGAATGAACAAGCTAAAATATTATTTCAGCTTTGAGTCAGTTTAATATCTTCTGAGGTCGGGACTTTAGGCTAGATTAAGCTAATTAAGTCTGATGAAATTGGTTGGCCTGCCTGGACACCTCTTGTCCAGAGTACTGGCTGTGGCCCACTGAGTCTACAATAAAAGTCTGCTTCATTTATATGAACTCAAAATCTGCACGTTCCATATTCAGGAGGGATTTTGGATATCTCAATTTGAGTCTGTGAGCATAACTGCTGCGAAAGAATTGGGGATTAATGTTTCATCACCCTGATTTACCTGCTTATTCGTCACAGTCTGAGCTCAGTCTCCTTATTCATTCTGGAGGTCCCAAAAATTAATGTGGGATATGAACGCTGTTAGAACAAACAGGGACAATAAATCCTGCAGTTGTTTGCATGTTTTTCTCTGCAGACGTTTTACAAACTGGCACCATGAGCAGCATGGGCCTGGTTACAAAAAACGAGATATGCACAAGTGGCTGAAACAAGGCCTACATAGATTTTTTGTGACATCAAATTTGTGTGTGAAGATGAGAACACCAATCATGAATAATGGGTCTCTACATTTATGAGTGCATTAAAATGTATCAACGTGATTGGTTTACAATTTTCCAAAAAGTCAAGGAAACTCAAGGAAAAGAAAAAAGGTATAAGCAAGTGATGTGTGATCAAAGGTTCTATAGTTCTTCCAAACCTTTTCTATACTAAAAAAATATTAATGTTTGTATAAAATCCGATTTTAGATTTTTGTTTATTCCTTGAACTGAGCTGAAACCAAACTTTTCCATGTGAACTTGTGCTAATTTACCCTTCTGCAGTTCTTCTGGATCTCAGCGAGGCGTTTCAACATGGGAAAACGGTTACCTATTGCAAAAAAGTATTTTAAGGATTAATCTGTGACTGGGGTACCATTTGGTTGAAGTGTATGAGGAAATGCAGGAGGAGAGAGGTAGCGCTGCGGTTTGAAAGACATGAGCCAGCAGCAGCAGCTCTAGATTACATTAGCAAGGCATGAGGCAGCGAGAAGGTCAGTGAATCAGATACTGGTTCAATATAGCAGCAGTGAGAGCACAAGCTGAGCTGAGCTGGTCTGTCCTGGCAGACTGCTGAGGAAGCCTTGTCTTTGCGAATGTGTTTAAGAAATCTGACCATGCTGGGAGCGGACAGAAGAGCTGACTGCTGAAAATGGCAGTATGTTTAGTTAATCTCTGTGGGAGGAGAAACTGTGCTGCTAAGTAGATATATATCAACAATCCAGAAGAGGAGCAGCATCTGTCATCCCTGTGTTTCTGCCTACAACAAATCCTGCATAATATTTGTGTCAACAAAATATATGGATGTTTGTGGGCTTTTGCTGGTCTTGTAATATGCACATGACCTTTGTGGAACACTGATGAACAGCTCAAAATTCATGGATTGTGTTTTTGAAGCGAAGAGAAGTCCACAGCAGATTTTTATGCTTTCTATCTTATTTATTTATTTCTGAAAATCAATTACAACCTCATCTAGCCCTGAGTCATGTTGTGGATGAAGCTAAATTTTGAGTGGCTTTTAGGTCTCTCATAGATTGTTTTAACTTAGGTATGGTCGCTCTAACTTTTAATAGCTGGCACTTACAGTAGATGGGTAGTTCAGCACTCTTAGCCCATTATACTGTTAGTGGACACACAGTGCAATCAGGAGGGTCAAAGATTTTAGTGTGCTCTATCAGTGAAGTGCGCCACTCAGTTGGATTCTAATTGACCCCCTGTAAAAGGAGCGGACAAGCCGGACCTTTCCCAGTGAAAAGTAATAACCGCTAATTGCCAAATCAGCCAGTAGAGGAAACTAAATTAGATTATGGTGCTTTTTACCAACAGATTTCCCAATCAATCACAGATAAATACTTTTACAAGAAAACATCAAATGATCTTAGATAGAAAAAAAAACACTACAATTTTATTGTACAAATTCATCTTATTTGAAGCATGTTTTTCTAAAAAATGGCATTTTAGAGAAGTGTATTTTGAATTAAACATTGCTGGTGGGTTAAGGGTTTGGAGAAGACTGAAGTCAAAAGCAAACCAAGACTGCAGGATAAGGGGATTAAATGGATTTATTGAGGTAGAAGGAGAGTAGGGATGGCAGGAACCTGAGGATGTATTCAGGGTCCAGGTCAGTGGGAAGGGAGTCATGTCCAGGGGGTCCGTGTCAGAACAGGAGTGGTGGTTTCACACCGCCACATGGCGTGAAAAAAAAGAATAGAAAAAAAAAGCATTCATGCACTTAACATAAGAATATGACAAAGATTCAACCTCTGCCAACATCTGGCATTTATGCATCGAAAAGCCTGATGAAGAATAACATGTAGCACATTCTAGAATTGGACTAATTTGAAATATGATTTTAACATACAATGGTTCAGATTTTATTTAAAATTTGATGTCACTTTAAATCCAGAAACAATGTGGTTGATGTCTCTCATCATGTTGGAAATAGATAAGGTGCTTTATCTTTGCAGAATCTATAAACAAGTACAAACTATTCACATGCAAACATAGTGATGCTTACAGTGTTGAAAAAATATTGCGTCGTAAAATCTGCCAGCAACGTACTGCGTGTGCAATTTCAAATTCCGAACGTGACATTTAAAATGACAGACCTGAAGAAATTGTAACCGAGCAGAGTGACTACTCTGAAAAACAAAGCCCCTCAGGAAACATCAAAATGTCTGAGCTAGTAAGCACAGGGTTTGCAGTTTCAGATCTGTAAGGATCTGTATGACAAAAATATTAGGAAAACCATTTTACTGTTATGTGTGGCATGGAACACACAAGTCGTTTCTTTTTTATTTGTGACAGCCGCCTTATTACTTTAAAAAACGTGTCAGCCAGTGCTTCTATTGGCCCAGCCACACATTCCTTTCATTTCAACATGTGGCCAGACTTTCCACCCTTCAAGCTAGTAAAAGTATTTTATCATGTGAAAGATTTCATACACGAGTCCTTTAAAAAGAATGACAAAAACAAATGTCTTAAAGTCTATTTACCCAAACCAAAAAAGTAAACACATTTAAATCGAAGATCTGAATGACTTTATTAAGCCGTTTATCATTACATTGTTACTGGCATTAAAAGATTTAGGTTGTGTTGCCATTAACTTTATTAATCAGGTGGATATTGCACGAAACAGACCCACATTTCGTATGTGCATGAACAATCGCTACAGTATTTCCTAAAACATTACTGAAAGCAGGTAAATCTGATTTTTATGAATATGAGGGAACGCTGTTAAAATATTTGTATTCATTGTGCTTTCACAGTACTGCCAGGACTTACAGGAACCATTTTAACCTGTAAATATAGAGATTACCTTCATTTACATTCTGATAACACAAACCTTTGCTGTGATGAACCTTTCCCTTTGTTATAAAAATTGTGATCTTCTAGAAAATATCAATGATTTGCCTCGTATTGAGTTCTCTGTCTCTTGGGAATTTAGTTTAAGTTTTCATTTATAGGCTTATTACAAAATGTTAAGCCATGGATGCTTGCATGGGGTGCTTTTGTGTATCACTGTATGGTTAAGCTGATTATGAGATTCATTTGGAAAGGACAGATTCTGTCAAGAAAATGTACAGTTTTGCTCTCATGTCTCATCCTTGAGGAGTCATTGAGGATGGAACTGATGTGAAACAAGTTATTTTCTTTCTTTCTGTCTTCAGAGCAAAAAAAAGGAAAATAAATCCAGTAACTGGAAAAATCGAAAGATACAACATCATGTTTGTTTTTCACTTTGACATGAATTCCCAAGTGAGCATATCTAGCTTAGTTTCTTAACTCCATGGATAAAAACACTGAGTCTGTGTTTGGACTGCGTGAAAAACGAATCTTTTCAAAATCAGTTTCTTGTACCTAAAACATTAGAGGCAAAGGCCGTGGTAAACATATCTATCTTTTAGTCCATGCATCCCTAGCAACGTAGCTTTGAGGAGAAAATAGTACATAATTGAAGAGGATAGTGCCGTTCCCGTGAAGGATGACAAAGAGTTTGTCAAGGGAGGTGACATTTCATAGAGGGTTATGTCCATTTCATCGATATAGAAGCCTCTGCTGGTTTGAAGCTGTCAAGCTAATTTTTTTTTAATGGATGCATTCACGATCTAAATGGTAAAGCGGCCGAAATATCTGAACTGCTAATGCTGCATGTAATTTAACATACAAGTACTTTTTAAGCAAGAATTCTTAAGAAGCCTCTGGGGAGAAATGTTGAGGCATAAAATAGACTTGCACGGAGAATTTCAGTGGCAGATGAAACTGAGATATAAGCCTCGAAGGAACTGAGATAATTGTTTTATATGTCCAAGCCAAAAATCCCACGGGAATATAAAACCTTCGACAAATGATTAAAAAAACAAAACAAAACAACAATATGCATTTTTTGCCAGGAAGATATCAGCTTGAATGATGGCAAAATAATGAACCACATGCATAATTTTAGCTTTTAAGCGTGGAATACACTTGGCCGGCGCTGCATGGACAAAAATAGAGAAAACGTTGAAGAAAATACTAAACTTTCATTTGTACCTGTTGGCACTTGATGCTGGTTTCAATGATGGTGTGAGGAGTGAGTGTGTTACGTGTTCCATATGGATACACAAGAGACTTTGTCAACATTTGATTTCATTGAATGCTGTGGTTGGTTTTGTTGCCTTTCCTCAAGCAGTTTCTGACATTTGCTGCCATTTCTGGTCAGTTCTACTCAAATCACAAACTGCAGTTGTTCTGCTCCATAACAGCACGCTTTGGCACACCAGACTGTATACTGAAGTATTTTTCTGCTCACACTCAATTTGTGAATACTTGTCACTGTGACTCTGATCAAAAAAGCAGCAGGATGCATTTTAGGTCGCTTTTAGGTCCAGAAAATTAAATAAAAAGTATCAGAAATATGTTTGATTCTGTCATGAGAAACATTTAAATTCAAAATTTTAAATTCTAGGTAGGTAGGTAGGTTTATACATCTTTAACCCACCTACTGTTAATATCAACTAAATACAGCATATCAGTAAGACGGCATAGGTGTTGTTATGTTATATTTGTTGTTAATATTATATTTCTCTTTTATGAGACTGTGATTGTGATTGTACTTCCATGATGTGCGTGAGACATTGTAGAATTACCAAGTGCTCCTCCTTCTCTTTAGGTGTCCAGAGCTGCTGTTGTGGTGTTTGTTTTCCATTTTCCCAATCATGTCAAACCTAAGGAGGTGGAAGCATCTGCCCCCCTTTTTTACTGAGCTTTGATTTTTCTTCTTATCATTGGCTTTAGATGAATCGGATGTGTTTCTAACTTAATGAATTTCAAATTATTGGACTTTGATTTTCTTACAATGAGTTGGATTACAATTGGCTAGAATTGCCCGTTCATCCTAATCTGCTGTAAAATAACTTCCAGTAGAGACATCATTTTAAGGATTAGTCTGTGGTGCATTTTTTTCTGTATTCATTGCACCATATAGTTACACAATTTACCTGTCTCCAAACCACCTGGTGATAGCTGTTTGAGAGATTTTCCAGGTATTTTTGGATTTATCAGCATTATTGTTGAGATGGGACGTAAACAATTAGGCTTCAAGTATTATATGTTCCATTTAGATTGGAGGCAAAATTATTTAAAGAATTAGTTGCACTTATTTTTATGTCAGTTTCCAAACCTGGACACTGTAGTATCCCTAGTGATACTACAAACTTACTAAGGGTCACACAGTAACACTGAAAAAACCCTCTAAATCTGCTGGTCAAATGTTGTCAATCATTTGTTGGGGTTATGTACAAAGCCACTAAAGAGCAAGAACCAAAGAACATGACAATGAAAATGTTTCTTCAAAAACTATCCTCAGATAGCTTTATAATTTTTTTATCACAAAATATTTCCTTTTTGGTAGGAAAGTAGAAAAAGCCAACCAAAAACAATTATCTCTCTCATAAGTGCTGGAACCCGCAGTGCTTACTGATAAATATAGTAAATGGACCACTTATCATGCAACTCGTGCCAATAGTTAAAATGAAAAAAACTCCTCAGCTGATGGTGCAACTCGCTCTGAACTCCCAAACAAGCAGCGAGGGGGAGTTCAGATGAAAGCCACAATTGCTCCAATGAGAGGAAGTATCTTAAGAGTTTTCAAGGCAATTGTTTGGTTTGTGTTTGGGTCCGTGTGTGTGTGTGTGTGTGCCTGCTGATAGGGGCATGTGGCAGACGTCGTCATTGTTTGTGTGTGAATGTGTGTTTGGCGGGCCGGACCACAGTTGGAAGGCAGAGCGAGAATCCTAGAAGCTGTTGGAAGGCGAAGATTGGCTTCAGAACATGGTGGCCCCTTTGTGACAGATGGTCGGGTGCTGGGCTTGCTGAGCCGAAATCACCCACTCACACATATGTGGAGTACCACAAGCCTACATGCGTACACATTCACACACACTCAGGACGGCTTTAAAAATTCCCACACATACACCAAATATACACGTTTTTATATGAAAACACGTATTAATAGAATATTTGTTGTAGGAAACTGGTCAAGTTAAGAAAAGCTTTCAATTATATAAGCATGAAATAATGAAAATACAAAAAGGGGCCAGTGAAAACGCACAGCTTGACAGTAAAACAAATGCTCAGACAAATATTCAGGCGGCCGGATGTGAATTTGGAAAATGGCATGAAAACAATATGTGCTGCGACCAGTGCCAGTGTTTTGGTTTTGCGGGAGGGTTTGCAGTCTTGGGCTGAACACAATAAAGCTTTGCTGTATGTGCGCTGAGCAAACAGGAGGGGATCTGGGGCCTGCTGTTTCCGCTCGCCAACACCGCTCTCACTGTCACCGCCACCATCATCACAGCCATCAGCGGCACGGCAACAAATAACAGCACTCCGCCCGCCACGAGCTGCACGCCGCCAGCAGGGCCAGAACCAAAGCTCCGGCCAGTTACAGCAGAGCCACAGGTACATTACGGGGAAATGGATATGATCAGCTAATCCAGAGCTGTGGAAATATGAAGTGAAATGATTTTGAATCAATAAAATAAAGGTGATGAATCTGTTATTTTTTTTTATTATCCCCATGTTTTCTGTCACTAACCAAGTAATTTGAGTCTTGCCCTTGCCTGAATCCAGCTGTGATGCATCCAGCAGAATGATATCCGTAAAGGTAGATGTCACATGGTGACAGTTGTCATATGATTGTCTTGAACATTAAATGAAAGCATGTTGTTTAACACAACATTATCAAAAATCTTTAAAATGACTTTTGTTTTGAGTACTTATGCAAAATGATCAAAACCCGTGTCATATAGCTTTACATTGCAGTTGATTTCTTCTTAAACAGAGAAAATGAAAAGGTCCTTGTCAGCTCAGTCTTTATTATGACCTATAGGATAACGGCTGATATCACTGGTGGTTGCAAGGAAACTTAATGAGTCTTCATTAAATTATGGAAAAGGCAGGGACCTATACAACAGAAAACCTGATAAAAAGATAATTTATTACAATATGAGTCATCAAACTAGACTAAAAAACCACTCCAACATCTGCATGGATCGAATTATACATAGATCATAATTTGAATAGCTCACGGTGGTTTTCTTTTGTACAGCATTCCTTTTTTATTAACTTCTGTCTGTCAAACCACCACCTGTTCTATCCAGTGTTGTATGCTATTTGCTAGTCACTAGCTATGCTAAAGGCAAAATTTCTCCCCTTGATTTTGTGGAGCAGGCAGTGCAGCATCATCCAATCTTTCCCGGCACAGCCATTAGTTACAAATCAGAAGCAATTCTGTATTTCTGGAAACAGGTTTTTGCAGGATTTGTTTGCACGCACAGCTATTTACTGCAATCATCACCACTGTCTGGTTCCGAATCTTATAAGCACCATGTCAACTTCAACAATCACCGCTGTCTTTGTTTCACAGCTGCTTGTTATTGTCAGGTCTCATGTTGTTGAAAGGATGCTGGGATTTCCAGATTAACAGTTTTCACATCCGCTTGAGCCCCTTTTAAGGCCAAACCTCACACTAAAACATGAGAGCCCAACCAGTGCAGCTACGCTCTGTAATGTGCTGGTAGAGCCTAGTTACTGCGTATAAAGGGAGAGAACATGTCGAGGATGTCATTACAGTTCTGCTATCTGTCCTGGCAGTTTGCTTTATTGGGAAACCACACTGTGACTGGAGGATGCCTTCATGATGACAAGAACCGACCCAGGTGAAGAGCCCTTGAAAAAAGACACTGGATCTCTGCCACCTCCAGGCAGCAGAGTGTTCCCTGAGTTCCCTCTGGAGAAGAACTTCTGCCCGATGCCGTCATGGAAATATAACAAGAATATGGAAAGCTCAAATGGAGTTTAGACTGGTATTTTATTCTAAAGTGCTCCAGAGTCTCAAATCCGCTGAACGCTGGATGTAGCCAGAACTTTTCTTATGGTGAGCCCACAGTGTAAAAAACAGGAGCAAGGCAGAACATGTGTGTGGGTTCTCTCTACTCTGGGTTCCTCCCACCACCCAAAAACATGCAGTGAACTGGACATTCTAAACTGCCATTCCAAACAACTGTTTGGTTGCATCTGTCATTGCAAAGGTCACTTTGAGAGAGTGACCTATAAAATGAGCTGATTGGAAAAAACAAATTGAGACAAACTCACATGTTCCATTAAGGCCATGTAGATTATTTCCAGTCCAGTCAGCAGCGGCTGAAGTCCTGTCCTGTTTGCCTCATGATGTACAAAACAGTTAATTTAGTTAGATTTTGTTGTCACATGATAGTGCGATTAGGTTGCAATATAGTCTAAAATATGATATTCTGTATTCCAGCATGTATGCCTATGTCTGTTTGACTGTTTCAGTATACTGGGTGAAAAATTGATACTGTCCGTTTTATCACGTGTACTTTAATTATCAGGACCCATTAGAAAACATGAGAGTTCATGTGTGGTAATTGCTGGTTATTAGGTGATAATGATGCAGCTGCTAGCTAGTTGGTGCCTCATAAATTTGCCCTTTCTTCCCTCTGTCACTTACTTATCTTCTGATTTTACTGGAATACTTTCTGCATGCATGCTACAAAACCATAATGACTTTAGCAAAATAATCACTCACCCTACTGCGGTAAGGATATAGAATCTGTGTTCAGTGACATTAAATTCCTACACAGGTTTTCCGTATATATGCCAAGCACAAATCTTATGTGATATGACTTCTCTCTCTCTTGCTGTCACCACTGATTCTGACTGGGGATTTTCCTCTAGAGAACTTATTGTCATGTTGATTATAACTGTAAAACTGTGTCTACTTTGTAAGTCAATTTGGATAAAGGCGTCTTCTAAATGCATAAACATAATTTACTTGAATAGTTCCTTGTATGGTATTATGATATAGATCAGAATGCTGTTAAAGGTTAGCACACAACAGCAAAAACAACAAAAAAGCGATGCTCATATGTCAGCAAAATGCTGTATTTATTTATGTTGTCATATTTAATGTTTGAGATAGCTCTGGTTACTTCAAAGTCAGAGCAAATGCCATTAGAAATGCTTTCATCATTGCATATCACCAAGGACAAAAATAACCACAAACTCCACAAGGATTTTGTTCATAAGAAACAATTTCCGTCAACTTTTTTTTAAACTTTATGGGAGCAAGTTATCGGGGCGGATCCAAAATAAAGACATTTTTAAGGATGTTGAAGGAAAAACTTCGAGGAACAACAGACCACATCAACATTAAACACATTTTTGATAAAATAACTGTGCACTTTTTATTTAATCTTTCAACTTTTACGTTATGTTGGTGTTCCAAAGCAGGATGGAACGCAGCATCACAGCTGAAAAATAGGTTTGTTTATATATAAATGTATGCTAAGATTCCTCTGCATAATTCAAGTCAATAGTGCTGCAAAGCTGTAGTTGCTATATTTTCGCTAAGGTGAAACCTCTAATATGGAAATATTACGCGAATATCTTTCCAGTCATTTTAAATCACAAACTAAGCATCACAAGGAAGCTTTAAGTCCACATTTGAATTCTTTCCATGTTCCCATTGACCTCATATATGTTAATGTGATGTTTTAAGTAATAAATATAACATTACTTTACAATGAAGCCACAAGACACTAGGTATGTCAGAAAATGTTGACAGATTGTACGTGCATGAAAACGCTGCCTCTGAGCAAGAACAGTGGGATTCCCACGGTGCACAGAATAATACAATGAAATTAAAAGACTTCACAGGAGAGCAGATTGCAAGTAGAGCCTTCGGGGAGTGAAACTTCCAGAACGAGATCCAGAGCTATATTAAACCCTGGTGAGCATCAGCTGCTCTCCAAGGAAGTACCAGCACAGGCAATATCGTTCACACATTTTGGTTCACATGAAAACGTGTTAGTTGGAAAAATACATGTCTGCTGGCCCATCTTTTAGCAGTCTTAACAAAGCATCAAGAGCAGAGCAGAAGTAACTGAATCATGGGTGGAAAAATAAATAAATTAGTGGTGGGAATTCCTGAGTTGTGACTAGCAATGAGGTGGCAGTCCTTACAAAATAGATTAGGTTCATTCAGAAAATGTGGCACTCAACCAGAGCCTAGAAGGTACTCCAAACAAAACATGCTTCTAAAGGGTCCCAAATCTCCAACAATTCAATAGAGTGAATTTTATCACAGAAAGCAGACAAATACATACGAAGAAATGAATACATTTGTCTATGATACAAGGCAGGGTATTGACTGGACTATGTCTGAAAACTGTAATGTTAGGAACGTTTTATTAGTCGCCATCCTTCACTTTCTAATTAGATTTATCAATACAGTTCTCAGCTATATAGCAGAATACTTAAAATAAGTAATATGTATTTGCTACTTTGTCGAGTTTCAATATGTTTTCGATTGAGCTATAAATGTAGTTCCCACTCACACTTAATTTTCAACTCATTAAAATAAAACACCTGACAATAATTTCACCTTCAGCTGAATGTGGATTCAAAAGCTGTGCAAGACCTCAGACAGTTTGTGGGCGATCCTCCTTGATAAATAAATGTATATGATAGAAAAATCCTATAAAAAATGTTTGTGTCATTTGTTCAATCCCACCACGCCTCATCACTAAACATGACAAAGCCAGATAAGTTTCCAATAAATTTAATGTGTTTTTGTAGGTTTTGGAGTCTTCATTTGGTAATTCAAGGATTCGTTTTGATCCGATTTCACACAATGTCTTTGGGTGGTAGTCAATTTTATATCCAGTGGCATGAAAAACAGAAATTCATAACTGTTTACACTGAGGTTTTTGTGCAAGATTCATGTTTTTCCATGAAATAGTTTTGTCCAATGAGCTTCCTTTCGTGTGAAAGTCTGATGTTGTTCATGCAGAGATGTACAAAATCGTCAAAGATTTGCAAACTTTGAGGCACCAAAGTAAGCTGCAGTTACCAAATGAAGATATAATGCCCTTAATTGCAGTGGGAGATGCTTCAACCACTAACATGATGAGCATTACATGCTACACAGTAACGCATGAACCGAACTTCAGGATTAAACCGACATTCCAATCAGCCTGATCAAAACGTTAATGCCGAAGCAGAAAATGAAGTGGACTGCATTCATCTGAGTGCAGCTCCGTTAATAAGCAACTTGCAGTGAGGATGTGTCTCTTTTGATTAGACAGCGTGAAATCCGTAACGCGGACAAAGGGGTTGAGGAGAGGTATCCCATTAATGTCAGGGTGGGATCCGAGAAGAGCTAGAGGGCAACGTTGCTTCCCCACTGCACAGATTTAGCTGCAAATGATTTGTCAAAGACAAGGAGCCCCTTATGAAATAATACGCTTCCGACTGTGAGGCTCATGCTTGTCATTTGGCAGCGCTGCCTTCTACATCACAGCGCGGCAGGATGCTGACATTCACACCACGGAGTAAGTGTGATCAGCTCTCACCCAGGCAGATGAAAAGTAGTTTATATAGAACCTGAGAAGCAGTTTCATATGGTTGCACCTGGTGATAGAATATGGTGAGAAGTGAGCCATATTAAACCCAACAACTCCCAGTAACGAGAGCACTCTCACTTCCTGTGCAATTTAAACATCTTGTTTGCATCAGATATTTTCAGTCGTGCTGTATTTGGTTTTATCCGCTTCAAAGTGAGGGTGGAATAAAACTGTTGACTCCATCACTGAAATACCACTGAGACTCAAACCATCAATGCCAGGGCATTCGAACAGTCACCCCCCCCTCCCCCCCATACACACCCCGATAAGTCACTGAGTCATTTCATGGGGAATTTAGAAGCACCTGCAGGCTCATGCTGCCCCCATTGTCTTTGGCCTTGGTGAGGGCTCAGGATCATTAAACTCCCACCAGAAGAGTGGTAGTCTATCAACTACAATTCCCCTCACAACTGCTGGGGTCTTGATTAGAAACAAAGCTCTGATTTCTGTCCCTACGTAACACACGGAGAAAGTCTGGACAGCTCTGTTTCCATTTTTGCCTTTTTCATCCAGGAGTTTGTTTTGTTGTGTTTTTGTAAATCGCTCACACAGAAATTTTAGCTTTAAATTTCTGTGTCAGTTAAGGAGGAAACATTGTTTTCTTTCCATAAAAAAAACAAACAGGACAAAGCAGAAGTCTTTGACGTTGGTAAGAGTTTTGAATGCCAAAGAAAATATGTTGAAGTCTAAAATTGTTTATCTCCTTGCGTCTGCTCTGTGGTGTTCATCTTCCCGGAATAATTGCTGTTGTTTATTTATCATGTCTTCCACAGGAAGATTTTGACATGTGGATGGCATCTGGAAATCAAACTGCCAACCTGAAATTCAGAAGACAGTCAGTGTCCCAGCTGAGCCGAGGCCGCCCAGATCAGAGCCGGACACGATTGGTCAGCTGTCGTATAGCTGACCTCATGGTCAACAGTTTGGATGTGGACTTTTGGTGCTCCTGGACAGGAATGGAGAACATGGCCTGACCAGAAATAATATTTGACCAAAACATGTATTATATCGGCTCCAATTTCCTATCTCGAACGTACAGAATCTTTGGGGGTCTTGTCAAATCTTTGTCAGGGTGTGTGGGTCTTAGCAGAATGGCTGGGATCAGGAGTGTGTAAGAGGAAGGAGACCATAATGTTTTGACTTGAGCAATGCAGATTTAAATTGGGATCCTCGATGCAAACTTCTCTGGTAGCTATTATGTGGATTTTCTGCTTGCAGCTACACAAAAGACATTTGATAACCAAATGACAGTAGAGATTACAAGTTTTTAACCTTTAACATCCAAGCAACCAAATCAACAACAGGTTCATTCAAATGGGTTTCAACCCACAAGGAAAGCATCACGTCAAATAAAGCTGACCGCTCGTAACTCTTCAGAACAAAGACCGTGCGGCTGGAGCTTTGTAACAGACGTCCAGCTTTTTAATTAAGACTTTTGTTGTTACCTCATTGTGGTTTTGGAAGTTTTAATCTCGGTCGAACAGATGTGACACAATCGCAATTTGCTTTGGAGTTTCTTCTGTTGGTTCTCTAGCTTTTCTTTAAAGGAGTAAAACATTTGGCACATTTTGACCTAATAGAAGGAGCACGACGGCACGCAGATAGAGATGTGAAGTGTGTTATTATTTCAGTGGAGCTACACTTTTCCTTTTCCTTTGTCCCACGGGCGCTCCTGATAGGCCGACTGAAGCAGCGAGGCGTGTAATGGCCGCTGTGTTTCCACCGCATAGTGGTGACTGCTCCTAAGTTGCTTAAAGGTCACGGTTAAAGCATATTTAAAGTGTGATTTACTGTTGTACTTATCGTGAGGTAAAACACATTTTGGATCACTGCATCACCTTGAGGTAGAAAAATGAGTATGGCAGCCACCCAAAGCTTCCAAAAACTGTTCTGCATGGAAAGTGTTTAGTTGTTTAGAATATCAGAAAACTGGATTTTGGAATTCCTATGTGCTCATGATGAGTCAGTCAATGTCAATGTTTCCAAAGGAATTAAAATGATCGGACTTAATTATTAATCTAAAATTCTTCATAGTCTTACTAATCTACTGTTAAAATGTTACTATTCTAATTGAGATAAAAAAGACAATTGATGCCATATCCATATTGTTTTCCCTATTTCTATCTAGCCAGTACAAAGCTCGTGCACAAACCGCAGTATTTATGCAGATGCGTAAATGAGTTTTCATTGAAGTGTAAAGGGTGAAAAATTCCATATTTCAGTCTTAAAAAAACAAGAAACATCCAAGCTCTTAACACCTCATTTTATTGTCCCAACATTCAAAAGTACAAATAATTCAAACACAACAGTTTTATGAAAAAGAAAAAACAAACATTTACAGCAAGATTTTTATTTTGTTTCCAGTTTCAGAAATGACCTAAACTAGCAAGGATAACATGAAGTCATTCATCGCAGTAATTGGATTAATAATAAGAATAAGAATACTAAGAATAATAGCAATAATAATCATAATAATCATCATTGATAATTGTTAAGTAATAACATAAGCAGGAGAGAGTAGAGAGAGCCGCGGTCATGGGGCCCCGTGAGCATTTTTTCGTCTTTTTTGTCTTTAAAGATTTCGTTTATAGATTTTTCAGATAGTAAACAAACACGTCTCAGGAGGAAAATGAAAACTGACAAGAAGAGCCGAGTTCCTCTGTTCACGTTCCCTCCTCCACTACTGGCTGCGTTGTTCCTACTGGCAGGCTGCCACTATAAGGCGCTACAGGGGATGGTGTGAGCCATAGGGGTCGGGCATGGAGCAAGGTGACACAGCCCCATGTTTCAAACACCCTGACATGCACACACAC
>CAJRST010000002.1:1100589-1238423 GCA_907169785.1 Menidia menidia
GCCAAACACAAGAACCGTTAACGTATGCTTACAGTGCACACACACACACACACACACACACACACACACCCATGGATGTACACTACGCTGAAAGAAATAGATGTGAACAAACACACACAAATACATAACGGAACATGCCTACAAATGTGCACACATGCAGGCCCCCATCAACACTCACACAGACAAACACACACACACACACACACACACACACAGACACACGCGCACACACATGTGCATCCAGGGTTTAGGCGGAACACAGGCACACGTCGAAATAGTTTAAAAGTCATACAGTGTAGGAAATTCACACATCAGAACATTCTACCGGGGTCGTTGCATAATTCAAGCTCCCGACGGCAGCGGGGAGCATGAAGGGGTCTGGTTGGTTGGTTTGTTGCTGTTTGTGACGTTAGAACACTTTAGAACGCTGCGATTGGACGGCGCGGAGGATGATTGGAAAAAGTCGATGGCGCTGGATGACCTGGCGTGCCAGATGTGCGAGGTGGGGGGGGGGGGGGGGAGGATGGACCGTGTGAGCGTGCGGCTGAGAGTTTTAATACTCTCCACACACCTCCTTCATGTTTTGAACAAGTAACAAACAAATCCAAATCCTTAAATGTAGGCCTATATTTCTGGAACCATTCCCTTACCTTTCGCCTTTCAAAATATATAGTATATATCATGTTAGAGTATATAAAATATAGAGTCGGCCCCTTTATACCTCCAGAGTATTTCTTATATATATATATATATAGATATATATATATAAATAGCAACAGCTGCTGTAAATAGCAGTTTGTGTGCAATGGTAACAATGTTTCTTTAAAAGATTGGTTGGTATGTCATTTGAAAACATGATGAATAACCTTAAAAATAAGTTTAGACTCTTTAGTGATTTTGATCAATTTAGTCCAGTGCAATGAATGACCCAAACAACTACTTTAAAATTGATCTGCCCAATCCTCCAAGAGCTGAATGTTGAAGAAAATGTTTACAGAAAACTGAAAAACTATGCTTTCAGACCCACATTTTTGCATAAGGTTTCATCACAAAGCGGTAGTAAGTGGAGGGAGGGTGTGGACGGAGTGGCTTTTTAAGAACTACACAAACTTATCACAGGTTATATTGAACCAGAACGACTGTTTATAACATTCTATTAAGACTAAACTTTATTGAAAAAGATCTAAAGATTTAATTTTAACAAGACAAGAAAAAAGCAATAGCAAATTGAACTATTAACTAGGTTATGCATAGCGAGTAACTGTTTCTAGTAATAAGGGAAGAGCGTCCCCCAACCCTCCGGTCATTTTTTTCAGTTTTCTTGACTTTTAGATTTTTTTATATTGTAATTTTGATATATTGGTACAAAGCACAAACGTACTAAAAGTTCTCTCAGTGCAGTGGACTACTGGAAGAGTCTCTCCACTAGTCGCTTTGTTCCCTTTTGCTCAGAAACGCCCCCCTCCCTGTACCAGAATCACGCAAATACACAGACAATGAAACAAATAAATACATAAATACACAGATAAATTAAGCAATTAATAAATATATAATAAATACAAATAAATACAAAAATAAATAGTTGAAAAAATAGATAAGTAAATAAACTGTCAAACGAACACAGTTATATTCTAAGCTTTTGTTCGGATTCTTTTGCCGCGGTTGTTAACTGAAAGTTAATCCAATTTTTTTTTCTCCACAAGCAACATGACAACAATTGAACAGTTTCCTCACAAGTTTTTCTAAGTAACTGAACCACCACTTCATAATAAATTGTCATATGAAAAAGACAAGCTCAAACAAAAAAACAGTGACAACTCAGATAGTACAGTAGATATTGTAAAACAAATGTAGACTATATATATATTTATATATATCATCTATTTGTACACAGCAAATAAAGACACAGTTGTCATAGATCCTTTTTAAGGAAACAAATATCTAGACTAACGGAACTAGCTAATCATCATTAAGTTTTGACAAACGTTTCACGCTCAGCGAGTAACCTAAAAGTCAGCAAGCCAAACAGAACACAAACAAACAAACAAACAAACAAACAAACAAAAAGGAAAGAAATCAAAATTTGTTCAGTGATTCTTACAAGGCCCAAAATTCATCTTGTCTGATGATTCAGCAAAGAAGTCTCACCAGATTTCTGGGCCAACATTAAACAAATATTAAACAAAGAACAGCAGCTCAATTCAATGCCAACATCGAAGTTTTTTTTTTCTTTAAACAACACATAGAACAACAAACTTGGATATTTAAGATATGTGAATAATGTAGTATAGCACCTACTGTTGATCGCTAAAAGGAAGTTCTTTTCAAATTTAAGTTCACAAACGCAGAGCAAAGGAAATGATATAGATAATGTATAGTATGCTCTCTAAATGGATAGATGTGTATATATCTATTTACTGATATCCCATATCGACTGATGACAAAAACGAGAAAACAAGAGGACAAAGGGTCTTCTTGCTTTGGGCTCTGGACTGTAAGGTTGGTTAGGCCTTGGAGAGACCCCTCTCCCTTCCCTTTTGGGTATCGCTGTTGAATAATTACGCACTAGTACATATGTGAAAAATTACCAAAATCACCCGCCTCAGTTTGCATCCCTTTTCACAAAACCTTCCATCTACAAAATCTCCACCAACTTGGATTCCCCAAAAAACAAACAACCTTCGATCCTACAAAGTACCACGGCAGAACGACAAGACAAGGTGGTGCACCCTCCCACCCGCCCCGGCCCCCCAGTTAGCCAGTCAAAATATTTTTTCTCTTTTTTTTCAAATCCAGATTCTTGTAAAAATTCTTCAATAATTATTATTTTAATTATCATTTATAAAAATAGATATTTCTATTTATTTTTATCTTTTTCTAAACGCATTTTTTCCAAGCAAAGAGATCTTCTCTTTGGCAACAATGTTATTTTTTTTTTTCTTAAATTACTGAACGTGTCATCAGGAAAGCTAACCCAGCCCCTCCCTCGTCCCATATCCCTGAAACCCAGTGAGGAAAGACATTATGTTTTGTTTGCGATACAAAACAAAAACAATGTTAGAAATTCTTTTTTTTTCTACATCTGAGTAAGTGGGACTGTGTAATCCCATGTATAATTCATAAGGGGACGTTTTAATACACATACACAAAAAAAATGAATGAATGGTTTACCAATTTAAAAAAGAGCCCCCTCCCTTTCGCTGATCAGGAGGTCAATAATACTAACGACAGTGGATCCGGATTTACAAAAGAAAATCAAATCCTGAATCAAGACAGAGAAAAGGTTCCAATCTAAAAAGGATATTCCCTTCTCTGAAACAAGGAGATACAGGGATTTGCTACTGTTTACACAGAAGAGAAAAATCATTTGAACAATCACAACAAACAGAAAGAATATACAATAAAGAGAAGCCTGCATTATCACAGGAGCTTCCAAAAACTTGTGAACATTTTTCATCATTTCATTTTTGTAATACTTAGGCAACATTGGCTTATAGGTCCAAAGTTATAATATAAGCCATTTCTAGTTCAATTTGTTTGATGGTTTGTTGGCTGCTTTGTGTTCCAGAGGGAGTTTGAGTTTGCTGTGTTGGATGGCTGTTGTAGGGTGGTGGTGGTGGTGACTGAAAGGGTTAAGGGACGAGTGGAGGTGTGGGGTGGGGGCAATTTTGGAGCAGACAAAGTCGCGGGGCAACTGCTTCTACCTGTCAAAGTTCAGGACTTGTGTGTCTTGTTGGTCTTGAAGGAGACTTGCAAGACACGGTCGCCCAACCTGTAGCCGTTGAGACTGGCGATGGCCATGGCCGCCTCGTCGTAATTCGTCATGGTGACGAAGCCGAAGCCTTTGCACTTGTTGGTGTTGAAGTCACGGATCACCTTGACATTGTTGACGGCGCCGAACGGCCCGAACAGCTGCCAGAGCACGCTCTCATCCGAATCTGGGGACAGGTTGTAGACAAAGATGCACCATCCGGTGCCCGTGTGCCCGGGGATGTTCATCCCAACAAGGCTGGTCATGCTGTCAATGGTAATGGGAGAGAACCTGAGAGACAAAGCCAGAATGGGAGGGGGGAGAAAGAACGGCAAGCGTTAACTGGACAGGTTCAGGCTTTCCGATGTGCATAGTCTGCATGGACATGGAATGGCCAAACACTAGACAGAAACCTTCCCCCATAGTGTTCCCCTTTAAACTAGAAACAGCTCGCTGGGATGCTCATGGAGATACTGGTCTCCAGACCAAACCTTCCTAATTTAGATGAATCAGAATGTGCTGTAAATGTCTGATGCTAATGGCTAAATGCAAAGCTATGAAGCATGTCTGCAAAGCTGCGTGTAAATCCTCCCAGAGCTCCTCAGCTCTTAACGGTCTCCTGTCAGAACAGCCTGAGCTGAGCTACGCGTCTGCTGAAGAAGATGCAGATGAAGGTTCTTTCTTTGTGTCCCCAAGTGGCTCCTTTCTCTGCTAAATTGTAGGAAGTTGTTGAACAAAACTGTTGCTAGAATTTCATCAAAGATCGCGCAGCAGCCTGCTAAATCTGTCCTCGTTCCCCTCATAATCTTCTCCTTTTTCTTGTGATGCAAGAGATCTGAATCCTCAGCTGACTTCACTTAATTGCCTTTCAGCTCAAAGGAAAAGGAAAAGGGGGGAAAAAGTCCCACCACTTTTAAATAAAAGGTAAATGAGATAAAAAGCTTCATTTCTTATGCCACCTCTCTCCTTGAAACGACTATAGGCATTATTGCGAATCCTTTAATTGAGATTTCCGCTTTGCTGCAGCTGTCTCAGAGAAGGCTGCTTTCTTGAGGAAAAGGAGGGGGGAAATGGGGAGAAAAAAATGGAAAATGGAAGCACTTTACAGCCCAGTGGCATTATGGTACAAAGTGTATTCCTCCCCCTCCTGTAGGGTGTTCTGGTCTGATCTATTCCAGAGCTCCTGGCACTGATCGATAGCGCTGCTTGCTGCTCAGGGCCTCCAGCCTTTTCTCTCTAGTGACTATATATGGTCGGCAATCACTACGACCTTCCTGCATGACTTTGGTCATGCAGAGTCTGCCTCTGGCCTTTGTGGTTGTTTTGAATTCTAATACAATCTTCAAGGGGGGTTGTCTCATTGGCTGTGCAAGCTTTGAGCCCCGAGTCGAGTTTTATGATGTGTTAGATATTATAGATGTAAAAGATAAACACATTATATCAGTATTAATCTCTCCGCATGCTTCAGATGAGATGAAAAGCATCTTAATTATAAATCTATAATAATGAAATACATCACATTTGTTTTCTTTCCGCAGGGGACTCTACAGCAGCGGAGTATTTTAGAAATACTCGGACTGACTTGGCCTCACTCTGTTGTTGAGGTGATTCTAACATATCCTAAACGATATACAAAGGCTGGAAAATGTGACGGTCCTGAGTGTGTGGGGGTATGATAGCGCGAAGGTTAGCTAACACTGTAGCTGTGAGGATGTTGACACGAGCAAGTCGGCATACCCGGGAGTTATTGTGCAAGTGTGCAGGAGTGAAAACGTGTATTGGTCTGTACCCAATAGAGCGGGACCAAAAACACTAACCACTGTTACAGACAAGACTAGAGGTTGCATAGCAACAGTGTAGCTGACCAAATATCTATTCTGTCCTTTCTGGAGCTCAACAATTTCCACATTTTAACACCATTCTTTTCAAATATTAATCTCAGATCACTGCAAAACCCATCTGACCCATCTAACTCTAAAAAGTGTGATTTAATCACGGTGGCTCTATCAACCTCTTTTCAGTTTTAGAAAATTATTTAAAGACTCAAAGTGAGGCAGCAGTACTCACTGAAGGTCAAAACTGTGAATCTTTATGGATCAAACCTGTGTTATTCTTTATTGACATTCTTAAAGGATATTTGACAAAAATATCTTCATTCAGGGGTACTAAAGAAAATATTGACTGAGCTAAAATATTGAGTTGCTAAGCTGATTGATTGATGGTGTCCCCTGTGCTTTAAACATGCAAGAGCCCACCGCTAGGTGCCATTTACTTCCACAGGGGCTGCAGTTTTGAGTTACATAATACCTATGGTAGCAAGACAGCAAAATAAAAAAAATAAAAGCATGGAGGCAAAAGAAAGGAACTTGAGAAGAGTAGAGCAGAGAAAGCCTGAGCTGTCTGCAATGAAACAGCACGTCCTGTTTCCAGCAGGGATCCAGGTTCATCCAAACTTATCTCGTTTCCTTATCTAGCTAAATCCTGTCAAGATATTAAGCGTATATATATATATGTATATATAGTCCTATATGGTAAAATATGTATAGTCCTATATGGTGTCACATTGAAAAATTACCATCTCACTACAGCTACATAAGGACAAGGTGGGAGAACCTGAATCCCCAAGAAAAAAATAAACAAATACAAGCACACACCGAAAAATTAGAAATCTTACACCAGAGAAAAAAATCTGTTCAGTACACAGAAACAACCCAAACCAACAACAGCACTTGTCATAAACAAAACAACGAAAAGTCATCATCACTGAAAACAAAGGCTACATTTTAACACCTTAAGTGGTTGGGAGGGTTCGAAAGCCAACTCAAGCTGACGAGGAAAAAACAAACAAAAGAACCAATAATGAAGTCGACCTTAAGAACTCAAAGTGACTGCAAAAATATAAACAGAAACTAAAGGGAACAAAAAGAACAGAAAAGAAGAATACTGAAAAATTATTGAGTCAACATGGACATCTGGCATTGGGTGAAGTTTTTAATTACCTCTTTACGCCATAGGCCATATTAAGCAAATTGTCCAGCCTGTAAAGAGAAGGAGGGTTCTGGGGTTAATGGCGGGCAGATGGTCGACTCACTCAATGGAACTAATGTTAAGTCCCTATAGGAGCTGCATGGTCCTGCTCACTCAAGAACAAACAAACCCATCTACAGTTGGTCCATTACACTGAGGAGCCCCACCAGACAATGCTTTCAGAAGTTAATGAATCTCCAGTACAGTCAGTACGGTCTGCACTGAGTTATCTTATCACAAGCTCTTGCTTTCTACCTGGCTCTTGCTAACGCCAGAGCAGAGTGTTTCAGGAACCCTGACACTACTGCGGGTGCAACCAGTTCAGCTGTTACACAAGAACTACAGCCTGATCACACTTTGGCTTTTCAGATTCACGTCCAGAATGTTAAAGTGTGGCATTGCAACGGGCTTTGTTAGCATGACAGTCCAGCCGCAATGCTACACCACAGTAGATAATTCTTTAATGTGCAGAAAATTGCATGTGGTTATCCATACAATTTATGTCTCCACACTGATGGTTCATCAGGATGAAGGTAAATGAGCATTCCTTTTGATCATCTATGGTCTTAATTTGGTGTCAACTCAACTGAGAGAACACCTGAGATGACAGGAAATGATCCAGAGTTCTGTCAGTGTAATGGTTTTGAATTTGAATGATGGGGAGTGAGAGAAGCGGTGATGATTAGTGGGTTTCCTATGCGGCGGGACAACAAAAACACGACTGAATGTTAAACTATCCATGAAATCATGAATGCCTGTCTTTGTGGATGGGGGTCAAACTGTTAAGTGGCGGCGGGTCAGGTGGAACGGCTGAGTGCTAGTCAGAGGGTGTCCTCTGTCTAAAAGGGTTAGCTTTTGGGAGATGTTCTGGTTTCGGAATAATTTCAGCCTGCGAGCTCCAGCCGTTGTTTTCAGGCCGGGTAAATCACAGTTTGTGTGTGTGCGCTGGGCTTCAGAAACCTGTGGGCTGTATGAAATGTTGGCCCTCGTGGATGAATGCGGTCTGCTTGGTGACTCAATGACCTTCATTTCTCACTGGGGTCTGGCCTGTCTCATGTCTTATTAACTCCTCTGGCCTAATGGACAGAGGCCACGGCTTATTGAGCA
The DNA here is from genome assembly GCA_907169785.1 of Menidia menidia. NCBI lineage: Eukaryota > Metazoa > Chordata > Actinopteri > Atheriniformes > Atherinopsidae > Menidia > Menidia menidia. Next base: position 1,108,475 of record CAJRST010000002.1, read on the forward strand.
ACAGCTGGCTGGCCGGCGACGCCTCATTCCTCTGGAAAACACGACAAACTCTCAGACTCTAACTCTTTGTCCCTTGCAGTCAGAAATCCTTTGCCTTTCTTTTATAACAATCTCCCACAAACCCATCCACACAGTGTTTACCAAAGCATTAACGTCTAACTGATCAACGGCGTCCATCTGAAAGGATAAAGTAGCTCCCGCTAAGTGGACTTCCTGAGACCACTGTCAGAGTTTACCATCTAAAGTCTGAATTAGCTGCAGTGACCTCCAATAGTACAAGTAATCTGACTAACCGAAAAGAGTATTTATCTATATAGTAAATACAGCTTATTCTTTGGATAAAAATAACTTTATTGTTTGAAAAAGACATGTATTATTTGATTGTTATTCAACTGCATTTAAACACTAAGTCTTGCAGGCTTGCAGTAAATAACTTTAAAAATACTAAAAATCACAAATGTTTGTATGAATAATGTCAAATTGAATACAACTAGCAAATTATTAATCTGATTAGGGGCAATTTAAGATGAGAATTTTGTGTTATTGTAATAAATCATAATACAGAAGATGTCCTAATCATTTTCATAATAATAATACAGAAATCTTCTGTATTATGATTTACATATGTCTAATGAAGCAGGACTGAGACCCACTGTTATCCCTCACTTTTTAAAATAAGGTTTCGGCACTGGCTGATTCACTTATACTGAGAAATTGAATTTGTTTAAACTGAATTAAAATAATACTATTACGAACACCTATTGGATAGAATTTCCCAATGATTTTTAATGGTTTAGATGAAATGTCTGAGTGCAGTCCTATCTGGGATCAGAGTCGGCCTGCTTAGTGCTGCCTCGCTCAAAACCACCAAGAACAGGAAAGCAGCCCCAAAACAATGAACTATAGCGAGAGGAGGATATTTGGAATCATTAAAACAGTAATTAGCCCATTATGTGGGCAGGGAACATAGTCTGTTTTGTGGGTAAATGAGTCAATTGGAAAGGAAACTCGCAGGAGAGGCTCTCCAGGCCCGGGAGCATCGAGACATCTGCCGGCCGCTGGGCCGCCGGGCCACAACAAAACAACACGCCGCTCACACCCTCTCCCTCTCTCTCCCTCCGCCCGCCTCTCTCCATCCCGTGTAGAAACGCACACTGATGAAAGCGAACCGCGCAAACACTCTGCCAGCTCGTCTCACTGCCTCTCCAAGCCTAGCATTAACAATGGGCCTTTGTGCTCCAGTCAATGCACACTAATGGAGGAATGGCCGCTTTTTTTTCTTGTCTTTTTTGAAACAAAAATCTGTGCAATTAAAACTGGCTCCTGCCCTGAAATATAATAAGGCTAATTTGCTAATTACTACCATTAGTTAACGACTGAGGATAGGAAACAGGCCAGTATCCTGGGCTTGGTGAATTGTGTTCAGGTTGATTGTTTTTGCTGTCTTGTATAGAAGCATATTATACATTAATCTGAGTAACAAGAGCAGCTTTTAGTCGCATAGGATGGATGGACTTATAACCGCAGCATTTTGGACTCTTTTTTGTCGATAGATCTTTTTCTAGGCTTTTATTTACGTATGGGGAAATTGAAAGTAGCATACTTTGATTTGATTTTTAATTAAGGTCAGCTTCAGTAAATCAATATTTATTCGATGTTTAACATTAACATTGAAACACGCTAACACTTCTGGATGTAAACTGCACCGAACTTTAAATTTGAAATGGTCTCCGAGTCAAAACACGGAGCAAAGGACATAGAGGTTGCTCTAAATAAAATGCTACATTCAGGAAAAAAAAGTTATTTTGCCAAGTCGCGCTTTATAAAATTGGTGAAAAAAATATGAGGAGTAGTGCACATCAAGCACATTTCTAACTTCTGAAGTGTTGAGGTTTCAGCGAGGGGCTTGGGAGCAGAGAGCAGGAGCACGGGGACACAGTGAGGAAGTGTCCTGTGGTTGTGAGTTGTGATGAGAAGCGACAGCTCTCCTGCGGAGCCTGTAAATTGGCTTGGCGTATCACAGACACACAGCCACGCTACATCGCTCAGGTGTCACACCAGGGAAGCCGCTCCACAAGAAAAATACCTTCCAAGCTCTGACTTTGATGGAGAGTAAACAGCATGACTGGCTTAGTGTTATTGAAAGAGAGAGCAAATTATATAAGCACATATTCTGTCTCCAAGTCTGAAAAAAATCCGGAGTTTGATACACAAGCAGCTGTTTCTGAAATAATTTGCTAGATCATGAAATTAACACTTGTTGTACATCATAACTTGAGTAAATCTCAAGCTGTCATGTGACTTTTAATATAAGGAAGGGGGCAGTTTGTATAATTAGTGAGAGACAGGAAATGCCATATTAGCAGTATGAAAACTATAAACTGTTAAGATATACATATACATATTTAGAGCCTAATGATGGCTTGATTTCAACCTGCACAAAAAAATCTGTTAGGGATTTATGATGCTTTAAATATAATTCAGTTGGACGGGAACATTGTAAGGTACAAAAAATAAATGTGAAATAATGTTATGCTGGAATTTTGATAGTAAATGTGATATTTTAAATGACTAAATTGTACACATATTACCGTAAATTTGAAACTATAGAGCGCAAGTGAGTGTTAGCCGCATGGACTAATGTTGAAATATAAAATCTATTTTGTACACATATAGGCCGCACAAGTTAAATATGAGATATTTACACAGAAAGATGTTGAACTTGAAGCTAGTAGTGCAGAATTGATGGTAGATTACTGTTATTTGGCATAAATGTTGCCCTTATTTTTTCATTCTCTCTACATGTCTTTGCTCAGGCCTACCAGAGATTTCCTGACAGTTATGAAAATGATGGAAGTGAGATGAAATGAAGGAGCATGCACAGTAGTGAACGACAGAACCCCACAGTCTCTTCTGAACAGTTCCTTTCTTTTCTGTGGCGGAGCCACCCCGAGCACTGGCTGCTTCCTTTGACACCTGCACCAGGTGCAGAGATCACAGCTGCTGTTCAAACAGAGGAAGGATTTGCCAAAATGGTTGCTGACAGGAGAAAGAGGTGCCTCGGTGTTGTAGCACAGACAATGCGATGAGTCATGGTCGCTGCATGGAGGCGTTGCATCCTCTGTTTGAACAATCTATAAATTGCTCTTGGTGTAAATGTTTTCAGACTTGGGCTTGTTGTTTAGAGCTGACATGTTGACTGAGAATAATTGCTGTGAAGTTTGAAACTGATCAACTGTAGTCATATTTTCGACAAACTGAGAAAACATTTTCTATTTCTTATCCGGGTTTCCAAAATGATACTATTCTATGCATTAGCTTTCCAGTATAATTACATGAATCAATCTAATAAAAGAGATTTCCAACCTTTTGCAGATGGCAGAAATGACTCCACTTTTCCGTTATTCACATTGTGTAACCGGTTTCTAATTTTGACTCGTCTTTTGAAAGAGCTGGGGATGAAGAGGAGGCACTGGTTCCAAAAAGCATGAAATCCGCTGAATTCTCTTTAATTCAGTTAAATGAAACTGTGTCCACAGGGTCATTCAACAAAGAAACTTCAAGGTAAGGGTTAGTTGCTAAGAAGCATTCAAATGTTTCTTTATGCATTTAGGAGCATAACACAGGAACTTTAGGTGGGCACAAAACCCAAGCACTTCCAGTAATTACTTACAAAGAGCTTCATGGGAACCATACTTGCAGCTCCTTTTTTGTTCATCTACTCAGGTTTGGCTCTTTGGGATTTCTATTTATATAAAGCCTGATGCAACTGTTGTAGAGAAACAGCTGAATCAACAGGAAATGTCACTCCATCTTTACAATTGTGCCAACAGAGAGCAATTTGACATTGTTATGGCCTAAAAAAGGCAGACCGAGAAAAACAGTTACTTTCCAGAACAGGACTGCCTAAAAGGGCTCCTCATGTCACCTCTATTGAACAAAAATATAGAAAATGCTTAGACCGGTTCTTCAAATTCCAACAAGACTGCTTCAAAGCTACTGGAAAGTGGACCACTGTGGCCACTCCGCTTCAGCTGGGAATCTTTGTGGGTTCAAAGAGACCACGAGAAGAGAGCTGACTGCCTACCATGTTGTGTTTAACCGAACGCCTTTGCCGTAGCACCGGATGTAAACCTGTCCTCCCCGGTGCCCTACTCACCTGAACCTCTGGGCCTGGTGGTGCAGGGGGCCGGGGTATCGGCGGTTGGGAGACTGGTAGAGCTGCGACAGAAGGGCTTGGCTGGTCTTCTGGCTGGGGTTGTTGGCAAACTTGACCGTGATGGGCTCAGCAGCACCTGATGGCTTCTGGCCATTCAGGCCCTTGATGGCCTCTTCAGCCTCTATCCTCTTATCAAAGCGAATGAAGCCCACACCTCGGGAGCCACCTGCGGGGCCAGCAGATCACAAACAGACGGGGGTCCCTTTTACTTTACAGGTTTTAGTCAAAAGTAGTGAATTATATACACACACACACATATATATACATATATTTATACCTTACATACAGTGCTTTTTACATGTACTATAAAAACTGATATTACAAATTGAGATGAAAATGTAATAAACCCTTTAAAGCCGCATCCAAGAAAAATAGAAAGAATATTGGATTTTTTTAGTCTGAAGTCTTTCTTTGGCCCCTCAACAACATATGAAGAAAAAAAAAAACTGAAATTATTTTGATCAAATTAGCGTGCAACAGGTCAAAAATATATTTTGGTGTAGTCTTCTACTGGTTGTTATCAGGTATATCTGAATGTGTACAACAGGGGTTTGAGCAAAGCTTTTACCACTGAATGATGCAAAAAGTGTCAGATACAAAAGAAACCGGATCAGATATGATACATTTGGCATTACAGGGTTAATGATGGTGAAACAGAGGAGAAACAAAGGACAAAAGACAAAAAAGTTAATATTATTAAGAAATGTCTCCGTTTGAAGCCACATATTCAGCATTTCTCCACATTTCTCTCACTACAGCCAGTCTCTGCCCTCTTTCTGCACTCTTCTCCGTGACATTTGAGCCGTTTCCTTGGAGATATTTTTTGACTGCCACCAAAGAGGAACATTCAGAAGCGTGCTCCCTGGGAGGTCCTTTATTGGCGCCCGAGAACGTTTAGTGTGGGTTATGGACTGTATATGCATGTACGCGTGCGCACGTGTGTACGTGCACACTGGTATCTGTTAATGAATGCTGCGGCTGATTTTAATGAGGCTGCCTGGATGGCCCAGAGGATGCTCGCTCAGTGACAGCAGCACTCTGCCGAAGAGACTATTTACATAATACTGTGTGCACACAGGCATGTCTGTGTGACTGAGGCTGGATAAAAGAGAGGGGTAAGGAAGAAGGGAATGCTGTGTTTGAGCATCATTGTGTGCGAGCTCTTTTCTCACACTTAAAAAGCCCTCCTTATTGTTATTCCACATTTTTGTACATGCCCTCCTCTACACATTTCTCCCCTATATACACTTCCTGTTGGCGTGTCTGTTGGTACTTGCTTCACCAAATTCTTATTAGGAGAAAGACCTTGACCATCTCACTCGTATTGTTTTCTTTTTCTCAGCGGGACACAGGCACTACAAGGTTGTTTGCTTTCTAGCAAAGGTTAAAAAAAATTATTTAATGATGTCTTCTCATTAAATAAAATAATTGGCTTCCAATAATTTACAGTAAGTGCCTCGCTACATTTTTTTTTTTTACTAACATTATTTGAGCTACCAAAAACTGTTTCTTAAATTCAGTATTCCAGGATTAGGGGTGAGGGATAGAATAGGAGCAATAGAATATTTCCTTCCTTACTCTCCTAGTCCAAATATGGAGAGAGGAACTATGGAGGGAGCGAAGACAATGGTCAGTCCACCTGTCCACCATATTTTCTGTAGAAACAGAATAGTGCAACACATATCCTGAAATGATGAGGGACAATTCCATCTTTGGTTAAAAGCAGCTGATTTCAAGACCTAAGATCACCTATTTTTGAGAAAAAAAGAACATTTAGAAGATAATAAAACTGTATCATATCACTAGTCCCTAGAAGTCAGTTTCAACACACGACTTTATTCTGTGTTAAATTTAAGAAATACTGTTAAGAGTGCAGGAGATTCATTTTTTTCCACTACATAGTTTTGCAATTTTTCATCAGTTTTCTTACATTTTTCTTCCCTCTTTACACCACAATGCTGGAAGCTGAGGCCCTCAGATACTTAAAATGTAGAGATCATTATCTTTCATTCCATACTAAAAAGAAAAAAGAAAAACATCAATCCTGGATATTTGAGGGGATGAATCACAAAGGCTTTGACCAAAGACCTCAGAATCTTTACTGACCACATTCCTTTGCCCAAAACTGAACCACATCTTTTTCCTTCCACCTGTTAGATGATCTCATTATCGCTTAGTGTACATTATCCTGTTTAATTAGTTTCTTATCTTTTTTTTTTTAACTCATTGGCTCTCTCTCCACTGACAGGCTTTCAAAATTTCCCCTCCCATACTTCTGTGCCAACTCTGTACCTGCACATTTTAATTAGCTTGTCAGGTGCAGAAAAATAGCAATTCTAAAGGGGATCTACACAGTGAACACACAACCTATGCTGTTCCGACTTGTTTTTTCATTTATTACAGCATTTGTCAGGAGCGTGCGGCATCTGAGGTAAAATTAGTCGATGTGGCGCGGTTTCGGAGCTATAATCAGATTTTTAGCTCTTCGTCCCGAGGACCAAGAGTCATTTTGATATTTGGAAACAGCCCAATTTCACAACAGTCTGCCGCTGAGCCACACTTGGCAATTCTAGAGCTTTGGTCAAGAGCATCTCAGTGGTGGTTATGGGAGTGGAGAGCACCGCTCTCTCACTTGCTCCACCGACAAGAGAGGAGAAGAGAGGACTCTATTCCGTCCTTTAATCCTCACACTTGTTTGGCCTTGAGCTCTTCCTAAGCTGGTTTTTGCTGGAGGGCCTCCAGACAAATGCTTGGCATACAGATGAAGGCCCAGAACAAACACGTGCACACGCACGCGCACACACTTCCGATGCAACTTGAAGAGGTGCTATTACGAGTGAAGTGCGAAGAGGAGTAGATATGTCCACCATGATCTGAGGTAGAGAGCGAGCTGAACTTGCTTTGTCAAACTGCTCCGTTTCACTCACAAAATGATGTAAATATATTCTTCAGTATCTTAAATATGTACTGTCATTTCAATGCATGTTGCTAAACCCAGTGTTATTAATTATGAATTTACAAATTTAGAAAACTTCACACACATGGAGTGGAACAGGGAACTATCAATACTTAATATTGTCGGTCTATTGTTCTTGTGGCATGTGGCAGCTTTGATGTGATATGATCACCAGACGACTGCTATTAGGGAACACTCAGGGTCTATCAACAGTGTTATTGTCGATATTAATTGTTACTCTGTGCAATTCCACGGAGAAGAATAAAGTTTATGGTTTTTAAAACATATGAGGCCAATCGGTCCAGTTTTATTCCTCTGTTGTTGTTCACACAGGCACTTGGCAGCAGGAAAAACACTCTCGCAGCTGGAAATGCTGCAGACAAAGCTGGAGGATGGAGTCTGTGCCACAGAAAACAGCAGAACATGATGCAAAAAGTACAAAGAAAGGGGATGACAGCTTTTCTTTACACCTCCAAAATAGTGGGGCAGACTTCTAGATGACCTGTGTTGTATAGATGTCTGAACATACACACAATAGTGAGGAGAGGGACAACGGCTCTGGAGCAGTTAAAGGTTATATACAAACCAAAAGCCAACATATTTAAAAAAAGTCCAATGCAGGTGGTTTTAAGGTTCACAAACTATAAATGTTGTTTCAAATAAAAAGAAAAGAATAAAAGAATAAACTAAAAAAAAACAATCCAAAAACTGCTTAAAAATGTGAAATGTTATTTTCTGTACACTTGTTTTTAATTACAATTCTGTCACGCCGTATTAACGTAATAAACCTTTAAAGGGATTTATTTCCCCCACGTTAAACAGCGTGAGAAAAACAAACTTCCAATCTATGAAGCAAGTTGCTATTCTTAGAAGTCCAACCAAATGACTGTCCTTTCAACCAGCCCCAGAAGCCCGGTCCTACTTATCAAGCACCAGCCAGCCATACAGGCGACATTAGAGCACAATGTACTTACTAAGGTACAGCAATCTGTCTTTCTCACTCACTCGCTCCCCTTCTCACTCTCTTTTTCTGGCCTCCCTCTTCTCCACAGTAATCAACAGAGGCTTATATAACTCTCTACCTGTGCTTATCTCTCTCTAACACACACCGACAGGCACATTGGCTGCCTTACTAATAACACGCCGCCTCAGTCTGGGGCAGGGAAACACAAGGAGAGAGGATGGGGGATGAGAAGCGAGTGCTGGGGGTGGGGATGAGTAAGACTGAAAAGAAGAGGACAAAAGGAAGAGTGGAGATGGGGAGTAAGGAAGGAAAGGACAAAAGGAGAGAAGGTGATAGAGGAGAATGTTAAGAGGTGAGAGTAAAAGGATGATGATGAAAGGAAACAGCGCTATTCTTGCTTGCTCCTTCCCAAACAAAGCCACGATTTCTCTAAAACACACTATCATTTCCCCAAACACTGACTGACTGACAAAGAATAATGACTGCTCCTCTGAGAGCCCGCAGAAAAGAGAGGTGAGAGAACTGGTTGCTGGGTAATGAAACGCGCACATTCTCTGACTTTCTCAAACACACACACAGAGTTTTGTACTTCTACCACACTGCATTTGTGTGACAGACACTTGCACTAATGCACGATTAAACAGAATAAGCAAATTCTTGTTTTTTTGGCATTCTGCTACTTAATCACGTCATTTTATCTTTTACTTAAGGAACCGCAGCGGGCCATCTGTATCAAATGATTAATCCTGCCCTTCCAAAGGATTTATACCATGGCAGGGAGAGAAAGAGCTCCTCTTCCTGTTGGCCTCTAATGAAGCAGAAGAAAATGCGATGTCCTTGTTTTAAGTAACATTACTGTGCCTGAGTACAGATGGCATTTAAAAAAAGCTGCTGGAGGAGAGGCGAGGAGACTTTGAAGAGTAGAGTGCCCTGTGCTTTCGCCTCTGTCAGAGCAAAGCTCCAACCATCTGTCTGGTATCTGCGTATGCATGTATCGATGTGCACGTTGGTACGTGCGTTTTGCATGCACGTGTCGGCTATAGCAGAGGCAGAAAGAACACTAAAGAATACAGGAACAAAAAGGGGCAGTAAGATAGGAGATGATACTTCCTCAACATTACTACAACATTACTATGAGTTTCCATGTGTGTTACCTGTACTGTTCTGTTCTGAACTCATTGGACAGAGAACAGTAAAAAACTGGGGTGTCATTATTCAATCCAAGGTATGAGATTACATACTAACTGTATGCCGAAGGGGTTAGAAGCTACCGGCTATCAGCGATGTAACAAAAAGACTGTGCTATTCTTTCGTAGGTGGCTGTTAAGCTCCATAAGTTGTTAAAGCACAATTAAGCAAAATTACATTTGTGCAGCATGCAAACATCAAATCAGCCTCAATGAAAATATAAATTAACTACTGTGTAGTTATTGTTCTGAATTTATCCGGCATTTAACCAAAACGTCCATGCAGCATTTAGACATCTTTTCAACGGAAAAACACTTTGAGAAACCAGACAGTGCAGACCTCAAGGGCTCAATTTCCCAGCCACAAGGGGGACCATAATGACAAATGCAACAAAGTGGCACTTCCCCAATGTCAGGAGGCCGATTATTTCGTTATTTCAGTACACAGGACCAATGATGTGAAGCTCTGTGTATCACAAAGCAGGAGGGACAGGCAGAGAGGTCCACAGAGGTAAAACAGCACAAATAAGTATCAAGGACGTAGTGACAAGATCTAATTATAATCAATGCAACATCATTAGATGGAAGCCGACCAACATTTATGTCCAGACTGACTAAAACCCACAGAGCGTGGAGTTTGTTGATGGCCTCTGATTGACAATTGCCTTGTTTGTAGCATAGCTCACATCTCAAACGACTTAAGGCCAGTAGGACATGCACGCTGAGCATTCAGGCTAAAGCTTCCAAACTGAAATAAGTCACATCAAAGTGTTAGCACGAATGCATGTACCGTATCAGGCGTGTCTCTATCAGGACAGGCTGCTGTAAGTTAAAGCTGCAAAAGTCTATGATCCTGTGTTCAAAGGCTCAGACAGAAATTGACCCCAAAAATAAATAGACTAGGACTCAAACCAGGCCAGGACGGACGAAATCAAGTGTTGACTTTTTACTCTGATTTTTATTTGAACTATTCATTATATTAAGAAGGAGGCTGGTTTTCTGCCCGAGCAGCACAGAGACTAACTCACACTTTTAAAACTAGAGTAAAAAACATTTAAAATCGAATACTCCCATTTCAATTTCTTACTGATCGATAAGTCTTAATGTTGGTTTTTAATGACCTAGATTTGTTCAAAAGCATATTGATTTTCATTCCATTTGACACATGGTATTTAGATAAAGATTTGTTGAGTGACTAGAAAGATAGAAATGCATTCAATATGAATATGGTCAGTTGTAGCCTCCTGGCAACAACTTAAGCCTATAAACTCAAATCTAAAATTGAACTATGAGATGATCAAATTTAAGTCTCTTATTGCTCTTATTCAGTTTTGTTTTTATCTTCTCGTCCATTCAACTCTTTATCATCTGAAAGTACCACATGGTATGAGCAACAGTTGTTTGCCTTCTCACTTTCTTTCTGAAATATCCATCAGAATTACTGTTAGTGTTCCAACTAAATAAATGCTGTATTCACGGTATTGTATTACTTTGTCTGGTTTGGTGTTAGGTGGAAACATTTTAAACAATTAGAATGGTACCAGATGTCCAGGAGGATAATCTCAGCTCTAACAGGCAGGTTGTGTACTTATTCGAGCGTGTACGTAATTGTGCACTGAATAACTCAAACATGTTGGCTCTTTGTCTTATATGAGCTCCAACATGCTTATGGGGAGCAAGTAATAATTAAATCAGCTAGATTCTTGTTTTGTCAAATATGTAGTAAAAATTCAAAAGGTCCATAAAGAAAAAAAGCCATTTGTCTATGGCAGGAAGCTGGAGCCTCTCCCAGCCGCCCCAGAGCGAAGGGAAGAGTAAGGTAAGGCCACCAATCCATCAGAGGACCACACAGAGAACAACAATGGAGACACCTATGCATGCTCGCTCTCACTACGCTCAGTTTAAAGTCTCCATTGACCTTAATCGTGTTCTGGATGGTTTTGGTAGAAAAAGCCCAGAGAGAACAAACGCACACACAGAGAAAACTCTACAAACTCCGGAGAGAAAGGCCCCACAGAGGGGAATAGAACTGGTACATTTCTTGATTTTAATCAATCTTAAAATTAATTAGATCCTATATTTTCCCATATATACTGTTTGCCAAAACAAAATGCCATCACCTTAATAAAAAGTATATGAGGGCCTCATATTGGGAACATACTGCTGTTGAATGCATTTCAGCTGGTAACAAGTTTTTTGGTTGACAGCAAATAAACAAATTAACTGAGGAGACTGCTGAACTGATGAGAAATGGGCAACCAATTTTCAAACTTTAATTTAATTAACAAAGGTTTGATTAAAACTTGGATGGAAAGTAGTGACTAATTATTCTTAGCAAAGAAATGTGGGTGGAAGAAAATCTAAACAATCATGATCGGCAAACAAACGTCTAGTGAAATCAATTTGAGGAAAATCCACGGTAGAACTCAGGTTGTGCGCTATTTTATAGAAAATAAAGATGAGTGCAGAGAATTCTTACATTATTCTGCACGCATAGTGAGGAAGAGCTCAAGGTATCAAGACCAGGACTGAAGAGCCGACTCTGGAATCCCATAGCAACTCATCTGCTTTTTCCTGAAAATGGCTTAAGCCATCAAAAAAAAATCCCTTCATGGACTAACTCATCTCTCCATGGCACATCTCTTCTAAATGTATTTTTCTATAAAGTGAGTTGGGATCTATGAATATACATAAACCAGTAGCAATGCCCATCATGAGTTGTATGACGGGGGGGAATACCGAATTCTTTCCATGGGAATCTTTCTTCTTCACGCCTTCCATCCCACGTTAAAGAATGTGCCATCGGTCTTTAACAGTCAATTCTTAAACACACTCAGCAGCAATTAAGTTTCACATTAGAGCTGTTGTTTGCAAAAGCCATACCTGTGGATCAATGGTGTTTGCAGTCATTGATCAGGTAAGCATTGACCTCTGTGTGTACACAGTTCGAGAGCATGAAAAAGGGATAGCCACCTATTGATTTCAAACCGTCTCTAATATTATGTGTGTTTCAACACGAGCGTTGCCTAAAACAGCTGTAAGAGCACAAAATCACATTTTGGCTGCTTTCCCTGAAGGGTAAAGAGAACGGCAGAGGAGGGAACCTCGCTTTGAAAAAGAGAAAAAAAAATGCTTATCCATTCAGAAGGAATCAATGTACAGAGGAAAGGGGGGGGGGAGGGTGAGGAGGAGATGGAGAGATACTCTTGTCAAGTCGATGCTGTTTTCACTCTCTGAGTCTCTAGGGCAATTTGGAGGTTTTGGTGGATTTTGTTTCAGCTGCTTCTGACTGTAAATTATGCTAACAGTCATGGTTTTTTAAGTTGCTTCTCGTGTTCACAGACAGAGGAGAGGCTGTGGGGTGCATCCTGGTGATGAGGAGGTCACTGAGAGAACAGACACCACGTTCCCAATTTAGCAGGCCAGGAGCCGAGGATCATCAGCCCATCTGCCAACGGTCACTGGAGAGCACCCGCTACTCCACCAGCTCTCAAACACTGCTGTCAGTACGTATTTCTGTCTGGCCATCAATCCATACTCTGTTCAGTTTTTAAGGGCAGTGAAAGGGTGTGTTTGAAAATGGCAACAATCGGTAAAATTGGTAACGAGTAAATCGCTGATGGAATTCGATTTTAGTCATGGAAGATGACTGTTATTTAATAAAAGACTGTCCTAACTAAGGAGACTAAAGTCTTATGAATGTTTCCTTCTAAGCTGTTTATCATTGTCATATTCTTACTTTGTAACACTGATATTAACATAGTTGACACAAATGAGTTTGACTCTGAGCATAAACTTGCTTTGTGACTCTTTTTTTCTCTCTCTTTCCGTCTCCTCCTGTATTTTTATTCATTTTTTTTGTTCTGTGCAAGGAGTCACAGGAGAGTATTAATTTGCAACCCATTTCTGTCTTAATGGCAGTGAGCGTGTGGGTGGGTGTGTTTCTTCTGTCCGTACAGTATCAGACGGAGGAAAAAGATGAGTCAATGATACCAGCACACTACTCTCAGGGCTGCTCTAAAGTCCTCCATGTTTTTAATCACCCGCAACTCTAACATCTAATTAATCATTAACATTTCTCCTGCTGATCCTCAGCCCTCTGGGGCACCGTGCAGAACATCCCTCGCTCACATTATATTTGTTTGTGTGTGTGCACGTACAGTGTGTGTGTGTCTCTGTTCTGAAGCAGGTGGCCAGGGTAGTCGTTAGGATAGCAATTAGTGTAGATGAGGGGGTTAGTCGGCCAAAAAACAACTCCTGTATGTATTGACCAGTATACCTTCTTTTTTGGTCATGATTCTGTTCTTACTGGTGATATTTGTCTTCGAAATGATGGGGGGAAGTCCAACCAGTATGAGGCTGGAAGCAGTCAAATTTCCTGTTAGGTCAATTCAATTTCTGTGAGTAATCTTGTCATTCAGGAAATAAATGTAAAAAAAAGGGCCACAAAATTGGTTATTTTTCAAACTAATTTGATGTTTCTGCATTTCCACTCAAGCAGAAAAAAAAAACTATTATTTGAATGTGGGAACATTTGAGCCATTGACTTGTCATTAGTTTTGTCAATGATCATAACACTGTAGACAGTTTACTTTGGGAAATTGGAGTTTTTTACCCCTAATTTGAAAATTTCTTGTTATTTATCAGTGTGTTTTTCCTGTTGCCTGGGAAAAATAGACAAAATAGTGAAACCCAGATGATAGAACACATATAAAGTGGATACACTAATACAGTGGATTGTAATGAGAATTCAGAATTAACTGGCCTGATCTCTAATGAGATAGAAACCTGCATGCTAGATCATTTACATTCCCAGTTAAGCATTTCTAGTCGCTGTGTTGCTGTTTTTCACCTGGATGTGATTCTCCACTCTGAATCTGATCTCATGCCACTCAGGAAAGAACACAATGAATTGCTGAGGCTCTTGTGTGCTATACGTGTTGTGAATGCTTGAGAACCTAACCTCGCTGCTACTAGAACTGCCTCTGGTGATCTGTTTTATTTATGACATGTGGCCTGGGCTATAAGCTAAAAAGTCTGAGATGAGAATGTGGTTGTTAAACAGACGGGAAGGGGGCTAGCCCGTGTCATCTGAATGTGTCTGGATGGGGTATCTTTCCCACCTTCACCATCTCCTTAGCTCTTTGTTCACATCCTGCCTCCCCTCATTGCCTCTTCTTCCCACGTCTCTGCTTGTCTACGCCCTCTCCTCTTCTCTTTATTTCCCTTTTGTCTCCTTTTTTTTCTTCCTCTCTTCCTCTGCTCTGTGTGTACAGACAGTCGTGCACTTCACTGCCAGCGGTGATTTATACTGCTTAGGCAAATGAGTGTGGCTTACGGCGCGCTGCTCCTTCTCTGCTTCATCAGTACACACTGCACATAACACTGGAGCAGGTTGGAGCCTGCAGGCACATACACAACCACTGAAATTGATCTAAGAGACACGCTGGAGGGGTTCTCCTGCCATACAACGGGTTGATGTGATTCATTTCTGTGTTTTGGATGTAGTGGAATGCGTAATTGAGCATGTACATTTTCAAGCTTTGTGCCTCTCGTGTAACCACTGTGGGTTTTTTTTTTTGTTCAATGGCAAAATTGCCTGTTTGGGCCACTCGGTGACTTGTTAGTTAATGCTAAGAAAGCATTAGCGTTCAAAGATATGAACGAAATCAACATGTTTTTCCAAGACTGCCAGATATTTTAACATGTATCGGAAAAATAAAAACATAAAGGCAGACACAGCTAGAGATAAACTGAATATTTTGGGGATATTTCATTAAACAATCTTTTCACTTTGTTGCTGAAAATGGACAATTAAACATTAGAGTAGTTATTTATGTATTTTTTGTTGTGGATATATTCAAATGAGAATATTTGCAGTCGTCTAATAATGTCTGCTCTGGCTTATTAACTTATTAGCAGAAAAATACTGAGTCTGGGATCCAGAGGTTTGGCAGGTGCATGGATTTTGTCAGTTATTGTAATCACACCTGCTGTTATTTATTAATTTTATTAGCAAGTCTGTTTCAGATTTGCTCCCAACACTCTGAAATAGCATTGCTAATCACAGAGAGCACAACAACTTTAGTCCAACGTATGAAAAGAGGCATAATCAGGAAATGATATCATTGTGTGAACATTACACACTAACTGTTGTGACCTCAACATGACACGGTAGCCGTAAGGTTTTTAAGTCAATTTTCCCAATGGTGGTTGAAATAAACGAATAAAAAATATCAATGAGGTCATTTATAAAACCCCACGAATCCAAGGTTTTTCAGTTGGATTTATACTTTATCTCCTGTAAATAGTGACCACACCACAAAATAAATCACAAACATATCTTAAAAGTAGAGCATAAAAGGTTAATCTTGGTTAAAGAAAAAGAAGGCAATAACAGGTATGGCTGATTAAATGCAGTTTTTTTCATTAAAAAGAGAATACAGAGTGTTTATAACTCATTTCAGGTGATGCAAAGTGCCCCTATGCCCCATGGATACCTGTGACCTGGTCGACGAGGATGCGGGAGGTGATGATGCGGCCGTACTGGGAAAACAGCTGCTCCAGCTCCTTCTGGGTCATGGTCTTGGGCAGGCCGCTCACATACAGGTTGGCGTCACGAATGGAGGCTGAGCTGGGCCGTGCATAAGACACCTAGGAGGTTCAAAACAAATAATCTTAAAGCGTGTATCAAAGTCTTTATCAAGCATTAAAATCCAAGGTGGTTTACATCTGGAAAGATTGCTATGGTTAAGACAGGGTGTGAATCATTAGATCCATAGGGAGGAAAATGACACTGTATGTCTCTTCCTTGTCATGGGTATTGTTGCTAGAAAGAGATTTAGCTGCTTAGAACACTAGAGAGTTAACACATTGTACCTCATCCAGTTCTTTGCTCAGGGACACAGAGAAATCTTTCCCCTAAATGGAAAGCCTAGGTGTTTTACCATATAAAACAGCTCAGGATTAGGACAAAAGTGCTACTTTACGTACAGAATCTGAGAAGGATTCTCAGCGGAAGCCTGACTTTATGACAAAGGCAGAAGATTGGCAATTTCAACATGTCTTTTCATTACACTATCAAGTAAACACAACAGCAATCACCCTTCAAAGCAATCACTCTTTTATGTATTCCTTTACTCAAAGATTCTAAATGTGGATGTCATATGGCAGTAACTGGTACTTTGCAGCTCCAAAGATTAACTCTGATGTACTGAACTCAGAAACTTCCCTTTCAGACACATTTTTTGGTGGTGAAAATCTATAAATCCCATTACGATTGCTGCTGACTGAATCAGCTTTTCCTTCCAGGACTCTCATGACCTCCGAGACCCGAATCATCAATCAGACAAATACAGTGGATGTGCAGTTCCATTCCTGAGGAACCGCGTGGAAATCCGGCTTGTGAGGAAACAGGATTGGGAACAGCTGGCTTTCCCCATGTCTCACTACTGGTTCACACATTTTCTTCCTCAGCCTATCTTCTTGGCTCCACTGTCTTCTTCTTCCTCTCGGTAGCTCTCTCTCTTTTGGCTGCCCGGCTATTTCCCGCCCGCTTCCTTCCTGCATAGTGCCTCGCTAAACCTTTCCACAGTCTGCCTCTTTTTTTCTGCTCCTCTTTTCTTCTCGGTACAGCTCTCTCTCATATTTTTCTCTCCTTGTCAGCCAACTCCAGATGTCTAATCCATCAACACCTCTTCAAGCTGTGAGCAATATTGTGTACTAGTGTGGCGCATGTGTGAAACAGGAGTGAGCGCTTGTGTGCAGGAAAAGTTTGAGAAACTTAGTAGGAAGATTAAAGTAATCACAAGCGCACGCTGGCTAAATGTGTCTGAGGCTGTGTGCAGACGTGTCACTGTGAGCCTCTCGCACCTTTGGCATGCTGCTTCCTCTCACACCTCTGCTGGAAGGCGGCCTCGCTGCCATCGCTGACAAAATCGAAGGTGTCACGGTGGAGGAAACCGCATAAACGCAACCGAGTCAGAGACACTTCGGAAAGACATATCGCCCGAGAGAATGTGAATCTCTGGGCCAAGCGCTTCCTCACAAGTGCGGCGGCAGAATGTGGGAAGGGTGTGACACGAGAGAGAGCGACAAACTTCGTTTTGGAATTACTGCGCTGCCTTTTAATTTACCTTGTTACCCTGGGGGCTTTCACTGTGTTGTGGCAGAAGAAAATGGAGAAGGAAAGTGGTGGGAAGAGAGAAGATAAGTGTGAAAGAGTGATTGTGTCAGACAGAGATGCAGCGTTTGTCTTCCACCTTTACAAACTGCTTTTAACTCAGGAACAACTTGAAGCAACCTCTTGTGCCATGACAGTGTAAACGTGATAATCTGTGAACTCCGAATTCAACACTGTGTGAACAACCCTGGGCTTCCTCGCTCTATAAACAACTATCCGTTTTTATTTTAATTCCAGGCTGGCTGACGTGCACCCACCAACAGTTCCAAATTCTGTACTATGGCCCTCTTTAAATGAGCTTTTTGTAACTTATTTTATTAGTTTTCTTAGTAATAGCTATCATAAACCAAGGCCAAAGACAATAACATCTCAATGAGTCTAATCGAGAGGATATAGCCAATAAATGAGAAGGTAAACAGATGATATGTTGTTTGGAAGAAGCTGTGTGTGGGAAAGCTAACTTTTTTTGGCATATCCAAACACTTCAAATCTTAGCCCAACTGTGGTGGAACTGCAGGTTCTAATACAAACATGGACTTACCATCTATGAGAAACACATCAAATCATTGTGGATATTATATTAGACAAACAGCAAAGT
Organism: Menidia menidia; assembly: GCA_907169785.1. Lineage (NCBI taxonomy): Eukaryota > Metazoa > Chordata > Actinopteri > Atheriniformes > Atherinopsidae > Menidia > Menidia menidia. The sequence continues at coordinate 1,126,581 of CAJRST010000002.1, forward strand.
TAGACCAGAGGGAAAACCCAGTGCTGAATCAAGGCCAGGCCTGACAGTTTATGCTATCTAGGGACTGCTGGGATTCTCTGGGGGATTCCCTGTTCGGCGTGGCGCTAATCCTATCCTATTTGATTACATTACACCGGACTAGATCAGATTAAATCAGATGACAGAGAGCGAGAATGCAGGGCCTGCCACAGAGCAACTGCCCAGCTTAGCAGCAACAGCACATTTGCGGAGCGGCGCAGAGAGGATGACGGCCGTGGACATGAGCTGGGAAAATCATATCAGCGGGAAGATTAATTAGCTATTGGAAACATTTGCAAAAACAAGTGTATCTAGGGTTTCATTTTTAGTCTTCTAAAGTGTCTGGATCAAGGGCAGTGTAGTGTGGGTGCAGATTTATCCATTCTAACCACAATTACGCCTGACAATTAGCCATGCCATTTAAAAGGCAATAACAGAACACTAAATTATTTGGGAAAATAGGATGATTGACGTGTTTCTTCCCTTTCATCCGCTGATATCTATATAATTTCACCTTTAAATTTTGACATTTAGAAAAGTAATTACCATATCAACCATAGTCACAAGCGTTTTAATGTGTCTTTTCGATTTAGATGGTCTTTTTATTTCTGCGGCTCATGCATGTTAATCCAATCTCAGCCTTTTTCACATTTGAGAACAGCAATAGCACCATCTAAAAAGAGCTCTTAGACAAAAGAAAGCAGACCCATAATTTAACAAGACCTCCATAAATTTCTGAAATACATGACATAACACCCCCCCCCCTTTTTCATGGTGAAAACTCTCTGATTTCAATCTATTCATTTCACATGTGTGAAGAAGAATTTGGTGTTACCTTGATTGTTTTGGTCTGAAGTCTGAGTCCATTTAATGTGTTGATAGCCTTCTCTGCATCCTTTGGGTCGATGTAGTTGACAAAGCCGTAGCCCAGACTCTGCCCTGAAATGTGAGAAAAAAATATGTTGTTAGTTGTGTTATCGTTTTGTTGCCCACACAGGCAACATATGTAACATACTTCACATTTTCTACTTGAAAATCATAGCCATTCTGGAGTGGAAAGGCTAATGCTTTAGACCACTCAGCAATAAGACAGCATATGTCAAATTCTTTGATTTTCATTTGTTGGATCCCATGCCGCCCCTTAAACTTTGTCCCTACTCACAACCACAAGGACCACTTGCACAGCTAACTCTCTTCTCTGAAAAATCCTAGGCAGCATATTTTCATGACGCCTCACACTCATAGCACATTTGAGTTTAGTTACAGCTTGACAAGATCGTTTGATTGGTAAACCACCCTTGTTGGAATCGACTTACTGACTTAAGTCGTTTCATACCATGACACAGTGCGTGTGAAAATGTTCAAGACACTGCATGTGAACATTACAACATTTTATTTCTATCACTTGATTGACAATTCTGTTGTACCACCATCTTAATGAACTGATTTACAAATACAATTTCGGACTCATTTAGACATTGATTAAAGAGAGAAATTGATACATATGTGAATGAGGTCAACATCATTAGGAATTTTACTGTTAATTTTCTTCAGGCAAACTAACAATGCTCAGATTTGAAAAGTATAGACAAAGGTTCCAAAAGGTGGTGAAAGTTTGGTCAACCTGCCTTAAAGGGAAGATTGCTCATTGTTGCGACCTGGGATTTTCAAACATGAGATGACCCTACAGAAACTTTCCCCATTTTTTTTTACTCAATGATAAAGAAAATCCTAAAAGGTTTCTGAAAAAAATGGTGGTATTTGACCAACAACTATGACATTGATAATGTTTTTTTTTCCGAAGTTCCTGGACATTGGAGTTATCCAAAGGGAAGATGTCCTCACATAGCTGAAAACAGTGTGTGCCACTGAAATACTCACAGGAGGGGTTACAGGTGCAAACAACATTTTTGTTAATTTCCTTGCTGCAGCGCAAGAGAATTATAAAGCAAACATACCACCCCCATTTCCTTCTAAGCTCCAAGTGTTTTAGATAGCACACTTCCTTTCAAATTGAAGCAGGCCTGACATCTCCCAGTGTTTCCCCAGTGGATCAAGCCTTTCAACAGGCTTAGGACTTTAAGCAGACGCCCCCAGCCATCAGGGCTTTCAGTCAACAAACAGCCCCTATCCTCTAACGCCACACACAGGCACGAGCAATCTCAGGCACTTTTAGAGGGGCAGCATACAAATATTCATGCTAATGAGACCAGACAGCAGTTAGTCAGAGACAAAGTGAATCACAAAATATGGAGCGTGGCTCTTTCACAAAGTAAATACATTTGGGCAATGGATATCCCAAAGCAGAAGAGCTAAGAAGCGAGCAAGCGAAGAGCCAGGAGGGGACTTGTCGCCCTAACATCAAACGGCTGATCATTTTTGCTTCTTCTCCTTTCTCCTCCCTCTTCTCCTCTGGATTAACGGTGGATTATCAGGCACTCTATTGTTAATTAAAAACCTGCCATCCCGGAGAGACTACTGCTATTTATAACAAACCGTTCTCTCTTTACTCCTCTCTTCCTCTCTGACTCTCAACTGACATCAGGTGTTAAGTTTGGCAGTTTAAAAATAACTCTTAAAGCCAATTTTGTGGCTCCTCTCTTTATTAAATAGTACACCAAAACCCACAAGAGATGAGAATAATGAAGAGAGGGACAACATGTAGCAAAACTATTTCACTGAATAAATTAAGACATGAATTTAGTGTTAGTATGCCAATAAAGCAAAAGCATCCATAAACAGAATTATAAATAACCTAGCTGTGTTCCTAATGGTTACTGCTCTGTTCTGTTAGCCTATTCAATTTAATTCCAGATGAGCACAGCTGAGTGCCTGGTACTTCAAATGCTCCTCTCACGCCTTCTCTACTTCCCTACTTCATAACTCCCTCTTGCACAGGACCCCGCTCACCCCTAACCCTCATCTTTAACAAGACATGTTGTGTTAATGCTACCATTTGCGTGCGCCCCTTAATTGGGTGTGTATGTTCTATACATGGAGATCCTCGGCTTGTATTTGCATACTTTTGAGACCCATCTCACTTGTTCCCTCCTCTTTTGGCACGTCTAACAACTTCCAGAGCTGGGAGGCAGAGGCTGGGAGCGGAGCTCACTGGCTGGCATCCTTCCCCAGGTGAGTGGGAGATGAGGACAGACAGAGGGAGACATCTGCCTACAGCACAGGAGAAGCTCCAGGAAGGGATTCCACCCACTATTTTCAGCCTGTTACAGAGCAGCTAACAGCAGGGAGCTGTTGGCACGCCGCCATCGATGGGTGGGAGATGCCACACCGACGCAGATGTACACACGTGCAAAGAAAATCACTCCATCACACAGACACACAGACACAACTCAAGTGGTCAATAATAGCTCCAGTCGTACAGTGAGAGTGGACAGACTGGCCTTGAATTACTTCTTGTGTTATTGTGGTGTGGAAAGAGAAAGATTGTTTCAATCTTTTGTCTTATGTAGTGCACAAAAGCACAAATACATGCTACGGCAATGCCCACACTACACACACGCTGACATGACAGGCAGTGTGGCTGGCTCCAGCCTATCACAGCATGTCCCGAGTCCACCTCAGTGCGCCCCAGCAGGATAAGTTCTGCATGCTGTTTGAATTTGAATCACACCATCACAGTTCCGGCTCACCACACCGTGGTTAAGCACAACACCGGTGCAGTTTAGAGCGGCTCAGCACCACTTAACTTAGCACGCCGTCTTACTGGAATGCAAGGTCAGCTGGGGCTCTTTTAATATTGCAAGATTACAAGAAAAATACTTTATTGTCCCTGAATGCAGACAGAACTAAATCTTGTTTCAAGTTTATGAAATCTAGACACGCATTTAAGATAAAAGCCCATCTTATGGAACAAAAAATTGTTCATTGTCAAGGCAATCTGGTGGACAATTAAAAACGTGCAAGAACTTGATTATGTTGATTACTGTATATGTCCTATTTAAACTATAAGATATATTTTCTTCCTAAAAAAGCACCATGATCAGAGCCTCAAAGATTTTTCAGGCAAAAATCACAGAAGAAAAAGCACCACATCACAGTTAAAGTTTAAGAACCTAATAAAGGAGCTGTCCTAATAGCAGAATGACATTGAAGTCAACAGAATAATATGCTTTGCGTTAATTAATAAGCGAAATAAAATCATTAACCATTTTTCCTCTTAAGAATAACACATAAGATAAAAACTTATCTTTTTTATTTTCATGTTTTAGCTGCTTCCATGGGCTACCATTAACATTTGTTGGCAATAAAGAAAGTGTTCTAAATTTGAAAAATTATGTAAATCTAATAATGGCAGGGGTCCTGAAGTGGAACATTTGTAGTATATAATCAAAGACTGTAGGTTGATAATGATATGCATTTGCCACATGACAACCACAACTGTAGCTGGTGATCATAGAAATCTCCATGTCCACCTTCACTAAGGGACTAACCCTAAAAGTGTCAGGGAGGTGGGTCTTGAGGGAGGACTCAGTCGCGGAATGAAGGGGAAACAAGGTTTATTGTACAAACAGGGTGAAAGTCCAGACAAAGTACAAAACAAAGCTGTGGAAAACTGTGGGCAAAGTATCAAAGCAAAGCAAACAAGACTGTGGTAAAGTAACAAAATAAAGATTAACAAGACTGTGACAAAACTGAGACAATGACTGTGGCTGTGGCAGAACTATGACGAAGACAAACCTGGCGTGGGGGTGACGACGGACGAAAGGACAAGGGACAAGAAACAAGAAGACAAGAAGACAAGAACGACCCCGCACCAGACAAGGGGAAACGAGGACTATTTAAACACATGAGGGAGGGAAACCCCAGGTGTACACAATAGGTAATCAAGACGAGACATTCCCCCAGGCGTGACAAAAAGGTGGGAGAGGGAAAAGGTGGGGGCTAATTTAAACCCGCCTCCACTATTTTGTCAGACCTTTTGTGCAGTCGGGCATAAATTGTGTAAGGAGGTGGGCATGTTTTTCAGTGGTAAAATCACAGCTATTTCAAGTGGGTAGTCTTTGGTGTGTTGGCGAGGAGTTATGACTAAGCCATTATTTGTTTCCTGAGGAGCAGCAGGTTGCCCAATGTGTGAGATGAGAAAATGAGTGTACTTCGAGCTAGTGTCCTGCCTGCTGGCACCAATATGTAATTTAATCTTTCCATTCTCCATTTACTTTGCGCGCGCACACACACACACACACGAGGATGAAATTGTAGATATACACAAACTTACCTCGGAAAGATTACATATATATGTATATTTCACAGGCATGAACACAAACAAAGCAAATGTATGCATGGCCACACTGTATTTACAGGTATGCCATCAAGTTGCATAAAAACATTCATGAGATAAGGTGAGGTGCACAGTATGGTACACAATCATATGCTGCACGGTACACAAATAAGAGACTCCACTGCTTATTGCCTGTCATTATTTTGTGCCTTTTGTTGTATTATGTGACTAAGAGCCCTGTATGGCAGACATGAAAGCATCTTCATCTCCTGCTGCGATCAGGCAGGACTCACATAACACACCATACACTCTTTGATCTAAAGTGTTAGCTAGCAAATGAAAGGCATAGCTGCAGGAACATTCTATTTTACCATCTACTTTGCTACAATCTGTTCTTCCTCATGTTCCTCCTACCGAACGTTCGCTGAAATTGTTTGACTGTTAATTCAAAAAGTTCATTTGAACTGCTGACACTTGTCAAAACACGCATTTGCAGCAGAAGCAATTTGTCCAGCCAAGTTGTTCACATTCTATTCGAAATGACTCACTGTTCCATCTTCTGTCTGTGTAGATCTTATATTCAAATAAAAATTCAATATTGAATAAAAATAAGAAATTTGTGTAGCAAATACTACCCAAAAATGCATGAATTTAAAGAAATCTGACAAAAAAGAGTCTGATACTAATTAAATTTATCAGGAAGTACCTGACTGTTTCTATTTCCTATTGTTTCACCACATACTGTCAGCAGCTGAGTATTTCTGTCATTCTGGTGAGCAAAAGCAATCGTACGTGCTGATCCTCTAAACTAAAGCAAAAGTAGCAATGCTACGCCCCAGTGAGAGGACAAGCTTTCCCTCCAAAGAAACGGCATCCTCTATATCAAATGTAGTTATTAAAAAAAGCATTTGTCATATTTACCGATTCCATCCTCTCAAATCTCCTGATCAACTTTTTTATGATTTGCTGGTGTCCCTCAAAGTCTGAGAAGATGCCCTGTCACCAGCTTCATTACAAACTGCACCTCACTTACCTCAAAGACTCTCAACCCCATGGGGGATTGGGAGAGTTAGTAACAACAGAACAGAACAGAAAGAGCATATCATGTGGCATGCATTGAGCCTATTCAGATAACTAAATTCATAAACACAGCTACATCCCCCACACACACGCATCCACAGCACTGTAGAGCCCTCTCCCACTCACTCATTCAGCACATCTTTCCCTCCTGGGTTGCCAAGGTAGCAGTCACTGTTGCAGTCAGGAGGCTCCCACTCTCAGTTCCCAAGGCCCTGCTTCCACCAGCACACACACACACACACACACACACGCACACGCTTGCCCACATAGATGCTCGGGGACTGATGCACACACACAAACCCCCCCCCTCGCGGGGGCTCCGTGTGCCTCGGGGCCAGTGGACTGCAGCCTGCAGTGTGTGGGCTTGTTAGCTAGCGGTGTCTCTCGGGGGGGAAAGGAGGGGTGCTGACAGACGGAGGAACCCCCTTTGAGTTACAGTTAACCCTGTTGTGTCAGCATTGTGGAGCCTACCGTGCTGAACCTGCTCGGACTCCTTGTAAGAGTGCGGCCTCTCACCCGTCCTTCCCCTCCCCATGCCCCCGCCCCCTGCCCGGCGTGGTAAAAGCACATCCAAGAGTGGAGGGTTGAAGGCGGTGAGCCAGCCCCGAGGCGCACTCAGCCTCTGGATCTTCTGCCAGCACAGGGGACACTCACAACCCCTGTGTTCTATGTAAAGGCCACTCAGAGCCAAATGAGAGGGGACAGAGACTGTCTGACGTGAGGGTCAGGAGAGGACCGGTGCAGCCAAGCAGGCTCTGGATGACCATTTCTGGGTCCCAAGCAGTGGAGGAGAGAAAATCAAATGAGGGAGAATCCTAAGAGAAAGGGACAGGACATTTTCAGGACCTGGGACTCTTAAACTTTAATGCGTATCTGCCTGCTTGTGTATGCACCTGTGAGCATGGCAGCTCTCTTAATACCTGGCTTTGGAGATGTCAAACCCTTTTTCATCTCTTTCTCTGTCAGTTTAGCTTGCGTGCTCTTCAGCCATCAGCCCATTTTAGGTTTAGATAAATGTAGCCTGTATGTGAACAGAGTACCAAATCTCATCTGCAAGAATTCAATAAGGATTAGTTTGTCCTGATTTATTATAACAGAAAACAACATTGCATTGGGGTATTTTGGAAGATGGAAATGTCTGTCACAATAAGAGAAAACCAAACAATGAAGGTTTTGCTCCCATCCTTATAGTGATAGGAGGAAATATCTATGCTTGCAAGTATGAAAAGAATCAGCTTTTCTTCCGAGTTTGATGTCAATGTATATTTCATTAGCCTAAAAGAGATCTGGGTAGACTGAGGTGGATGTGGTGAATATTTGATTTGCTTCTTGTTAGACTAACAGACCTTATGCAGGAGGAAAGCTCCAACCAGCTGCCCTTACAGATCAAAGTTATCCACATCGTTGGGTGACTGTTTGGGCAGACTTGATGTTCCAAGAGAACACGAATAGCAGTCATGCTTCTGTTTGCATGGTCAACAAAACCAAGACAAATAAATACAAGTATTCTTTCAAATGTACAATATATCATATAAAAATGGTGTATCTTTAGTAAAAGCTTGCTTAACGACATGATCTCATCCAGTACTGAATATGCTATCTGTCAGAGGTGCTCCAGCTTCAACTACTCCATATCTGACATCACAGTCCATCTATTTTTCATAGCCAACATCTGCTTGGCTTGCTACATTGTCACTATGATTTGCATCAGTTCCCTAGATTCCAAGTTTAAAACCAATACGTGGAGATGACTACGGTGGAGCGCTCCAAAGAATTCAATCCCCGTGCTTTGGGCTGATGTCTTGCTTTAGGAATAAGTGTTCCTTATGCTGCATTAACAGAAACAAAGCAGTTTAACTTATTACAAGTTAAGCTTGTTAAGTTTAAGTATTCGAGAAGATTTAGCTTTTTTAATATTTGACTCATCCTACAGTCGTGGGATGTCAGACCACTGGCATAAAGACAAGCCTGTCTCTCAATCCTCTATGTGCACAGTTACACTTGTTACTTTGCATTAGAAGCTGACCTGCAGGAGCTACATACAACATGCTATAAGCCAAAGCAGATATGTCTACAATTCTTGTAAATATATGTGATGGCTAAAAATGATCACAAGAAGTCATTCGTCTATAAAACTGTTCAGTTTTCCGACTTATATTCTAAAGGAATTTTCTCATGTTATGCTGTACTATGTGAGGCAGATATGAAGATGAAAATAATAAGGTTAAACATTTAATCTAAGCCTCTGGTAAATAACATCACTGGGATGAACGTGCTATTGCTGTAATGCCATGTATTTTCTGTAATATAGTTGAAAAGTAAATGCAGTATTCAAACATGTTTGATTAGTTTTATTGTAGGAATAAAGCACTTCAAGCTCCTTTGATTTACAGCCTCCGCTGAGCCGAGTGCGAGCTGATCACATTCTTTCCATGATTATATACCTCCAGGTCAGCAACTTTTCTGAGAGAGGCCAGCAAACAAACATAACTGAACAAGCCAGCTAATCAGTTAATACCTACAGATAACAACAAAACTAACCCGTAACTAACCCTTTTTCTCTGAGCTCTCTAATCTTATGTTTGTCTCTTTATTCTCTTTTTCTTTCTCGCTTTTATGTGGTATCTGCTTCGCTCCTTCACCTTGTCTCTTGTCCAGCAGATGTACCTCGCAGATTGAAAAAAAACTAAAAACTGTCATTATTCTTGAAATATTTTCCTTTTTAACTGTCTTTTTTTCTTATTTCTAACCTAGTTGCTGAAAGAATACAAAATCTGAAGGACAGTTTTGAGCACAGGAACGTGCCGAACAAGGGTTTGTGCACTTCAAAACAAGTCACAAGAAAAATACAAAGTTATATAAACTTCTCATGGGCTTCTCTAATGATGGGTGAGTTCAGTTGGGTGCTATAGCTTTGGAAATCGGAAAATTCCGTAACGCAAGCAGCCAAAATACGGCTAGCTACACATTTTTGTCACCGAACAAGTAAATATCAGATCCAGCTCAATAGTGTAATGAGGCTTAGGTTTGGGGTACTGTTGGAAACAGCATAATATGAGAATGCAAAAAAGTGGTTGCCTGTAAAAATTCGACCCCTCCCAAATGCAGTCAATTGTTGTTTCAGCATGAAAAGCTATTTTCTTCTCCATGTCATTATGAAAACAAATGCATTCAACTCTCAAGCAAAAATGCTGCTGAGGCAGAATAATGATCCTGTGAAATGACTTACTGACAAGGATCAGTCAATTTCCATTTCTGTTTGCATGTGCATATATAGACGTTTGGGAGTGCTGATTCGGAATATTGTGAGGCCCCTCATAGATTTTTCCTGGCTCTTAGAAAAGCCCTGTGCGATTTTACTGATGTCTAAATAAGACAAACTGAGATCTCAGACTCGCATTTTTCCCTTAAGTTGACTTTTTCTTCCATTTCAAGAAAGACAGGAAAAAAGAAGAACAGCAGGGTGATGTAAGTGGTAATATTTATAGCGCACAACAACCTTGTGGTTGTGACGTAAGCTTTTCAAAATGTAACGTTAAGAGGAGAGATTTGATAGCTGCTACAGTACACACACCTAAGAAAAGAAAAAGCACGTCAATACGAAAGCCATTTTCCCAATCTATATGGGAAGAGGAGAAATGAACAGGTGGAAGCCAAGGACTTGTGTGTATGTGTATGTGTGTGTTGCAGCAATGTGCGTGTAAGTCAGCTTTGAATAATAGATGCACGTCTCTGGTGTTTTAAGAGAGCACCGGGCAGATGTGGGGGTGCAAACGAGCAAGAAGGCAGGCAGGCAGGCGGGCGGGCGTGTGGGGAGCAGGAAAGACGACTGGAGGTGGCTTTTCCACCGGCTGAAGTCAGCTGAGGTGACAGATAGAGCTAAAGTGTCCGTGCCTGAGCCTCACGCCATCCTGCCGTCATTGGAGCTGACAGGAGCAGGTCCACAGGAAGCTTCTGGGATGCTGAGGACCTGTCCGTCTCGCGTACCTCTGAGAGGTTTAAGTGCTCACACCTTGTCAGCATGTTATTGAAGACGGAAACACTGGTGGGAACGAGAGACGCGAGCAAACAAACGCTTATGGATGTTTGCTTCAAGGGCATTTGTTTGCACTTTATATACCGCCGCTGATTGTTTTTAAAACCGAGCCGTGAATCTATCTGAAGAATATCTAAATCTTTTAAAGATTAGATGTTGAATATATAATCCAAGGGCATTTATGAATATGTTTTCTAAATGAGTTTACATCCTTGTAATCACTTTTTCTTATAGAATAGGAGAATGAGAAAGAAAAGGCTCATCATTCCCAGCTGTGTGCATAAAATCTAACTATAGAGTTCCTTAACTTTTTGAAATTTCAACAAAGCAAAACTTGCTCTCCTCCATAAATCCTGTGAAATATTCACTAAAATCTCTACATGTCTTCACATAAAGATTATCTTCCTTACAAATATTAGAAAATACAGAACTAAAGGTGAAGTAGAATATAAAGTGTACTTATCAGCTTGAAAAAGTGATGTCTCCTCTTTTTCCTCCCTCCCGCTTACAGACCTGGCTTAGTCAGTTAATTATTTGGATGACTGTTAGAGAGCATGAAGCCTCTTGGCATTCCCTGCTGGAAGGAATCCATGCTTTGTTAGCCTAAAAGTTTGCTCAGGAAAATTGCACCCATGGGAGAGCAAAAGAGGCAGATACCGCGGGGGAACGCGGGAGAAGGCAGGTTATATTTAGAACGTTGTGCTTACGGTAAGTCATCAGACAGGCCCTGTCGTGGGGAGAGTATCCTGAACGGCAGCATTCAAAGACTTCTACCACTTCTGACGCTCATTTACGGGCCTGAGCATGTTTAGAGTGACTCTGTTGGTTTTAAAACTCTCCACAGATATCTCTTGCTGTCTTGATTCCTGTCTGCTGTTGCCTGGTAAATCACACTTAATGGCAAAATCAGGTGAAGTGAGAGCAAGGTGATGATCACAGCATGTGCTGTAGCAGCGTTATTTTTGTACACGCCATCCTCCATTATCCTGGTATATCTCGGCCCCTGGCTCCATTTTTAGGCCCATTTCAGCCGAAGAAGAAGATGATCCAGAAGAGGAATCATGGAGCAACATAAACATACCATGGGGGGACTATGGAGGGCTATGGAGTAGCTCAGGCCGGACCAGCAGCCATCGACTGGTTAACTGTCACATGGTCATTTCGGTGGGCCTTCAGGTGCAGGAGAAAACTAATTTGATTCCCGTGCTTCCGTGCGTTTGTGTGTACGCGTGTGTTTACACACTCCCCTAAGCTCGCCTGTCCCACGCCGGCTTGGCCATCTCGACCGCCTGCCTGCACGCTGCTCTTTAATGAGATTATCAGGAGAAGAGTGTCAGTAAGTAGGATCTAAAATGAAAGCCATTATGGAGCATTATCACAGAGCTGTACCCCCCCTATCCCCCCACCCCACCCCACCACGCACAATCCATCTGCTGCACGGCCACCCACGCAGCCACTCCGCCCAGATTACAGACGTGATTAGCGGCGCAGAGTGCTGCTCCGTTTAAACACCTCTGGAGAACATGTGGCGCTGGAACACACACACAGAGGCCACAGACGAGCCTCTCCACCATGATACCGCCCGCGTAAGGCAGATCCTCACAAGAGCGGGACGGCCTGGAATGACAATGAACTGTAAAGCTTTTGTAAAAGTCTGATCTGTGTCATCTCAAATCCTTACGTGTGCGTGTACAAATTAAGGGAGCAGCGTATGACACCAAAGCTGCTCTCCACCCATCTTTGATCTGGCAATGTGGGATCTGAGGTGCTGAATAAACAATGACTCAACACGCCTGTTTTTTTTTTACAATTACTTCCTTAGCTCTAGTGTTTGACATTAAAAACAAATATGATAAATTGCTATACAAAATTAATTGAAACTTGAGAAATGAAATAGGAAACTGAGCATTTGCAGTCGGGAAAAGGAAGCACTTCCCTTTAAAACTGCCTGCTTTTATTTTCCATCTTAGAAAGAATCCATATGCCAATGAAACTGTCAAATGCTGCGCACGATTGAGTTTAAATGAGCGTGCTTGGGTGTGGTCTGCACATTTTTAGAGAATTCCGAATTGAACCAATCAGATTCTCAGTGACTCAGTGAAGCTGGCTCTGATTGTGTTGAGCAACATTGTGGTGGAAAGCGAACATGTCGCAGCAGTCTTAGAAAGAAAATCCCATCAGTGCAACTAACTCAAGTGCAACTAAGAGAATTACACAACGTGTGCTTACTGACATTTCTAGACTCAAACAGAAACATTCCTAAAGCAAAGTGCACCGAAATTGTCAGAAAGCAGCATAATATAGCAGCTTTCTTTAAACGGAGGAGGAGCACAGCACGCCGGCTGAATATAAAGGATGTAACAGATGACTTTTCAGAGCAGAAAACTAAAGCAGAGCACTGCAATGTTAGTACTTCCTTTGTTCTGGTGATGGCGCAAGTAGAGAGGCGTTCAACAACTCTGTCCTCCAGTGCGTCATGTTCTGCTTCAAAGCATCATTTTGACAAAGATAAATAATTTCTGAACATCCTCCACTGGAGGATGAATAAAGTACTTTAAAGTATCACCCTAAACTTCTACTTTTTCTTTGCTTTTTCTTTAACTTTTCACTGACTGATTTATTGTTGATATTTATTTCAGTTGGCTAATATGTGTTCATCAATATGCAAAAATGATCAAATAAGTGAATTCAGCAAATGCAGAAGTGTGCTTGCATCTGTTCAGATGGCTGTGCTGGCCATGGTACAACATTTCAAAACACTCTATAACGTTATGTAGGTTATTGCAAAAAAGTCGGAAATGAACATGAATTTCTTCATTTTGTTGAATACAAACATTAAGTTTTAATTTATTTGATCTTCTGCATCACTTTGGGCTCTACATTCTCCTGAATGCTTTAGTCAAAAAGCCGAAAAATTGCATTTAACGCAGACAGATCTGGCTATGCATGGCCTTGTATTTTGCATTATCTCTTAAAATCAGCATCTTAGTTACTGATTACTCCATTCTGAAAGCACACAGATCTTAAGATATTAAAATATTAAGCATGTGAGTTGAATGTACTGTTAACCTTAATCCTCATCTGTGTACATTAATTACAGAAGGTTTTAAATGTATAAATACATTTCTGTCACATCACTCCTGTGAGGCCTCACAGGTAGTTGACAGACTTCTGAAACCTGGGCACATGCCACCACGCTCCCTACTTTTTATCCAGCTCTGAGTATGATGTTGTTTTTTTTTCCACATCAAGATACAAGTTCACCTAAATTTCAAATTTCAAGAGCAAGATATCTAAAGTATCCCGTCATAGACAACAAACCTTAGTTATAAAAATAATTAAATTGCACCATGTAACAGTTTTCTCTCTTCTACCAGCACATATACAGTAATGTAAAAAATGTGCCTCTGAAAAGGGTGAAACAATGAAAGTTTTGCAAATAAAATCCTTCAACATGAGCTGGATTAATCTAAGATGATATGGTGCCTTAACTTCTTTGCTCTTTTTTGCCTCTGGAAAGCCTGATTAGCAAAGAAATACAAAGTGCTCTCCAGGCTGTGTTCTAATGGTCCAAATTCATTTGTTAGTTTAGAACTCACCAAAGGGCATAGGTAGCCAGATGCTGATGCATTTTGGACATTCGTTTAATTCAGCGGCTCTATATAATCGAGGCTCTGTACATTCACAGTTATGAGCCCCGTAAACAATAGTTGGCAGGACGCGGTCACATAAACTCTCCTCCTGTCAGGCAGGAGAAGATTGCCATCGATGCAGAGTCATAATTTTTTTTTTAATTGTGCTGTGTGTGCCCAGGCTGGAACTGGCAGCAGCTGTGAGTGTGTAACAGTCTTTAACTTACCAACAATGAATTAACATTACAAATAAAAAGTCATTACATTCTGCACCACATAGCTGTTGCTTAAACACTGTTTTATAGCTGGAGTGGCCCCGTCGTTGATCACATTAACCATCTACATAAGACCACATTTTCAGTAAGTAGACTCAAAAAGTTAAGCTTAACGTATAGTTAAATGTTACTAATATCCTAATATATTTTGTGTCATGCACAAAAACAGGAAAATAACTTTGTGTTTAGGATTTCCGAGGAGTGTTGTTTGCCTGACATTCACAGCGAGCCATAAAATAAGATAAAGAGGCGGCCATTACAGATGTTTCCCTCACTACAGAAGGCCTCCAGTCTCCCCATCATACCTGTGATTTTATCCCGAACCAGTTTGCAGGACTCGATCTCGCCGATGCTGCCGAACAGGCTGCGGAACTCCTCCTGGGTCATGTTCTGAGGCAGGTAGTTCACGATGAGGTTTGTCTTGCTGTCGTCGTTCGTGGGGCCGGTCTGCATGGGCGAGGGGCAGCCGCGGTTGTTGGTGGTGGGGCCGTTGGCCGTGTTGCCTCCTCCGCTGGGGCCATTTGTCACCGGGGCTTCCATGTTACTGATGATCTGCAGGGGGGAAGAGAAGGTAGAGGTGAGGAAAGGTACGGTGGAGAGAGGGGGCAGGGAGGGTGACAAAGAGAGATGGCCTTCATTAGCCAAAGTTTCTCTGAAGCCAACAAGACTCTGATATAAGTGTTTTCAAATCACTTTTAGAAAAAAACATTTGTTTTGCTGCATCAGGTCAGGCAGCGTCTTAAAAAATGGCCTTTAAAAGGTCATCTCCAAACACTGCAAAACTTTTTTAAAACAAACTGAATGAGAAAAGATGCGTTTCTCTTTGAAATGTTTTGAAGTGCTTTTCTGATTCTCAAGTTTAAATGTTTTTTTAAGTACAATATATCTCCAAAAAACCATAAATCCTTGAAATTAGAAGTTAGTAAAGCCTGCTTCAGCAAAACTAATGAGAAGAGTCCTTCAAATTCCTCCAAGACATTGAAAAATTCTCAATTTTTTCAATTTTTCTGAAAAATTGACTGGTAGAATAAGCTAATAAAGACAGGATCATCATTTGATTGGGTTCATTTTGAACTTTAAAACCAATGGTCTCAAATTATTTCAAAGCAATCTTTTCTATGCTGAAAAGCTGAATCAAAGACAGTTTACAGCACAGGTTTGAGCACCAAAGCAATCCTTGGTCAAATAATTTTCATTGTGCTCCACAGGCTAGATGACAATTGTCTATTTAGGTTGCATTAAACTCCCTAGAACACGATTTTACCACGAAGAAGCCTTCCTATTTCAAAACCAATGTTAAAAAGCAAGAAAAACCTCATTCTCAAACCAAAGGCTTCTTCCTGGTGTGTCTACTATGTAAGTCACACACATCATTTCTATCCAAGACTTTTAAGCCTCTTTATTAATTAAATCTATTCCATTTGGCCTTTTGTGCCATTCCCTCCTAGGCAGAGAAGTTCAGTAACGAATTAGAACTACTTAAGTACCGTACTTAATTACCAAAATGCTGTATCTGTACTTTATTGGAGTAAATATTTCCCCCCTACTTTTACTTTTACTCCACTACATATTTTTTATTAATATAATACTTTTACTCCGAACTATTTTTCACGGGCTGAATCGTTACTCGTTACTCATATGTAAACGTAATGATAGATAGCTCTGTCAAGGGTTTGTGAAGATGGCTCATCATTGGGCGATAGCCTATTAAAAAAAAAAGCCTCCCGAAATATTGAGAAATTCCCCATCTAATCTGAAGAAGCATATCAAGGTAAATAAAAAAAAGTACAATGACATATAAGCTAGTAAATAAGCGCTAGTTCAGTTCTCGCTTTTCACTCAGGACGTAGCAGCTAATGTTAGCTAAAGCTAACCTAGCTGGCTAGCTGTATGATAACGTTAGCTAAAGCTAACCTAGCTGGCTAGCTGTATGATAACGTTAGCTAAAGCTAACCTAGCAAGCTAGCTGTATGCTAACGTTAGCTAAAGCTAACCTAGCTGGCTAGCTGTATGCTACATGCTAGCATAAAAGGTAATCTCAGGATTCTGACTGGAATAATAAATAATAGTAGATGAAGTGCTTTTGATTGCTAATGCAGATGTAGTTTTTCGGTTTTTTGTAAACACCTGTATTTGTAGTTTTACTGCTGCTTCAGCCAGGTAGTATGTCTTTCACACATTTGAAATAATATAAACAATATCTATCACACTTTTGACTGCCTTTTTTTTAATATACACAGTACTTGTACTTTTACTTATACTTGTACTTTCAATACTTTAGTAGCAATTTTTGAAATACTTCTACTTGCAATACTTAAGTACAAAAAAATTGAGTACTTCCGTACTTCCACTTAAGTATGGTGTTGAAAGAATACATCTACTTTTAGTGTACTTTTAAAGTATTTTTTTATACAGTACTTGTACTTCTACTCCACTCCTCTACTCCAGTACTTTATACATCTCTGCTCCCAGGTCCTGAAAACCAGATGTTTGAGTAAGAATGGTGTCCAATTTTACAACTATAATCGCAAAATCATTGGAAAGTAATCTAGAACTGATATGTCCCACATTTTGGTGAATCTGTTAGTGTTAATTTTCTTTTAATAATGATAGATTAAATTCATTTAGATCTCAATTCTACAAGTCAATATGATTAGGTCATGAATTGTAGAGGAACGCATTTTTTGTCTTCCATGAAAATGAAAAAACAATTGTCATTGTAAGCATTTAACATGATTTCACAACAAAACATTCTTTTCATTGTCATGCCATGAAATGAAACCACAGAACTGCCATTAAATGCTGGCATTACAACATATATGGTTAAGTACGTTATCAAAATAATAAAAGCCTTTGATAAATAGGAATCCTTTGAATATTTCAGAAGTATTTAGAGTAGACGTTAGAGATTACTTTTAATAGGAGAGCTTAAGGTTGTGAGAAGGCATAATCCAACTGAACCGTTCAATTAAAATAAACATAAAAGGAACGCAGCATGCACAATACATTCAACATTTCTAAACATTTAGAAATACAACAAAGACAGAGAGGATGAAGAGTATCCAGGGTGACAGTAAAGCCCCTGTAAATATTATCCTGATGGCTGCTGAGGTTTGTGGGAGGGGGCAGCTCTCTGGTTTTCTGGCTGCTGCTGCTGGGACAGTGGAAAGTTTGCCTTCTTTATCTGAGATTTGAGAGAGTGCCACGGGAATATAGTGTTCAAAGAGCAACTCTAAGCTAGGTGTAGGAAATAGTGAAAAGGAGGGCGAGTCAGGAGAAGTCGATTGCATTTTGCTTGTACGGCAGAGTACTGATATTCATCAAAGGCTAAATACTGATTTTGAGTGAAATGGATTCTATCGAGTAACAGGGAGATATCCAGATATTTGCATATTAAACATTCATGAGATTAATTGAACTGCTCGTTTTGTGTAAGTGTGTGAGTGTGTGTGTTGTTTGCTTTTGATGGATCGCTGTTTTGCCAGGGGAAAGAGTCGAAACAACTAATCTCCATCACCATTGGATGGGGGGGTGATGAACCAGAAAAAGAACGGAGACTGTGTTTGTCAGAATATTACATTCTTTGGTCCCTGTGTGGATTGAACTGTTTTATTTTGCAGGGGGTGACATTGATGCATGAAATGTCATGAAAATGAATCCAGAAAAAAAGTCGGTTAACAGGAACAGTTCCTGGGTTATTGGGGAAATTTATATGTTGATATAAATCATTTAAGTGACCTCACATGATGCCACCCTAAGCAATACACAAACTTATTTCGTCTGACTAAATCAAATTTGTAAAGCCTTCATTTTGTCACTGATCTCTCCTTTTCTCCTATTCAACCATTCAGCTCCTGGGCTATTTTTAACTATGCTTAAGCACACGCAGACACGCTGCACTTGGAAGCAGGGCTGGTAAGAGCAAAGTAGAAACGACGCACAAGTCCGATTTCGCTCTATTTCTGGATTTTCAAAAGACGGGACTATGTTCTAAAAATACAGCTCAAAGCTGAATTTAAAAATTTCACAGTTAGTCCAGAAATAGTTTAACAAATTTAGACTTTTACAATGTGTGTATTTCATGGCTTTAATCACTTCACTTTTATCTACCTGCATGTGATGATAAATGAAACAGTAGACAACTTTGTTGTTACCAAACAAGCATTGAAATGCCTCATATAGACATTCGATAAATGTACACCTAATATATTATGTTATGAGTATTAATGTGTGTTTTTATTCCAGTAGCTAAAGCGGTAAAGCATTAAATGTTTTATTTATTTATTAGTCAACCTAAAAAAAAAGCCAACAATGCATTTTCACAAGTTCACAAACAGTTAAAGGAAACAGCTTGAGGCTTGTCAAACTGTAATGATCTTCTCCCAATTAATAATGATACGAGCAACATTAAACTAGTGCATCTGGAGTTAAAACATCCATCTTTTCCATGATTTTAACGTAGTTCGACTACAAGTCTAAATAATCTAATTCCCCTCCATTTAAGAGTTGTTCTGAAAAATTATCTGTCTGTCTTGAATCTGTTTCCATCTTCTCATTTTAAACACATGCATGCAGTCACACACAGGCGTTCATTGACAGTCTGTGGCATCTGCAGTGAGCAGACGAGCGCACACTCAAAGGCTCACGCACACAGAGAGAGAACAATGGCTCAAGCCCACAGCAGAAAAACAAACAGACAGGGAGATGTCTAAAAGCTCTCAAGATGAGAGCTGCATGCAAATTGTTCTTTTGACAGTATCCTTCCCTACTCACTCACCACTCCACCACAACAGAGATACCGACACAGACTGAGAAAGACGAGGGGAGAGCAAAGAGGGAGGAGAGAATAGCATCTACTGTAGCCATAACAGAGTTGATTGGAGAGGGCCTTATTAAATCTGTTTACATTCCCTGCTGAGCTCCATTCTGTCAGAGAGACTTTCAACTCCATGGGATGTATTCTGAGGAGTTTTTCCACCAAAATGGCTGCTCTAATTAACAGGGACCTGCCGAGGCTCAGCTGCCAATTATATTCTTCTCCTCGTCCCAGCCCACCAGCACTCGTGCCGCTCGGCGGTCCACTTCAGGAGGGTTTGTGAACACTCAGGCTGTCCCTTCTCTCCCACTGTGTAGCCTGGTGCTGAGGACAGAACTCCCCACACCTCCTGCTGACTAGGTCCAACTCAGAACCCCTTCATGGCACCGGGTACTGGGAGTTTGGATTTAACTTTGTGGAGCCAGCACGGGCTCATGGGTAAAAGTAGAACACGTCTAAAACTTTGCAGTTCCTGCAAACCTAAAGCATAAACTTGAGAGAGTGTTTTAATATAAGTGGATGATCTAAGCTGATACTTGCAAAGGCCTACACGAAACGAGCATCTACAGAACCATATGACGGGTTTAAAACAGTAAGGCTGGGGTTGTAGTTTAGTTGAAATTTTAGTTGAAATTTTAAGTAAATGGACAGTATACCTTATGGACATCTATAGGGTACTTTTGTGCTCAATATCGAAGATAAAGAGAATTATAAGGATGGCTGTTCAGAGCAACTTGGAAAAGTTTTTGAAAATGAAGTCCAAGCAGACTGATGCTAAATGAACTCTGAAAAATTAAAACAAATCCCAGACATATGAGTGCAGTTTTGTATGATGATAAACGAGTCTGCAACTGAAGATGCTTTTGACTCATTTGTGGACAGCCCCCCCCCGCCCCCTGTCTGGGGCCCCATCCATTGGTGTCTGCTCCATTTCCAACTGTCTCAGTCAGCAGCATCCCCAACCGCTTTTGTCTAAACACAGTACAGTATCAAATCATATTACTTCATGGGTGTGTAATATGGCTTGGCCATCCATTTGGCAGCAGACGTCTCCTTACCATCTTTGGCTGTGTCAGCAATCCCTTCTCTGCCCAGCCCGGGAGCTGTGGGAGCTCTGCCTGACGCCACTGTGTCTCTGTCGACCCCTACGGAGCGGAGCACAGGGAGGGAGGGACGCACGGCCCGCCGTCAACATCAGACACTCACTTTGCAAGGTTAGGGTTGTGGTGGGATTTGGGGAGTGGAGGGGATGAGAATGTTGGGGAAAATGGCAGCTCACTAGAAAACACAGTTACACCTTTGCAGTCACCACTAGTCAAACTAAAACAAAGGCAGATGGCTGGAGAGGTTTTTTTCTGTGCTATTTTGTATGAGAAACTATGTGTATTCGATCTCTAAAAGTTATAAAAGGGCATATAAAGATCTCGTTAATCTTAAAAAGAAGATAAGTGTTTAAGTTGGCAGATTGGTATGGAGACTGCCATGACTTTGGCGTGGTTTATAATGAGGGTTTCCCTCATGTTCTCTGTGGGTAAACAAGCCTCTGGTTGAAGAGACAGAAATGCCACAAATGAGCAGGAAGTCGGTTCACTGGCTCTCCAGGGCAGGGGGCTGGAAAGCCTGCAGCTATCTACAGATACTACTACAGCCAATTTAGCAGGAGGGGAGGAAGAGAGGAGGTATGACCTCTGCCTTCATTTACTCCTTCAGAGAGATGAGGAGCAGGAGTGAGAGATCAGTTGGGAGGTGGAATAAAAGGCAAGGGCTGAATAATGGGGAAGACACTTTCAATTGTTCAAAGGAAAGGAGAAGCAGAGGTGGGAGAGGAGAGACGGAGTCTGTACATGTTCTGTTGTCAATGTGTCTTGTAAACTAAGGCAGGAATGCATAATGGAGGTCTAAATGAGAGTGAACTGTCAGCTTGAAAGAGAAAAAGAAGACACTGAGAAGCGGGGAGGTCACAATAGAAAGAAATACAAGGCACACAGTTTTTCTCTGTTGACAAGTAATGGTAAATATTGAGATATCTCTTGGAAGGTCATATAAAAAAATCAGTTGAGCCACCTTTTGTTTTAGTAGAATTAAATGTATGGTGAGAATTAAATACCTAAGAAGAGCTATGATTTCTTTAACTTTAATGTCTCTCTTTTATTGATGACAAAGCAAATTAGATAAGGAGAAAACAAATTGAAATAGATCAAATATTTAAAAAAAGATATGTCCTATCCATTAAATATAAACTTGTGAAGCTAACCTGAAAAAAGAAAAATGTTAGGCAGAGGTGAAACATCAAAAATCATTTTTCAGCCACTCTGCAAAGCCGTCACTTTGCATTCTCTGTCAGGGTGGAAGATGGCGTGCCGCAGCCAGCAGACAGTGCAGCATTTCTGTGGCATGTACAAATGTGGTGATAGAAATGTAAGCAGCAGCAAGCAGATGTATATGGGTTTGATTGTCAACAGCTAATGTGGCGCACATGAGCAAAATAGCAGCCAAATGAATCTTACATTTGTTTGAAGTGACTTTTAGTCTTTGCATCTTATTTTCAACGCTGTTTATTGCTCAGTGTTCAGTGCTCAACCATTCGATAGAACAAACACAGAATCAGGCACCACACACACACACACACGCACACACACACGCGCGCACACACACAGTTTAATCTTTTTTCATATCCTCGCAGTCCTTGCGTTTATCACATGAAAACACACATGTGCGTCTTCTGATAAAATCTCAAATAACACTGGAATAAGGGTGCAGTGCAATTACATTCACCAACCATAGAGATGAAAAACCGCTCATGGATACATTTTCAATTATTCAGGGAATACATTTCAGTCAGCTCTCGGATGCTGGGAAAAGTTATTATATAATCAATACACTCTATAACACCATTAATATTTGATGCCACAAAAGTGCTTCCTGTCTCCTTGGGCTCCTGGCCAGTGGTATTTGGGTAGTGCAGTCAAAACAGGACAAGCCTTAAACGCCCTACAGCGAGGAAGAGAGTTAAATCTGCTTTCCAGTTGCAACGTACAACAGATAAGACACATAACGACTGCGTCTGCATTAAACCTGATATCCAGTGTTCTTCCTTCTTCCAGGCTCGTGCAACAGAATTCTGCGGAAAATTTACATGATAAAGGAGATGCTGCCTTTCTTTCCGGCGTTTTCGTTTACGTCAATTCTCTCCTGCTTTTAGCCAATACAACTACCACTTTATTATTGCTGGTCTGCTGCAAGCTGCCATCCCCCTTCTCTTATAGAGCTTAGACAATCAATTTACCCTGACTTGGCTGGGATACGTGGAGGCTGTGGAGACTGCGGAGTAGACAGTGTGCTGCAGGATCACTCCACTGATAGACACACTGCCTGGCAGCTACAAAATGGAGCCAGCATGCAACCATCTGACTTGTCAGATTTTGCCTCACCACCTTATTAGTTATTTTGTGGTTTCCTTCTGCTGGTTTTATTCTTAAAGCATGGTCTGAGTCGCTAAAAATGGTGATAAGGTCAGAAAATCGTAGCGAATTTCTCATGGTGATAAACATTTATCATCGCCTGCTGAGATACTGATAATCAATGCAGCCCCGCCTTTTGCCACCACAAAGAAGTTCAAATCCTTCAGTCTGACAAAGTGAAACTGAATTGGAGTTCCCATCAAACCAGCTGAGACACACAGAGATTAATACAACTTTACTATCTCAGCCTCTTGGCCAGTCAAGTTCCCTGTAATGCTCTCTGCACTATTGATTTTTATTTTTCTCTGTCTTCTCCCTTTCTTCCTGACTGTCTCCCTCTCGCCCTCTCTCCACCTCCACCAGCCTCTCCCAAGCTCTGAAATGTCCTGTAGGTCAGACGGATGCAGCGCCGGATCAATCAGGGAAAGTAATCTGGGACGCCTCATGCACGCAAGTAGTCACACAGACGCATCACAGATCCTCAAGACACGCACACCCCCCCTTTATCTGATGCACTCTGGCCCGCCTGCCTCCAGTCTCATCGATCTCCATCTACTTTACCAAATGGATTCCTCTCTTCTTCTATCCTCTTCCTCCTCGGTTCTCTCGGTGTGACTCAGAATAATAAATGTTCCAGACCGTGCGAGACGTGTATGTAAGCAATTTTTCATTTAACTTTGGCTTGACTTTTTTCTCCCTTACCTCTCTTGTTTCTGTGTGGGGAGGTTTCAGTCTTTCAGTTGGATCAATGCAGCTTTTCTGCACCTCTGTTACAGCCTCTGGGTGATCAGCGTTTGCTTTTGTGAGGTCAGAGGTCAGGAGATGATAGGATGGGGGCAATTTAAGAGGGGATTACTAAACAAGATCATTAAAACAATGATATCTGGATTTGACTGAAAATAATATACCTTTAAATACCTAAAAATAACATTTCCCTCTGGGATTATTAAAGTATTTCTCATTCTGATTCTGATTCTGCTTACTAATTGTATTATTTTCAGATGTTAGATATCCTATATTCAATTGGTGTTTTTTCAAACAGAAAGTGTTAGATGTAAAAAGTTATTTGCATTTACATTTTCAAAATGAATGAAAAGAAGTCATGTTGTCCATTTGCCTCTTCTACATTTAAATGTATTAACCTCAAAGATGTTTAAGTAAAAACTTTTTTACAAAACCAACTGTATGCTGAATAGTCAAAAGACAGAACATTTTCAAAGCACCATGACCTGTTCTATGCATAAGGTAAGAGTCCCCCCCCCCCCCCCACACACACACACACATACACCACAGTCTCCTTTACTCAGCCAAACTGTAGGCGGAACTGGAGCCATTTGTCCACTGGCTGAATCCCAACTCTGCACCAACGCATGCAGAAAATTGGTGAGCATCTTGACTCTAGAGATGACACTTCAATTTGTGCAGCTCCAGTGACCGGTGCTCTGCACTTCTTCCCTGGTGGGGGTGTGAGATCAGCTGGACACCTGCCTAGCTGCTTGGCTAAAGCCCGGAGCACAGGGGACTGGGCCTTGGAATTGAAGGCCTGGCCTTGCCAGTCAGCCTGAGTCCCCGTCCCTTTGCCCCCGCCCTGGCCTCTTCGGTCCTCATCACACTTCCTCTGTGTTCACCCAGGTGCCAGCAAAAGCCTCTGTCTCTCTGACCCCAGTTTCTCAATCCAACTGTCCGCCGCGAGACAGCCCGCTGCCATCCCTTTCCTCCAACAACATCAAACCCCCATCAATAGCTGCCAGCCTTTGTTTCACCCCGAGTCCCTGCTGCGCGCAGCCCGGCTTCCAGCTGAGTACAATCAGTTGTTACAGCAAGAAAATTAATTTTACAAGGACATATCATTCAGATTTAGATGTTTATACCGAACTGCACTGATTTTCCAGGAATGTTGGAACTTTAGGTTATCTCAGGTTATGGCTTGATTTCTTTTTTTATTTTTACATTGAGCTGAATTTGCTTCAAGCTGGGCCGGAATAGAAATAAGCGGATGAAAAAAAAAAGGTGAGGCGTGGAGCATGAGGCGAGCTGATCCAGCCGAGTCAGCACGGCGTGTCAGGAGCGAGGACACAGCCTGCAGGAGTAGCTGGTGGGTAAATGTCGCTGCACACCTGTGCAGGCAACCAGCCATTATTGTGAGGCGCCCTCCTATCTTTAGCTAAACACACTGAGAAGCATTTGAGCATACGCTACATAAACAAACATATGCAGCTACGCACAAACCAGCCCACAGCTCAACTGCAAACCTGCTACTGTCCCCATCTGCATCTGCGTGTGTTCAGTCAAAAAGCGGCGATTCAGCAATGTTACGCTGTTGCAAACATCTTTAAATAACTGTACTCTGCCCATGCAGAAATGCACGTTGGCTAGCTGGGTAAAAGAGAGCTACCCAACAGCACGAACGGCATAATAAAAACAACTTTAACAACCCTCTGAGTGAGCAAAAAAATTCAGCATAATTCACAGCAGGATCTGTGATTAAACTGGTTTTAAGGCTGGTAGCTGCAACGTTGGCTCTGATGAAAAGGTATTTAAAAGGCTGTAGACAGCCTGCAGGTATGCTATAGTAACATAACATACTGCACAGCGCTTCCACAGAAAAACAAGAGAGAGGGGCAGGGACACGCGCCTGGTTGCTAAACCGAGGCAGAGCTCGACCTAATCTAATCACTGTTTCCCCATCGGCTGCGTCTTGGACAGGGCCTGCTTGCTTTGTGTGTGCATGCATGTCTGCCTTGTAGCAAAGGCAAAGAGCTAAATCACAGAGACACCAACTGACCACTGTACTGGAGAATTCATTTCACAGCCTTGGGTACTGAGCGAGTGTATGCCAGAGTGTGTACGCATGTGTCTGTTTAATCTGGTTATTGATTTGCCTCTGAACCGGAGCTCATATAATCAAATAGCTGCAAGGAGAAAGGACAGCCGTCCATCATCTGTCTTAATAAGTTAACAGTATGATAAAGGCAGTGGATAACTGAGATCTACAGAGTAGAGCTGCAGGCGGGGGAAAACGCGTTTCTGACAGAACAACAAGCTGAAACTTTACACCGAGCTAAAACAGGGCTCTGCTAAACGATGCCTATTGTGTTACCATCAATCCCCCTTCATACAAATCTTTATTCTTATTATTGTATGTCATAAATTGTCCTCTTATTCTACCATCTTAGTGTTTCATTCACTGACAACATGCAATAAAGTTGTCTTGTAATAGCCTTTACAAAGTCAATTTGAAGTTTTAACTTTTTTATTTCTGATTGCACCACTCTCACATCAGGTTAGATTAGATTTCAACCAAAAGATGGCTTTTAGCAAGTGGCGAATGAGACTAAAAGGATGACAGTACATTGTATACCAGCACAGCTAATAGCCAAGGCCTGCGGCACACCAGCTAAACCATTAGGAGTGGTGTGCATTCAAATTAGCAGATAAATCCCCCCCACTGCTGCATAGTGCAGGGTAATTGAAATTGCCCACGGGAGGCTATCTCTTTTCATATACTGTGGCGTACGCCACGGAGACAACATGGAAAAGGTAGTGGTGGTTGATTGCAAAAAAAATCAAATAAATAAAATCTGCAATGGTCTTGGAGTCTGGCGGTGTGTGCAGGAGAGCAGCACATCTATCAGATTTCACCGCTTTCCCCATTCCTGTTCTTTTCTCTGTCCACCTGATCCAATATCAGCTTGATAAGTGCTGATCATGCCTGCTTTTTCAGTCCTGATAAAGGCTGCATATCGCTTTTCTGTATATAACTTTCCCCGCATCTGCTGATATGGTGTAGCTAGGAAAGTATTCCTAACCGGTGGATTGTAACATGCATTGACTGTGATAGTCCATTTCATTTAAAGAGTAAACACAAAAATGATCAGAAGTACCTCTTGCATGATAACAACAACTGGAACTAGGCAGAAGAACTTTCCCAGGCCTGATAAAAGAACTCCAAAAAGGCAAAGCCGTACATATTACTGAGAAGCAAAAAAATAGTTACATACAGTTTTATCTATCCTCACTATCTCTGCCTTCAGTATCCATGATAAAACAGTCGATTTTCCTTTAGAATTGTGTCGGCCCAAGTGTTATCATCCCAGTAAAAGTTGGTCCCTGCTTTTTGATCCCCTCGAAGCAAATCGAGAAACAGTCCCTAAATTGAATCTACATCTTTTTTAAGACCGGGTAAACACTTTTTTACAGTCAGCAGACATTTCAGTTAATTAATTTCAGATTAAATATTTGTCTTGGTTCATAAATGACAGCTTTAGAGTAAAGTGTGCAGAACTACATGTGTAGTATAATTCATTTCAAAGAAGGTGAATCAATAATTCAACCACACCGACGCTTTCATGAAATCTCACAAGATGAATTTAGACATTATGGGCTTTGCTCATTGCTGGCAAAGTCGCTGTTCCTTGTGTTAAGATAGCTGTTGATCAAAAATGAACTAATTCTGGCATTGATTACATAGGCAAAGCTCTTTATCTTTAATAATGTCTGTCCTCAAAAGTTATTTTGAATGGTAGGCGATCAGCTGAAGCATCTGTCTATTGATTTAAAAAATGATCTACAACATTTAGATCAACTTTAAAATATTCAGAAATATAAAAATTGCCACAAAAAGTAAATGAGAAAGGAATCCCTCTGATCGTAAACCGGCCTGACCACCTCTATAGTACGCTGATTGCTACACCAAATCTATCATGTCAGTTGAATGACTGTGCCAAACTACAAGCCCAGTGAAAGGAATTCTCTTTTAACTGTGATCTCGCTAATCCCCTGAGAGTCCAGCCAGCTCATAATAAAATACTGGGGCTGACAGAAGTCACTTTAACTGCATTTAATCAGAAGTATTGGACAGTGGATACAGGCAACTACAATCCCTGCATTTTATTATGAATCAGTTCCTGTATGTTCATTTCTCTGGCATGGCCATTATATAAACCACATAAAACCATATGCCTTAGTTTATTGTTCAACTTTTAAACATGTTTTAGAATTGGCAATCGATTACTACATAACGTAAGATAAGTGATGTTGAAACAAGTGTTTGGGAGTGAATTTGCATTACAGTTTTAGTCTGAATTGTTGCACACCTACTGCCTTTTGATGTTTTGAGGGGTGTTTAGATTGAAAGCCCAAATGTGTCTATTATCAACCGCAGTGGTGCCATTTTCTAGCATGTTTCAGTGGCGTGTTCCATGTATAATTCAGCCTGGAACAGCGACATATGAATGTTTCATTTGTCAGAGGCAGTGGGGCCCGTCCAACGCGTGACCTTGAAACGTCCTTTAGACATCAAACAGCGACAGGGGCGGGTTAAGCTGCCCGAGCCAAACAACGCGCGGCGTGCACACGCACACGCACGCACGTGCCAGCGCGCGGAACGCAGCGCGTCTGCCTGCTGATGCCCTCCACCGCTTTCTGTTCGCTTTTTTTCTTTTTTTCTTTTTTCCTGGGATGCAAAATGCAGATGAGACGAGACAGCGGCTTGTGCAGAGTCTCAGGAGAAAGCGCCAGTCAAATCCAAACATCTGTATGAATACCAAAGCACACCGTATAGGGGTGGTGGATGAGAGGCGGGGGGGGGGGACAGATAGAAGATGAGGGGAAGAGTGGATAGAGTAAAATAGCTCGGAAAGCCAGTGTTCCTCTCCCGTTCTGTGTTTTTTGACTGAACAAAGAGCTGCGTACACACACACAAACGCCTCTTTTCCTTCCTTTCCACTGTATTTTCCGTGGGGATATTTATTCTGAAAAGCAGCAACGCACAACAAGGGCTCGGTCCTGTTGTTTGCTAGCGGGCCGAGGCGCTAACGCTCCCCGGCTGATTATGTGTCTGTCTGTAGCAGTTTGAGCCGCTGCCAAAGGAATTAGGTCTAGTATTTGTGAGCGCTCTCAGCAGAATGCCTCGCCGTGCCGCTCAGATTTCCAGCTTTTTTAAAAAAAAAGAGAGGGAGGAAAAAACAACATCTTAAATAAATGAAGGAAATCACTGTAGAAGCCTATTAAAATTTCAACGTGACCATTTTGTGAGTCTTCATGTGTGTTTAGGCTTCACACGAAATGAATATTTAAAACCAAAGCGTGCTAATTGGGACAGAGATTGTTACAGCAGCTTCTTATTCAAACAGGCTTTTAGCTCATTAAATGCTCCCATCCAGCTTTTGTTTAAAGAAGAGTGGAAAAGACGTTTAAAGAAAAATAAAATCCTATGCAATATCTATACTGACACTGTGCAACCGAAACAAAGATAGGCATAAAGCAATCACACAAAATATGCTGGAGCAGTTTGGAAACCTCTTCCCTGGAGTAAAAGTGCACACACACACTAATCTGAACGGCTCTGTGATGTTATTCTGTGCCCACAAGTAAATTCTGTAGTTTGTAACTGTGGTTATATTTCAAATATAATTTAACAATGTTTTATTTCTTTATCATGAAGGAATATCATGACATTTTTAAGCGTATTTTACATCTGATTCCTCTTTTCTGAGCCTTCATTTGATTTCATCTGATCCTTAAATGGTCAAAATAACAAGTTTTAATGCTATTGTGGATTAATGTTCCCTCATATATGAGTCCCGTTTTAAATTTCACCACTTTCTTTTTTATATTTTGAGTGTGATACTGTTGATTTTAACCAGCAAAAAAGAAGAATGAAAAGGTTTCAAACACTTTTACAGAATTTCCTCCTCTGGATTATATATGTAATCCAACTAAATGCCCTAAACGACTTTTTCTGGCTCCCTATCATCATCACCTCTATCTTTTAATCCACTTTAAGCTTCTTTGCAGTCTCAAGTTGTTTCGGTGAATGGGAATTTATAAATGACTGACATGGAATTGGCTCTACCTGTGTGGTACTCTGCAACTGTCATTTACATAAAATGACACTTAAAGAGGACATTTACTGTATATATACAGTAAAACAAAAAAACACAGCAAAAACAAGAGACTAATCACACAAATAATGCAACAACTTAACCATTCTCATAATTGCTGTGCTGTGCCCTTATTAGGAAAATAGTAATAAAAGATCTAATCACAACACTTACAGCAGCACTATCACCACCTATTCATGTCAAAAATCCACTTTATGAAAGTCATTTTATAGCATATCCACTGCTTACTGAGGGACAAGAATGATGCTGACATACAAACACCAGACATCAGTCCCCACAATGCCTAACAAACAGAAAAGTTGAATTTTGAGTAAATACAATAAACGAACAAGGCCGAGGAAATGGTGACAGTAAGTGTTCCAGGTGATGTACCTCAAGTTTCATAGCTTAATGCGATCTATTGTACGAGGCTTCAAATTACGTTTCTGTTTCTATAGCTGTCATTTCACAGCTTTGTACATTTAAAATACAATGATGTAACTAAAAGGAAGGGAAAATAGGCTAAACATTCATGATCAAATTTAAGGATTAAAGTGCTCTTGAATGGCTCTTGATATAATCTAGTCTTTTGTTAACATCATTAATTATCATTTACTGTCTATTTGAAGTCAGAAGTGTTAAATACCTGTTTCCTCTGTGACGATATAGTGGAAACACTAACAAACATCACCAAATCTTCATGAATTTAGCAAATAATAATAAATAATGACTCATTTAATACAGGGGCACACACCTAACTGAACTTCTTTCTTCACGTGCACTGCCCACATAATCATCTACTCTTTCTTTCTGCTTTTCGCAAACTTATTTTGACTGTTCCTTTAACCTATGTTCATCTTCAAACTAGACAGAAGAATCTCCAGCACCCTGTTCCCGTTTCTTTGATCCTCAGTTACATTTGAGTCCCTCAGCACGCGGTTGGCTCATCGTAGCTAATAAATTCACAACACATCCCACCTTATTAGCATTGATATGTAACCTTGGAGCACATAGTGTTCTGCCTGAGGGTAAAGGAGTCGCTGGATGTTCGTGTGTGCTGTATGGATGTAATGACTCTAAAGGCCTGTTTTCAGATCAGGTTCCCCCGCTGTTTCTCATCAGGAGGATTCATGGTGAACCCTCATCCAACAGCTCCAATACTAATGAGTACTCAACGTTTTAATTCTATCTTTCGCTGTCCCTTTTCATTCTATGCCCATTGGTATTCTCTTTGGTGCATATGGTACTTTCACTATACTATGAATTTCACAGCCATGCTTCAGAGACATGGGGGTGTGAGGGAGCACCAGCTACCAGCCACATCACCAGGAAGTGGGAGGGTCTTTTTTCAAACGATCGTTTTGAAATGTGCAGCACGCGGCAAATACAGATTAGGAAAATGCACTTGCTGTGGTTCCATTTTGTGGATGGCGAAAAAACATCATAAAAGCAAACGCACTGGGAATGCAATCAGAAGGATAAATCTTGTCACCATGGTATAGAGAAGTGAAATCTAACTTTGTCTTGCTGTCTACGACAGGTGAAAGTGAGTGTAAAACTACTGCTCGATTCATTGGTAAAGCTTTCACTCTGTCACTTGGATGTGATGAATGAATGGATAATGATAGAGTCGGGCTCACGGCGGTGAGTTAAGCAGAGCACTTTGATAGCTTAGCATTAGAGCTCTAATGCTGACAGATTCAGAAAGGGGAAGAAACACTTAAAAATAAGACAATGCACCACATTACGGATCTGTTGTAGTTCACGGTAGAATATCTAGTTTTTCCTCCTGGGGAAGCACACATGGACAACACACTGTAAACTTGTGTACCTCACATGTAACGCTTTGCATGCACTTTTCCTAGCATGTTACTATCAGCATCAATAATGTGTGAGCGTACTCTGCGGCCCGTTTATAGAAGTGTAGAGTTTCGGATATATAAAGGCAGGGGAGGGCGGGTTGATGGGTGGTTGGGGGACTCTCACAATCCTAGCTTGAAAGTAAAATGGGTCCTGTTCCCCGGTTTCCCTGCTCGTCTTCTCTTACCTCTACACGCATCTCCCACTGGGGATCTGACTCGTTACTCATGCGGCCCACACACCTTTAGCCTAACCACCCGCTGTAACCCTCGGCCCTGTAAGGAGGGGGGGGAACTTAACATTCTGCACGTAGAACAGTTCACCGGCATCGCTCCGTTAAATGTGAAGGAGGAGAACGTGCACGGACACGATGTGACGGGGGCTCCACAGCCCCAGCTCTCTCCACAACCCCAAAGAACGGCGAAACGAAACAGAGAGTAGTAAGGCTGTCCTTACCATCTTAAACCCATTCCACTCCATCTGGGAGATGCCGGCCGTGGTCTCAGGTTCCCTCACTCCTCACACACCGCCTCAGAGAAGAAACCCCCCCCCCCTTAGTCAGTGGACCTCTCTCCCTGTCTCAGTCTTCTCTGTCCTCTCCCTGCTTCTGCTCCTGTCTCCTGTTTTGGTCCCGGGTCTTAGCTCAGAGGTGAGGGCTTCGGAGCGAACATCGCCGGCTTCCACAGATGCTGTGAGGAGAGTGAGGAGTCTGGAGGAGAGCTGGGCTGCAGCAGCTCTCTCTCTCTCTCTCTCTCCCTCTTTCTCTACCGCCCACCCTCCTCGCGCCCCCCTCCCCCCCCCTCCTCCTCGCATCCACCGCCCAGTCTTCTCCTCAGCTAGAGGGTCAGGGGCCCGCCCACCCGCCCCCTCCTCTTTTCTCCTGTGGAGCCTGGGATTGGCTCCGGGGCTTGCCCGTCAGCCCCCCCCCCCCCCCCGCCTCCCCCCCCCCCCCCCCCTCAGTGTTAACACCTTCGCTCTCTGGCTGGCTCCGCGCCCTGGTCGGCACACGCCAGGCTCTGCCCGCTTTGGCAGAGAAAAGGCTCTCTGGATCCCAGCAAAAGCGATCAATCGCGGCCGGAGCGCGCGCCTGCCGGGCCGGTGGAGCGCGCGCGTACCGGGAGATTGCAGCCTCGGGCGCTGTGGTAATAGGATGCCTGCTCAGCAGTGGATAGAAACGAGCTATTACCGTCTGCGCATCCAGGCTTTACCTCCACCTCCTTTTTACTCCACATCTCCCTCAAACGCGCACAGAATCGCTCAAACAAACAAACAAACAAAGGGAATTTGTCTTATAAAAAAACAAACAATGCATAAACATTAAAGCTCACACACTGTGCTGCAGTAATAATTCCTATTGCTGATGATAAAATAAAAAACACGTTCCGTCGGAATGGAACCCCTAAGCCATTGGCTGCACGCGCACCGACAGGTTGTTTTAAGACACATGGCCAATCCGCGCGCACCTGTCCGGCGCGGCGCCGCCTTTAAATGCAGCATGGAGAATTCAGCTCCGTCTCGTTTTTTCCGGTGCACGGTAAGACGGAGCAGGTGGAGGGCAGTAGGCTGGGGGGGGGAGAGGGGGGTCGCGCACCGGCTCCGTGCCCCCCACCAGCCGGCCGCGCACACACACCCGCGTCTCACAACCCTTCTATACTCACCATGACCATTATTGAGTCAGCCGCTGGTCCTAGTGATGCTCTACCGGAGAAGGGAAATACAAATAAAGAAAAAAACAAAAAAGGAGTGCGGGGGGGGGCGGAGGTGGGGTGCACAAACTAAGAAAAGCCGATGAAGTCTAGGAGGAAAATCAGTTGCGCGTCGGAGAGGAGGAATGAGCCGAGGAGGTGATGGAGTAAAAACAAGAACCAAAGCGAGCCAAAACGTGGGAGGAGAAAAAACCCTGTCCCGCTCCGGACCAAAAAACACCACCTAAGGATCCCACTCAAAACAGGATGCAGGGCATGCACTCCTCTACCTTTCCTTTCCCTAAAAGCCAATTACGGAAGGTCCTCCCGCCTCACGCGCAGCCTGTGATTGGCTGCGGCGGGGGGAGGGGCGGGGCTTGTGGATGAGATTGGAGGAGGCGGGCTGTGGTCCAGCGTGGGCTGGAGGGAAGCATCACACGGGGAGGTGGATGGCAGAGAGCAGTTGGAATCGTTTTTCTATTCGTGCGTGCACATAATCATCATCAGTCCGCCGACTGAGGGAAGAATTATGCACGAGATCAGCACGCTCAGCTTTTAGTTTACGTCCCTTCTTTGTCATAAAGACGGGAGAGAGCTGGTGTACGTTATTGCTGCTGTGAATATGCCCCATGTTGTTTAGACCTTTCTGCCTCAGCTGAAAAGGAGCTCTGCATTACCCCCCCCCCCCCCACCCACCCACACAACGACCCCCCCCCTCCCCCTGCACAGGTGCTCAGCTTCCCCTGTCTACCCTCAGTGTGGATTGTCTGATTGTGGCAGGGTACCAAATCTTACATTTTTCTGATGGATCGCTGCTGTGGAATCAGGAACTACTGAAGCCACAATTAGCCGGCGATGGTTTCCCATCGTTCAGCACGTCTTTTTGTGAAGAATAACTTAGAAAGTGATCCACCTGGCTCCCATCTCAGGAAGACAAGAAGAGGGAGCTCTTGCCTCCTCTAACACACTTTACTGGTAGAGTCTCAGAATGCACATATCTGACAAAAAATCATGCATACTGCCTCACAGTTTTGATACGTCCAAGCCCCTCATGCTGCATATTTAAACATATTTCCTCATTTGAAATAGCTGGTTACCATCTCATGCTTCAAAAAGACCCAAACACAGTTTTCCTTTTTTTTTTCCCTCACACAACTGTGGCTGATTTCCTCTAACCTTACTACTGGACATATACTGAGTCTAGACAGATGTATCCTTAAAACACCTCTAAACTAGAGAATTATGCATTAATTCAAAGGGCAAAAGACAACAGAAATTAAACGGATGCATTTTTGTCCTGAATATTAAAATGAATAGATATCATTGGGTAAGCGTTAATAATATGGAGCTGAAACAAAATATAACTGAGGGGCTGATTAAACACACACAAAAGAAGTAATGTGCCACCTTTCTTTGGAAGGTCAAACAAACCAAACTGTGAATTTATTAATGAATAAAGAAAAAAAACATAATAATAACCTAGGATTTACATTAGATGAATTAGTAGTACAAGAATGGTTGTCAGCAGTCCGCCTCAATTTTGAAAAGTTTGACACTTTTTGAGACCCTGTAGACCTTCACCATAAAAGCAAACACATACTGATGTCTGAAGATAAACCATCTACTTCCACATCACCACACAATGCCCTCTGTAACTCACTGAAGACCATCCTATGAGCGTACAGAATCCCAGTACGATATCAAAGCATGCACATACAAGACACATATTATTTTCTAATGTTGTGTTTCATACAATTATACAACTGTGAGTATTGAGTTTTGGCTGAACACTCAACAGCAGACACACAAATGAGCTCCCAGATGAACCTGGCGGAGGATACAGAAAAGCAGCTAGTTCTGGGAGACGAAAAGGCAGCACAAACCTACAGCTCCTCTGTCTCTGTTCTCCCCTGACCTCTCCACCTGTCTGGTTAACTACAGCTAGCTAACCAGCCTAGTGGAACCGTGTGCCTGACATACTAATGAGATTTCTTACTACGACCTCAATTAGGACTGAGTAGTTCATGTGCTCACACAAGGGGGCGGGAGGCCTGAACAAGATCACTATTGTTTCAGATAGAAAAATATGCTGCCATTCGCAGTGTAGCCAGACACTCTGGAGGAAGAGTTATGTGGACTGAAACTATGGAAATGAATGAAGTAGTAGACAGAAGTACGTCTTCGTCTTTCGCTTCTTTGTCATATGCCTCTTTATATTCTGTGCCTGAGCAAAGGGAAGAAAAATTTGCAACTGAATGGTACAGGCAACAAACCCTCAGTCTTCTGTCCATCTTTTATTCCCCGCCTCGACCTTTAAGGTTCAATAAAGGCTTAAGGTTGGACCTGGGAAGATATTCTCTGTGTCCCATAGCGTCTAATAAGCCTGGCAAGACCTTGTTTTTATTGTTGCCTGTCAGGTCCCCACAGGAAAGAGAAGAACATTGATAGTGACTTACTCACAAAGCAGGTTTTCGCTCTTTTTTTTACTTATTTGGGGTTTCTTTGTGCTCTGCTTTTACAGTGGCGTAAAGTGGCTGATGTTTTTTGGTATTTCATGATAAAAAATGATTTTTCAGGTTGTTTTCACCCCCTCTAATATAATCCAAATGACCTTTTTCTTCAAATGAGGAAGTGATTTGATAGTGAAAATAGCCTCTCACAGTTGTTTTTGCATGGCATGTCATTTCACTTGATTGCTCTACGGGACCGTGATTCTAGAAAGCAATGACAATGACAACCACCGCTCAGTAAATTAGCTATAAACACATCTGTTCTTTCCAGTGTGCTATGTTAGGGAGAATAATTGGTATATACAGACGCAAACATGCACCCATGTGGCTGCCAAGTGCTTATAGAAGCTGTGCACTATTATATTGTTATGTATAAGCAGAGAGAGTGGTTCAGCTATTCAATTACAGGCTTCACGTTGGCATTCTTAACAGGATGAATGTCAGCCATACATTACAGATTTAGCCCTATGAACACATGTAAAGCGCTATAGAAATGAAAAAAAAACTCAAAGAAGAAATAAAGATGAAAAGAGCTACTCTTTTTGGGGCTTTCATGCTCTGTGTTACTGGATTAAAAAAGTTCATAGCGTTGATTGGATGTATTATTTGGCCTTAGCAATGATGACTAATGTGGAATAGCGGTAGTTTTTAAAACGTAAATTATATTTCTTTGCTCCTGCATCATTTTGAAAGTTTAAAAGCTTTTGTGGCCATAACCCAGAAAGGCCAGCCACACTGTCAGCAATGTGAAACCCATCTCACTTATTGGCTCTGGCTCATATCCATAAACACACACCAAAGTGCAAAACTAATTGCCAGCATGCACATAATCACATCCACACACAAAGCACACAAACCAGTTTGAAAACACAAAACATCTGAATTCATGTGTGGCCCTAGGATATTTCTATGAGAGATCTACGGAAATTCTGGCAGGAGAAGTTACTTGTTGTTCTGATCACAAGTTTTAAAGAGCAGGTTAAAAATCACACATTCATTATAACAGGTTTAAAAATGTCGAGTGTAGAAAGTGATAATTGTGGGTGCTTTTGGTTTGAGTCTTGTTAACTGTCAGACATAGTGTTTCAACGCCTGTCTTTTGTTTCACTCTGCATAATAAGGTTTCTATTTAAAGGCGGAAAAGTAAAGATGCGATCTGAGGTGTTACCTCTGTGTGCTAAAAGGAAATACCTCGATTATTAACGAAGGGAGAACGTTTTTGGAGAAGCTCATCTTTTTAGGTGAAAGTAAGGTTCAGATTAAATCAGTGCAAACAAGGACTGACAGTGTTAAAACAGTCATTGGAGACCAAAACATTCTTTCAATAGTTGAAAAAAAAAGGATATTTCAGTTCAAATCTGTAATTTAGAAACTAATTGGCGCAGTTGAAGAAGCAACACAGCCTATAGCGTTTCATAACGGAGCAGCCTTACTTTACTCAGCCTCTTTTTGATTTGCCCTTCAAGGATAGATTTAGTTGCTCTATTGAAGTTCTGGCAGAAGTAGCATCTCGCTGTGCTACTCAGACTGATGACTGCCCTTCTCCTGGCAGGTGTCCACCCTCTGCCGGTAACAATCAGCAAATGAGAATTGCAGCCTTCAACATGTCTGTGTCCCTCAACGATGACAAAGTCAGCACTACCCAGCCCCAGACACCAAACATCTGTGGACATGATAACATGGAGCTGTCTCTGGATAACAATGGCTGTCTTGGATGCAGCTGGCTTTTGTTAATGGCACATACAGTGTTTAGGATTTCTGGAAATTTCCTGGTCAGAAACGTATGGTACACCTGCTTTCCCTCGGTTAAGTCACTCTTCTTTTTTCTCTCTCCCTTCACGTATAAGGCTCTGAAAGAAAACTGATGGGCTGAGAAAAGGCAGACAACAGGACCAGATTCTAACCAGAGGGCTCATAGCTCGGCAGACTGAATGGCATTATTTACACAGATGGTGAAATGAATAACCTTGTCACTCAGACATCAAGTACGTCTCTCACATTTCAGCTTCTAATTGTCTCTTTAACCTGAATATAAATCCAGTGTTCCAACAAATCAGGTACTATGCATCAAGTGCAAACATTCCAAACCAAATGCAGTCGCGAACCCAATTTAAAGGAGATAAAAAAGGTTATAATGCTATTTGACAATGCAAGCTTAATTAAAGAGTGTGTAGCTCGTTGCTTTGAATTCATTGTTATAGAGAAAAATAACATTTTGCTTTGGATAAGCTATTGACTATA
This sequence comes from Menidia menidia, assembly GCA_907169785.1. Lineage (NCBI taxonomy): Eukaryota > Metazoa > Chordata > Actinopteri > Atheriniformes > Atherinopsidae > Menidia > Menidia menidia. The sequence continues at coordinate 1,164,318 of CAJRST010000002.1, forward strand.
AAAATAACTGACAACTAAATCCTACAAACCTGTATATGATTGACATGTGTTATGTGAATATAGACTATATTTCAAGTTTATTTGGTTAAAGCTAATCTGGTTGAAGCTTTTCCTCATACATCCTCTTCCCTGCGTGTCAGTGGGCATGATGCACAGCCAGCTTAACCCCTGCCTATGTCACTCGCCCTGGTGGAAAGTCCTCAGATCAGAAATGAATTCTTCATGCTGATCCCAGAACAAGGCTCTGCTGCATTTGTCACAGCCACTTTCTTCAACTTCAAGTCAAAGCAGTTTGGTATGGCTGGAGCTTTGCAAACAGCAGAGATGTGACAGGGAGCTGTTGGAAGGCTAGGACTGGAACACACTGTGTCTCTATGTGCCAAATAGAAAGCAAATGCATCGTCCGTTACCATGAAATATTCAAAATACCGACTGTAGATAAATGCTTTTTAACATTTAGATAAGTTACATGTTTAATTTGTCATACAAAGGGAGGGCGTAAGGAGATAGTCTATCCCGAATGCACAGATTAAAGTCGGGAAATTTCCGATTTAACCACCACTCTTTATTTTTCTAAAGGAAGAAATGGTGAAAATACTCTTTGATTACTCTGAGGTTGTAGCCTAACACGAATGAGGGAAGCATTGTGCTGGCACCCGGGAAGGCTTAGCTATGCATTCACTGTTGATTCTGGCATGTGTTCTGGCACAGAGAGTGTGCTCTCAACAGGACTCTGGTGGATTAGTGTCCATTTGGACAACAGAGTGGCCCACAGCTTGATGTGACATTCAACTTCAGGGGACCAGCAGCCCTCACACTGATTATAAAGTTTAGCCTCGCTGCTATTTTTGAAGAATGACTCACATATGCGAATGCCTGGGCTGCATTTGGTATGTTCGTTGTCAAAAGATGGGAAAAATGGCCAGCAAACTGTCTGTTGATCTACTGGTTCTACGGATTCTATGTTGTCTTGTAGTCTTAACGGGGGTGTGAAATGAGGCAGTGACCATGCTGCAGCGTGGTGGGTCGTTGGATCCGGGGGGGTTTACTGGTGGGCTCTGGGGCTGTGAGGAACTGCGTTTGATCCCGTTGGGGTACATCCATGCTCACAGGGTGACCGCTGAGGTCCATCTGGTGCAGGCTTTAATCACAACCACCCCCATTATGCACACACTCCACAACAACAGAGAAGAGACTCACCGTCTCTCAGACTGATGTTCACAATCAAACATCCTTATTTACGTTTTCATCTCTCTTATCTCCTCAGTTAGCCTTTTTTTTCTTGTTGCAGAAGGCAGGCTCATTTTCCTCTTGAACAGAATCTGCTGCTCAGAACCCCGGTGGAGAAATGTTAGGCCCGCTATCCGTCACGGCATTTTAGACCTCATCAAAAATCTCACACTATCAGATCTGCATAAATGACTGGACTGTGGCTTTTGATAAGGAGTAACCTTTCAGAAATTGGACACATCCAGACTTCTTTACATGGCTGGGCATGGCCATCGGCGCTGTGGACCTAAACCATGCCCACGCTACACAAATCCATCTCTGAAAATGTCACTTCATGCTTGAAGTGAAGCAAGTGTGTAATGCGCAAGAAAAACCCCTGATGGGTTTCGGCTTTAATGCCTAAATGCTTAGAGACATGTTTAGCTCATTTTGTGTTGTTCAGAGATTTGGTCCATGAAAGTGGAAAAAAAGAAAGAAAACAAACACTATAAAATAGTTTGTCACTGTAAAGATAGCCGGGCTGTTTGGAAAAGAAAAAAACTGGAACAAATCATAACATGGAGTACACACTAGACAATTAATTGTAATGAGCTTACTTCATATACAGATCTACTGTATAATATTTACAACTTAGAAAATATGTCTAGGGTATATTATTTTTTTCTGTAAATCTAAACACTTAATATTCTTGACACAAATACTGCTGTAAGAATATATCCATTACTTTTGGAAGTGAGAGGTTGGCAGATTATGATATTGCTTTTTGGCCACTATTTGGAAACTGCTAACTGATGCCCCTCCAGTATTTTAAATCTAAATAAATCTTAATTCAGCTTGCTTGTCATAAGCTAATAACAAGTATTACAGTGCAGCAACTCGATTGGTGAAAAGCAAACGCCCACAGCACATCCAGGTGCAACGGTCAGAACCAACGGTCAGCCGCAGCTGCTTCAGTGGTCACTCTTCCTTTGCACTTATGCACAAGTCAGCCGTGCATCATTTATTCATGGTGACAGCAGATACTTTGCCTCATCCCCAGTAATTAGCCAATCGATAAAAACGCACCGGCTTTGAAACTATCAATCCTGAGATGAGACAAAATAGTGTTGTTCATCAACATGTCAGGATCCCAGGCGCGGAAACCAGCACTATCTCATAACCACCGACCATTTTAAGTTTGGAGATCTGTTTCCCCCCCCAGAGCTGTCAACAATAACATCACAGCTCTTAAAATGACTGCCACACTTTTTCTGATCGGGGACTCTCACCTACAAAATGGGAACGTCATATTAAAAAAAAGGGGAAAAACGAACACTGTACTTTCCATTTGTCAAAAGATTGTGTTTGCAATTTTGTCTAATGTGATGGAATAAACTGAAGACATGACATCCGAGTGAGATTATCACTGAAGCAGGTCAGGAAAGGCCATGCATGGGTTAATACCTCCTTTATCAAGGTTTAGAAGGCTGACATAAATCCACAGCGCATTTTGATATTGCTGTCAGTTTGATAATTAATTTACTGGGACTTACTGAGCCAATACATGAACCTCAAATCTTCCTTCAGGGCAGGGAAAACCTTAATCTGAAATTACATCAAACATTAGTCACGAAATATTTCTATATTTTTCCATGAATGCTTTTGTAACGCACCAGATTTGCAAGCACAATACTTTTTACACCCTCCCCCCCGAAGACGTGTCTGTTTCATTATTCTCTCAGTATTTATCTTCCTTAAACCAAATGAAATTACTGCAACTGGATGTGAAAACATTGTCCTGGAGAGAAAACAAATTTGTCTCTGAAATGAAATGTTTTCTATTTCCAGGAAATATCGCTGCCCTGGGATTCTTTAACGTGGAATGAGAATCAGTAAGTGAGATTATTTTTATTAACCTGTTAAACTGCACACATGCAGACTTGAGGTAAATCCCTGCAACAATTCACACAATATATGTTTAATCCACTGCTGTAAAAGCTGTGACGACTCTGATTTACTTATGTTAATCTGTGTGTTAAAAGACCTGTCAATCAGCATGGAATAAGACTACAGATTAAATTTTTCTTTTATCTTTTTGAGCTAGCTGGGACACTTGGATTGATCATTTCAATTTTATTTAGTCTCTGTAGTAATAACTCGTGATTGGTTATTTCACAAATGTGAGGAGACACTAACATCAGCATTATTTAAGTCACATTCCGGTTCATTTTTGCTGGCTGTAGCAAGTAGGGATATTGTTTGAATAGTATGAAAAAAAAAAAAAAGAAAATCATCCTGTTCATAATACTGTGCAACTATAATGGAACAGACTGAAAAGTAGACGAGGACTGGGTAAAATTTACTAAACGGTGCAGTCAAAGAGACGAGCAAATAAGAAAAAAACAACACGTTTTTAAGAATTTAAAACACAGTTTGTGTCTGGGAAAAAGCTTAGTGTGTGTGTGTGTGTGGGCACATGAGCGTGTGTGTGCGTGTGGGTGTGGATGTGCACGAGGCTTCAGACACCTGCTCCATTCTGCAGTGATGGCTCCCAGCGGGACGCAGGCTCAGCTGCTGATCACCGGGCCCTCCCTGCAGCACTGGTGGCCGGCGCACACACACGTGCACACACACACCTTCACACACACGCACGCACGCACACCCACACGCTCCTCCAACCAACCCAAGGCTTCAGGCCCCCCCTCCCAGTGCATTTTTCCTCGTTCCTCGTAACCGACGCGGCACATGCGCTCGCACCCACTGCATACGTGACATAACGTGCACGCACACGCGCGTGTTCATGTGCTTAATGCAAATTCTGTGATGTCGAGCGGCCATAACTCGCTCTACTGTAGCTTAAGAAATGCTATAAGGGTGACATGGTCGAGCAGCGTGTCCTTTTCTCCCCCAGCCCTATAGCTAAGAAGCTTTGCTGAACAGCACTGCATCAAACTTCCATATCATGCTCTGACAGAAGCAAAAGGCACACTTTCTGTTTGGTGCTCTCACCTTTTAGCCCGAAGATTACAAAGTTTGAATATTTTGTAAATTGCTTTGCCATTCAGAGTACGACACAATAGCCAAATCTGTTCTTGTCGGCCCCCATGTTAATCAGCCACCATTGTGTTTGCGGCCCGATTATCACGTTTGATCCTGCAATTTGCACACATTTCTATGCGAGTGTTTCTGTGTCTGTGAGGATCTTTCTCTTTCTGCTGCGCGGCTCAGCCTGCTGCACCTGTTTGTGCCTCGGTGACAGCGGGGTTGTGGAGCATAAATGAACTAATTTCCTGGATACAGAGAACACTGCAATCAAGGAAAGGGGAAATGCAGTGAGAAGCAGATGGAAGGAGCTAATTATTGTTATGAAATAGAGATGACCTCTAACTACTTCTTGGCTGCTTATATACTGTGGTGACACATGTTTGCAGCTTCTGTGACAGTCCTCCCCACACATACCTTCATCTCTCCGTGCCTTTTTATTGTTGCGGCTCAGAAAAAATGACTTAAGGCCGGATTGAAGCACAGTGCTCGCTATTTTTTGAACGTCGAAACAAAAAAGACTGGAGTTGTCAAACAAAGCCTGGTGTCACATGGAGAACGGCAGCTGCCTGCAGTGGGTAATCAGTGAAGCTTTCTCCAAATTAACAGCATTCAGATCTGAAGCACGGTGCACAGTGCGTTTTAGATGGAGGCTTTTATGTAGATGTCGGCTTCTGAAAATGAGATCTCGGACGGAAAAAAAAAACTAGAATCTTTTCCAATTTATGCACTATCCAGATAGTTAACCTCTGTCTTAAATGGTGATCGTATTTCATCTTAATCCAGTTAACTGATACCACAGATGTTCATTCTGAACCCAAGAATTTTAGTCATAATTTCATTGTCTGCTTGACTGGATTCTAATCGCTTAATTCGTTGAATGCTCTTTAGACACACTGCTCTACAGCTTTAAATGCGCCACTAAGACCGTTTTCACAAGCTAGCAGGAGCATTACATGTAACACAAACACTATTTTTTTTAATTGTATAAGGGCGTAGTAATGGTAGATTTTACTTTAGCTGTATGGCATGGAGGATAAATTCAGATATATTTAATTTCATTACACAAACATCTGAATATAACCACTATATATACACGGATCTTAATCTACAAAGCGGAATACTGAAACATAGATGGAGTCGTAAAATTAATTTACACCTATGTTGACACGCAGCAATACTCACAGGTTGCTGTGGAAGAATATTTTTCCTTTTGATAGCACCAGCTTTCTAAAATGCAATAGCCCTTTCAAGGCTTTACACACCAAAGCCACCAGAATCTTCCAGCACATTTATCTAATGCATGCAAATGATCTGGCTGTGCTTAATGAAGGCACCATTAATCACTTTAACGATGGTCTTTTTTAACCAGGGTAATCATGCACACGCGCACACGCATGCACACAAATACGCAGGAGCACATATGATTTCATTCTACTCGATATTTAATTAATACCCTTTCCTGCCACGTTGAATGTAATGCGAAGCTAGTCTTCTAATCATGAAGCTCCACCCTGGAAACGAGTAGTTAAGTAATCACAGCCACATTTCATTTCAAAACGTGGTGAAAGAATTCAGCTAAATATGTACACATGGTATGGATTTGTGTAATAAAGTCAGCTTATTAGTTCCACTGGTCTCAACAGATAATTCATGCTCCAGCAGCTTTATACAAACAGCCGATCACGCTGCTGGATTTAAATGGGCATTGGAAAACCCAATTCTTTGTGCTCTGTAGCATCAGCAAAAACACTGGACTGATGGCTTTTGAACTCGAGCAAGAACTGAAAGCGAAAACTGAGCAACATTTGGGGAGCCCGGCTCCACGCGGACGTGTTCCAGCGCTTATCCTCGCCACGCATTTGCATACTCTTGACGGAAACCCCTGGGTTCAGTCAGCAGCATGACAGTGGGTTATGAAGGCTTCCGGGAGGCTCAGGGGTGTGGATCTGAGCCAGTTTGAAGGGTAGCCGAACCAATGAAGAGCCCACAGCAGATTAGACACCCACAGCTTCATGTCGCTTTAATGCGGCGAGTCAGGGATTTTTTTTATTTTTTTTTTACATCGCTTTTGCCTAAACGCTGTGGGCTTTCTCAAACCCGTTTTTCTCTCTCATTCCTCTTTCCCCGAAGTAATCTTTACTATGTAAATTGCAGAGTAATGTTGACTCCTGTTGAAAATATCTATCTGCAATGTTCTACAGCTGTAGCAAGACTTGTAAGATGTTGATTGGAATTTAATTGATTTGAGATTTAAAAAGGAAATCTATTTGAAAATATTCAGATTTTTTTGCAAACGGACATCACCCAACGGGGAATATATCATCCACAAGGCTGATAGCAAAAGTTTTTAAACAGAAGTAAATGCATTGCCACTGGATATCTAATTATTTTTCAAGGAAATCGAATCATCAACGAGGAAGTACAAAATAAATCAAATATCATAGATTATCACGGACTTGAACAGTTGCACAAACAAAATATTTTTACCCACGCACATACATGCACACACAAACTCTTCAAAATCCCTTGATAAGAGCCTGGCAGAGGCTAAAGACAGAGTAGGCGTCCTTAATTGAACAAACATACCAATGTAAATATTTACTAATACCATCCACAGGGGATACAGGCAGAATCCCACAATTGATTTGCCCTCTTTCCGCCCTTTCGCTCTCTTCCTCAACACACACAGCCCCATAGTTTTTCATCCGAAACCAACTAACCACGACTGGCTATTTCCCCTGCTTTGTTCCGTGGAATAAGGTTGATGACAGGATTGGAGATATATTGTCTGTCTATCCTCTTACCAGGGGTGACCTGTAGCCCATCTGGGCGGGCGATGACAGGAGGTCCCTGGGAAATAGCGGCGAGTGCGTCTCGGGGACGGAGCCCACGCCACTGGCTGCTACTCCCGAGAGCTGCCCGTACCTCGCCATCATCTTGAGATGCTGCTCACAGAACACACGCGCTCCCACACAGACACGGGAGGAGACGGGAGGAGAGAGGCAGAGAGGGAAGAAAAAAGGGGAGAAGGGAAGGGGGGGCGAGAGAAGGGAAGGAGAGCAGATAAGAGCAGGTAGGAAGGACGGTGGGAATGGTAAAGGACAGAGGAGGGAGTGGGGGGGGGGGGACATGAAGAAAGAGAGAGGTAGAGGGGGATTACAGAACACTTTGCTCTCACACAAATGCATGTGTGAACATGCAAACGTACACACTCGCACTGGCACTCGTACTATGCTATGCACATGAAGGCAAATAGACAATTTTAGCCCCAGGTGGGCGATTACACAAGCAAGCCTATGTCGGATGGGTTTGATGGCTACCTCAGATTTGTTATAATACGAGATGTAAAGTCTAGGCAGTGGCTTTCCATTTACGATTACAAGGCAGGATGAGTGGGAGAAGCATAGCGGTCCCCTTTTCGGCAGCAACCAGCGTGCAGGGGAAATATAATAAACAGCTGCGGTTATCAATCATCCCCTCTGTCTTCTGGCTACGAGCACACAGAGCGCACAGACACGCACGGACACACGGTAACACACATGACAGAATGGTTGGCAGCAGACAAACACAGGTGAAGAGTGGACAAAAAGAAGAAGGGGAAATAAGAGAATCCAGATATCTTTACCTCATTGCTCAACAAAGCGGCGTTGAGTGTTCGGCTTATTTCAAACATATTCAGAGTCGGTGCTTTTTTTTGGTTCTGTCCTTTTATTTTTAGATTCTCTTCAGTTCCTTTTTTTGCTCTCTCTTTTTTTTTCTACGGTTGGGAGTCAGTCACTCAGTCCCAGGAACACAGAAAAAAAAAAAAAAAAAAAAAAAAAACAAATCAATTTAAAAAAGGGAGAGGATAAAAAAAAAAAAAAATCCTCTTTAATTTCTGATGTGTGAGTTGGGATTTTTCAGTCCTCTATCTTTTTTCTTTCGCTCCCTTGTCTGCTGATGCACTTCTGCTGGCTGGAGCTGTTAGTGGAGGCGTTTGTGCCCAGGGTCTCCGCACACGTCGGAGGAGTCAATATGCCTTCTTTTAAAATCTCCCCAGAGTCAGCACGTTAAAGCGGGCGCTCGGCGGGTCGGTGGGTCGCTGGCAGGCTGGCTGGCTCCCTTATCTGTCCGCCGCACACTGGCTCACACAATACGTTCCGATCCTCACACTGCTCGCTAGCAGATTAGCCTGTCCCAAAACATAGCACTTAGTTTAAACTCCCCTCCCTTTTGCTCTTTTTCTCTCTCTCGCTCTCTTTGTACTGCTCCCTCCCTCTCTCACAGCATCCCTCTGCATCACTCTCTCTTCCCTCTCCGCTCGGCCAGCTACAGTTCGCTCTGCCACCACAAGGTGGGAAGACTGTTCTAGCAGCAGCAGCTCCACTTTACTGGCTTCCTGTGCGTCTACTTCATTTAGATTCCCCCTTTTCTCTCCCTTCTTTTCGGGTGTGCGTTTGTTAACATATGTATGTACACAGTGGAGGTACATTCAAACTTAGAGCAGCTTTATTTCTCAGTATGAACATGGACACAAGATTAATTCATAAGTCAGGTTGTAAGAAGACTAAAATTGTTCAATACAATTAAAAATATGTTTTAAAAAAGGCAGTTGACATCCTGCTGAATGATGTAAACTAAAGTAAAGGAACCAAACCAACGGATTCTCAGGGGACCTTGAGCGAGTGTAAATTAAAGAGTACCTCGGCGTAACAAAGGGAGAAGTGAGGGCTGGGCTAATGTGAGCATCAAGGTCAGGTGGTTGTCCTTTTCCTCAGCAGGGTGTGGCACAGAGATGACGAAGCAGCCAGTCACAGGCATGGCAGGAGATTCCAACTCTTGAACAAACAAGCCAGACAGGGGGAAAAAAAAAAAAAAGGAAAAAATATTCGGGAAACATGAAGCCAGAATGATTCGCTCTATTCTGGGCTTCAGTCAGTAACACCTCGCACAGAGTGATGACTCACATGATACTGTATCTGCCCCAACTCTAATGGAAAAAAACAAGCAGAAATGCTTTTCAAATTGAGAATTTTAGGAAAAAAAACACATATTTTACAGTTTCGGGTGAAGCTGTTAAAGAAGGTTCACTAACCAAATGTTCGTGCTCTTTTACTGGTGGCTAAATGAACATGCTAAAAAGATTTATTTCCGGTACTTTAAATGTGCTTTTTCACTGTCTTGGATTAGATTTGTGGGAGCGGCCAGTTAATAGCAGCCTATTGACACTGGACCATCTGTTTAGGTGGATGCTGTCCAGCACAGAGGAGAGGGGGAGGAAAGGGAGGATGGGTAGACCAAGAATGTGACAAATAAAGGGAGAAGAGTGGGAGATGATGAATGAATGAGAGGAACAGTGATGGGAAGCTGTAAAGCAGAGTGTGAAAAAAATCCTATTTTACCCAATATTTGTGTGCTATCACGGAAAACAGACATATGTAGAAATTCACACTGTTTTAAAATGTGCCTCAAACATTGTTTACACATTTTCAATTACAAGATCTTTAAAAAACAACCATTTCCATCTGTCACACGATTTGTGAGGATATCATTACCAGCGTTACTGTCCTCCAACTCCACCTTTCTTACATTAGAGAGGGACTGCTACGGTCACACCCCGGCTCTGTAAAGCCCCGGGTCTCCGGGGGCGTCTGGTCCGGCACAGCCCTGGGGGGGAGCTGTCAGTGGAATCATCCGGAGTGAGGGCTGATTCCTCAGTCAGCTGCCTCTCAAGCCTTCCTCTCTGACCCAGCCTCGTTCCCCTGAGCTCCCTGATTGCCGTCACCGATTCTCTGTGTGCTGCTGGTTGGTCTTTGTACCCCCATTGAGCCCAGCCCCCCCCCCCCCCCCCCCCCCACCCTGCCTCTCACAACAGCTTGTCTCCAACTCGGTGCCCCTTGTCCCCCTTGTTTTGATTTTTGCATGACTTGTTCCTTCCCTGATGGTGGGCTTTATGTGTGGATGTCCTCAGCTGGCTAAGGTAAAAAGGATTTCCCTGTACTTGCTGGAGAAAAAACACACAGACTCACTGCTCTCCAAAACACACACACACACACGTACAATACCACACACACACGTTCTTTGTATCTTGTTTTTCTGTCACTGGTGTTCCAGCACTACAAGCACTGACTTAATTGATCATTTAACAGTTCAAAAGAAAAAGTGTCTTTAAAAATAAAATAACAGCAAGGCTTGAAAATACCTTTGCTGTCCCCAATTCATTTTTCCCGAAGGGGTCTTTGATATGTTCTCTGCAGGATTTTGATGATGTGGTGTGTCCTCCGCTCACCTGCGACCCACACTTAGAGTAGCCACAGTGTATTTCTTTATGTTCTTGTGCACTATTTTTCACCAGGAAAGCTCAGTAAAATGTCCAGAAACCATGAAAATACTACATGCTGATCTAAACTCATCCAATGCAGTTCTCTTTGAGGTTATTTTGTTTCCTGGATATAGATTTAATTTTCTATCTACATATCCCACGGCACAAAACTAACAGGGAAAAACAGAGGGGAGTGTTATCAGTTCTATTTAATATAAGGATACAAAATATACTACTTTGAAAGAAAAGTCATGGCACATCAGACAAATTCAATTTAGAGGTCTCTTGCCATCTTATTGTTGTACCAAATATCATGTTAGCATGTTAGAAAAAACATAAGAGCCACATTTATTTCAGAAATCATGTTTAGATTCAATATTTGAAGTAAATTTAGTATCTGAAGAGTTCAAACCCTTAAAAAAAGATGGTGAATGATCTTAAACTTCCTATGCAGTCGCTATGTTTTTATAAGAGCTGAGACACAAGGAAACATGTGGATTAACTAATACATTGTTCTCCTGCTCCATAATATAATTTAAATCTATAATTTAGAATGAATGATCGTGCCACCGTGGATCACTTTAGCTTGCAAAGTGTTAAAGGAATGACATGGCATCGAAGACAGATATTCAATTTTCAATTTTAACAAAATATTACACAGCTGCTCTGTATTCTTTTCATGTCATCTGAGAAATAATCATCTCCACCTATCTACTTTGTGGCCTGTTGATACTTGCCATCACATACAGATCACACACACTGAGAAAAAAAGAGAAAAATCGTTGCGCTCTCTCTGGTATTATTCATTTGGTCCTGTTACACAGAGCTTATAACCTGAAAATTAGCAGCAACCCGTATGCTCCGCGAGCTGCGCGGCTGCTCATTTGATGTACTTAATCAGGTGCAGCCTTTGTAATGGGAAAGAAATAGGGCCAGGTTTGATTGGCCCTAATGACACCTCTGCTCCAGTTGTCTAGAAAATCTTCAGCTTTAATCAATCTGCTGGATAATTCTGAATCTCTGACTGCTTATTATAGTGATTGGCGTCTTTTCTCTGAAAAAAAAAATGTTGAGTTTATTTCAGGTAGGACTGCAGTAAAATTGAATTATACGCAGTACACAGACTGCACTTTGATACAAGAAAACTGGGAGTTTATTTTTTTGCGTTGCTTAAAGTAAAGCCATTGATATAACAATATAGGAAAAATCCCACATTTGTGTCTGAGTTGCCACTGTAGTTTTGCCCTATAGATCATATTAAACCATAATAAAGCTAAAATTTACTTAACTGTAAAAGATGATTTACACACTTTGGCACCGGACTAAAAATGAAGTTAAATTGCTCTCGTGAACTAGCCTCCACCGACCTGTGTGTAGCATCAGTGTAGCTCAGAGGAAACCTGCTGATGGAGGGGACTCTCTTCCTCTTCCTCCTGCTCCGTTTCCGTGGCAACCCACAGAGAGCGTCGGCCGCTTTGAAACAGGAGCAGCGGAAGATGGAGGAGAACACTGTTAGAGACGCCGAGGCTGGTGTGTAAATATGCGCTTTTACATGACTTTCCTCTCGGTGCTAGTCACGCAGAAGGCACGGCACGGTGCCCCCGTTATCTGTCAGGTTATTAGCGAATGTTTTTAGCTTGTAGCGCGTCTTTACACCGGCGCGTGCAAAGCGCCTAGCTAGCAGGTACAGGGATGTAAACACGAGCAATATCTCTTGCATTTAAGAGCTGTATTTGCCCTCGTTGTTTTTTTAACTCAATAAATGCAAGCAATTAACGCATTACCGTGGAACACACGATAAGACCTCTGGGTCTTGAGTGTGTGTGAACGTGAACCACATCGCCACACACTCGAACAACATCCCCGGCTAAGAGACCCTGCTAGCTAGCTGTGCTATGAGGAGCCGTTGGTGTCATACGCACTAATTAGCTACTGACGGTGTCCACTGTTTTTTCAGCATTATTTTGAATTAAACCATGGCCCATAACATTGTTCTACCAAAAAAGAAAAAGAAAAGGAAAACTAAATAAAAAGCAAACAATATACGAGCAAAAGTATTTTGACCTGCTTTCCTTCTCCCTAATGTTTATGTTTCTTTTTGTTGGAGTGATTGTTTTGGTGACTCACTCTAAGGCATTGCAAGGGAAGCAGGTTATTATTATTTAGAGACATCCCATTATAAAAATAAAATAAGAAATATATCTTGCTCTTCTAATTACCCTGTGACAATTTGTGCTGGAGAGGAACAGAGTGGTGGGCAGGTCCTGCAGGTTATCAAACTACACATTTGTGCTGCAGACAGAGAGGGGATGCATTCAGGGAGAAAACAGGTGAGGTGGGATTCACACGCTCCCAAAACTGTGCCTGCCTTTCTAAAATGAGACAGTGTTTGTTATAAGTTGACTTGAAAACTGATGTTGATCTCACTGATATGTCATACTGTTAATAATGGACCTTCCTTGTGATCATACTTGTTTATTTTGAGAGGAATGGTCTTCTATTTCAGTCAATATTCAATTAAGTATTTAATCTTTTTATTTATTCATTTTTCAAAAAGAATGAGCTGTATCAGAAATAAGCATAATTTCTCTCTTTATTATTTGTAGTTATGCTCCTCTTGCCTCAGATTGAGACTTTTGAAATGAAATAGAATGACATGAAAATGATTTTATTTTGCTCAGAGATAAGTTTTGAATGATTGAATATAAAATTAATGAACTCTAATAGCTGAACATTTGGACTGCATACTGTACACAAAATCTTACCATGAAGCTGCTTATCAGAATCAGAATTAGGTTTATTGACCAAGTAGTTTTAAATGCGAGGAATTTTACATCGTTGTGGTGCAGAGCATGTGATGTAAATATAGAATTATGATTAAAAAAAAGATGAAAAATGACTCTTTGATTATTTGGTTCAGGAGCACAACCGAATTCTGGCAGATGTCCTAGTCGTTCCAAACTTTCTCTGTTATAAACTGTGGAATGCCACCTTGATTAGGGCAATAATAATTATCTTAAGGCAATCTTGTGTTAAACCTGCTCTTTAGCTTTACCTGTCTGAATTTCATGTATTGCACAAATGCAAGGCAAGACACATATTTTTCTGTTTCTCCACTAAATGAACCTGTTTGTGTGGTTTCAGCCGGCACTGAAGCGGGAGGAGAGGATGCCCTGGTGGGAAATGTGAGCAAGCTGATGGTGAGCCCTCCAGGATACTCAGGAGCTCCACGAAAAGGACATCTGGTTTTTGATGCTTGTTTTGAGAGTGGTGAGTAGAAGAACTATGTTTCTATGCTACTCTGTGGTCGTGGGGAGGATGTAGATATGCTGAAAATAGTTCAATGAATATTCTTTCACTAGTTGTATTCAGACATTATAATCATTGAATTTAGCAACAGCTTGATGATGCACAGTGCTTTCTACCCCCCCCCCCCATACAAATAGGTACGTTTTACATGTTTTGTTGTTGTGTACGTCATACATCAAATGTAAAACGATGCCATGTTATCTTTGTACAGCATTATCGTACATGCTTGTGGGAATGTGGAAAACACTCATTTTGATATTACAGCAGCCATTATCTTTGAACAAATCAATCTGAATTGTGCATTGTGCTCTGTCCTTAATTCCAAGTTATACATTTATTTTTGTTATTGTCTAGTTATTTGATTTGCTTGTTTTCCCCATTTGCATATTATCTTTTGTTGGTCTATATTTTTTATACACATATGATCTGTGGTGACTGAAAAACCTTCCAGTTCTGTTGGTGTTAGGAATGTGAGTTATATAGTTGGGGTCCAACGCTTTGCTTTCTGGGCAAGACAGAGTAATTTTTTACCCCTGACAATGTCTCACTTAGACCCTCATGATGCTTAAGCACTTAATAATGGGGACTAATTCAGTGAATCAGCAGGTCTCTCTGTGGTTGAATCTCTATGTGGAGATTAGGCTCACAAAGCACTTAGATTTCCTATTTCCACAGGTGAGCCCATTTTAGATCCTGCAGACTGTGATGGCCTTAAACTTTCCCTGTTTATTTTCAGATGTGTGGCCTGAGTGCCGTTGGCCGTGACAAAGTATCTAATTTGATTTGTCTGAGGGATGTTTAAAAAAGCCAGATCACTCAGATCACATACAAATAACTTAAGATTTTGAATAGATGTTAAATTAAATCCTTCAGTTATTAAAGTTCAATTTATAAGATGAAAACCAATAGTGTGCGAACATTTGAAGGATAAATTTAAGGAGATTAAAGGAAATGCTGAAATTAATCCACAGCAATGCCAACAGTAAAAAAGCATGTGAAGGTCAGTGCACATATTTTTCTCCAGTGTGTAGAGAACTAAATATGCTACATGCGGATAGTGGTGATGACATATCAGTGTGGTTATTGCCCTTTTTACAAATTTGCCGCTTTCCCAAATGACATGGCCAGAGGAGCAGGGACATTGATTAATGGGCACTGAGCTCCCACTCCGAGATCAGCTAACATATGAGTATCCCTGGCTCCGGATGTATCCGCTGAATGATTTATGGAATTGATATTAATCTCTTTCCAATAAATGCATTACCAAAGTAAGAACTGAGCATGGATTGATATTTGTCAGGTAATGTCAAACTAATACCCAAACAGTTTTTTTATTTAAACATCACATTACCAAAATATATTCATTTACGACAATAACCTCCACCGTTTACACAATACTAACGTCCCTCTTACAGGAGGTACTACTTTTCTCATGTATGTTCTGCTAAATTTGAAAATTCTGGCAAAAGCCTGAACCGGATAAAAACTATAGCTCTGTTTCATCAAATATAGCTGCTCCTAAATCATTTCTTCTTTTCTTTTAAACCCATATCATGTTTATCTTCGGTCAAAGCTATTAATCAATACCAAATGTGTGGATTCAACTAACGAGAATAACATCATGTCATGTTTTTATTGGATTAAAGGTCCAGGCTCAACTTGATAGGGCCGTGTGGATGTGGAATCTTACCCAGGCTTGTGAGATGAGCTGCTATTTTTCAAATATTCTGTCTGAAATCTTTGATATCTATGACAGAAAGGGAATTGGAGACAAGCGTGTGAGGTCCTGCGACTGGTGCATTTCTCAATGCTATTGAATTGGGCTTTCATGACAGCCAACGTCTGTTTTACTCTTCTCAGACTGGAAATCTGAAACACAGCACTTCAGACTGACGTTTTTATTAGAAATTCAAACAGATCTATGGCTTGAGCTTTAGTCTGACTCTTGCTTTTAATTGCATCCCGTGTACATTTTCATAAAGCACAAGTTTTATTTAGTTTTGTTGGTACAGCTCAGAATAAAATCTAAATGGTTTATTTGGATAGACACTGCTTATATAAGCTGTTTGCCAAAGCTAGAAAACCTAATTTACATTTAGATAAGGCTTTAGTCACTTTGTTGCCAGCCCTGTGCTGATAAAGGCAATGATGGTCCACAGATTTACATACAGTAGATGTCTCAGAAATCAGGTTCTCCACAAACAAATCCCTCTAAACAGCTTTTTCAGCTCCGTGTTACAGTGTTCAGTGGCCTTGTTTTGCAGAAGACCACCTCCACAGCAGGCCTGTTTTCAAACTGACTAATGTGGCTATTGTTAAAAACGCCAAGAAGGCAGTCGAGTCTTACTTCTCGAGATCATCTCTTTATGCTATGTAGGATGGTAGAAACTAGAGGATTATGCTAATCTGTAAGCATTTAGTTGTGGCCTATTGTTGTGTTTTGTGTCAAGAGGCAGAGATTCACAACAGCGATAAATGAAGCACAATTATTTTTAGAGAAAAATCCAAATTACATTTTTATCTTGCCTTGTCACACTTCTTTCGTAACACGGTCCGACCGCTGACATTTTAAGCTAAGTCGCAAAATCTTTTGTGGCTGCACTCACACAGTGTGGCTGACTGAGGGCCTATCTGCTCTACAAAGGACGACAGAGTAAGTGGCAGCGTATTGTTTTACTGCACCTCTGGACTGTACACCTCATGTAATTAAGCAGCCATTGATTCATCAGACCATTCTCTGCTGACAATGACTTACATGGTCAAAGAAAGTCCCCTGGGGTGGCAAGTGTTTAATGGGGTCTATTGATAAGCACAACTCATGGATTCATCCGGCTTTACAGTCAGTCCACTCAATCCGATTCAGCTCGTGTTGCAGGCCTGAGAACAGATCTGACCTACTGCTGCTCAGGACACTCTCAACCAAAATCCTCAAGGCCAACTGAGAACTGGAAGCTTGATTATATTTTATGTTTCTCTGATTAATTAACCATAACTTTTCCAACTGCACATGTGTTTGAAAGAAGTTACAAAAGAGAGATGTGCCATCGTAGAATTAAATGTCAATGAGCAATTTAATGAATGTCTTATCAAACTAACCTACAGTTACACTACTGTTGGGAAAAAGACTTCATATCTTTTACTTGGACACACATTTGTCTGTTTATGTTATTTTATTGAATGAATGTGGATTTAAAAGCTCTTTGGGACATAAAAGTGAGGTGCTTAATTCCTTGTGTACAATGAATTTTGCTTAATTGTTTAGAGAGCTCAGTTCCTAACAGACTGTATTTTGTCTTTAAATAATTCTGCCCCCTGACTTGTTACATATTATTAACTTTAGTATGGTTTAAAATTACAAATATATTTCCTGCACATATGATGAATTTTAAATACTTTAGGTCCCAATGTTGGACTGTGTGGAACGTCACTGGATGACCTTTTTTTTTTTTTTACATGTAATGCTCTACATACTACTTTTTATTTGAATAACTCTTTAATCAGTGATTTGTGACACCTCCTCTACCATAATGTTTTCTGGAGAAGCCGTTAATGACAATCCATCCATCTAATTGCTATTCCGTTTATTCCTAGTAGGGTCACAGTGAATGAATGATTAGATCATTTAAAAAAAGCTATGAAATGAATAAGGACAAGCAGATGTTGTAAAGCCTGTGCAGCAGAATCATGGGTAAAACAAAAATCAATGGAATCTTTCAGTTTAGAAATAGAGAGCAATGGAGAATTGGTTTGGAAGAGAGAAAAGAATTAAGGTAGTGGAGAAGAAAATAATTTGGGCGCGGGGAGGATGGGGGGAGCTGGTGGGCTGAAACTGGCATAGTGAGAATGCAGTCAGCTTGTCAGAAGATATTTATGTACTTTAGAGTGCCCCATGAATCAGGATAGTTGAGTTCCTATTGATTAAGGAAGAGGAAAACGTTTTTACAATCAAGCCAGATGCTCAGAATAAGTGGCTTTGGAGAGGCCTGGCTTTCTGCAGGCGGCAGCTGTCAGCATCACTGCGTCTTCCTGTCTAATGGAACAGTCCAGAAACAGCCTAGCCAGGGGAGAAAAATGCAGGTTTTCACTAATGTTTGTTAAAAATCACGTATATACTCACATGGACATTGTGCAGCACTTATCTGTAGACTCCTGAACAGATGTGGTGTTGTGTGTGTTTTGATGGGGGATTTTTTACCTTTCTGTGTGACCTCAGTGGTATTTGTCTGACGGGCTTCCTGAAAGAGGATCCGCTTGTGCCGGTGGGAGGGAGAAGGCCTCACACCTGATGTACTGAGAGCCACTCCCAACAGTCTCTCGCTCTCTCTCGCGTGTCCTTGGCAGCACAGAAGTTTTACCACCCACATCCATGCATTGCCGGTCTTGGTGCTCTTTTTTGCTGCTTTCTCTCCTCTCTGCTACTTTTAAAGGCAGGATTAGAGCATGGAGATGAATAGGAGCTGCCTTGGGACCCTCTGCAATACCATTGCTCCTGATTTATGCTATTTATGGTCACTTGTTTCCATAAGAGATTACTCTTTATTATTATTGTGCTCTTTTTATTGTCCTCATGCCATGTCTATTACTTTCTACAGTCACATAGTGTCAGTTTTATTTTCATTTTTTTTGCTGTTTTGATGTGAATCCAGGGATTTCATATTTCTTCCTTATATTGCCTGGCCCCAGCGGGTAAGCTTAAGATGCAGAAGGTGTCTTAAAAGCACCTACAATGAATTTTCTCTTTAAAAAGCATTGAGTGGGCATTGTGGTTATCATTTATTGTGGACAGCGTTGGTTTGCAACATGCCCTGCTGATGAACCCATAGGAGAATTGAACATTTAGTTTGATTGAATAAATCATAGCTTAGACTTCCCTTTTTCAAAATGAATGCATTCATCCTAGCCAATACTCACTTATGTGAGCATTGAGCTGTAACTTATTTTGCATTTGTGTGGTGGATGAATAGAAGTGGACAAATGAAAATCACAACAGATTAAAGGTGGAGGTGAAAATCTCAACCTTTGGTCAGAGCTTAATGAGTTTATGACAGCCACAAGCACAACTACATGAAGCCAGCTAAAACTGTGGGGAGAAGTATAGTTTGAGCCTGAGGATAAAGATTCTTCCCCTGAAGGTCATCTTACATTTTCAAAGACCTCCATACATCAATACATGGATCATATGACGACTAGGACATAAAAAGCCCTACATAACCCAACATTTCCCATCACTAGGTTTTCCGCTTTTTTTTTCTTTGAGCACAGCAGTTATAAAAAAGGAAAGAAAAACAAAGTACTCTTCTGCTCACTAACATAAAGCAAGCGGTGATTTACCTTCTGAGAGTGACAAAAATGGGAACCATTGATGACTCCCATAGATGCTTATGGCTGAATGTGGTAATGGGAGGTTCTAACTTGTGAGGCTGCACATTTTTTCTTCTTCACCAGCTTCCAAAAAAACATTTTGTGCATGAGTTCAAGGAATGCCCTCTTTGTCTCCCGCACTGATAATTCCTTTTTCATTCATAACACCTGGAAACGACTGCTATCTGACTTTATGGAATGGGTTCACAGGTGGCTGACAGTGTGTTTTGCCCTGAAAAGGGAGAAGTGATACAATATCAGCCTCAATGCATGAAACGCAGAACGATAATCCTGTTTGACATTCAGGCCACTTGCTAATGTTCATGTCTAATCACTGAGTGGGCAGACTGGGTCAGTTTTGCTGGTCAGAGAAGCCAGAAAATAGCACAAACAACCCCAGTTAATTGTTGGCTAATTCTTTATGGGCTACACACGCAAGACCCTGTCAGTGCTTCATCTTTTAAAATGTCACTAAATGTGAGAAAGATTTGAATAGGAAAAGGATATGATTATCAACTGAATGCACGGTGTGGCTGTGAGATTTGTAAAGGTTGAAGTGGAAGAAGTTTCAGATACGAGAAATGTTGTGAAACGCTTGAACTAAAACACAAAAAATGATAGCGTTGTTACTTTATCTTTGTTGAGGGATGTGGTGTGACTGAAAATGTATGACTTTGTTGTCTTTAAACCTCAGGTCTAGGGCATTTTTGCCCTCTAAATGTACTCCAGAGCATCAGTTCTCATTGAATCAGGGTGAAACGACCATTAGAATACAAGTACCATAAGTTGAAATCACTGCCTCCAGATTTCTGAAGTGCGCGTGCACGGCTCGTGCACGAGACTCCAGCTCCAATGATTCATCCAGTAATTTATTTCCTAGCAATTCCTGACACCATAAACACAGTTTCAGAGCAGACGTCTCATTTTTCTTCCGAGGCGAGATTGTGCAGTTTGGCGAAATGGGGAGGATTTGTAATGCTTTACCAGTTCATGTTTTTCAAGCTGCCGGTGTTTATTCTGCTGATTTATTTAGAAAACGTCTCCCCGAGATCAGCTGCATAGATGTGGCTAGGTTTGTTTGATAACACAAATTCATGTACAAAATAGACTTACACACAGTGAAGGGTGAAATACTGACAGGAAAAGAATGATGAAAGAACGCATGTTGGTGGGAAGCCAGACAAAAATCCTATAGCTCTGCTTCACAGAATAAACAGGATATAAAATCCTCTTCCTGTTACCAAAAGTCCGGTTATTATTCTATGGTTATTCAAATAGCCACTTCATTAATATTGCTGCCTTTGGTCACCTCGTGAATCCTTTTTTTTAAAGATTTTTAGGCAAATGAATGCTCCCATTTTAACAGCTACAGGTAGTCTGCTCGTGTATTTATTGGGTCTTACCAGTGTTACAGGTTCAGGATTAGCTGCACATTAAATCTGAATTATTATTTTTATCTTCAGGAAATGAAGAAGCACTGACATACATTTTTCCACCAGCTTGAATCAGAGTGGCCATTCACTTAATTTATATTGCTGAAATGATCCTTCACGTCATGAGCTTTATTCCATCCCGGCCGGACCGGAGCCTTAAAGGCGTTCAAAGTATGTTCAGAGCCTTTGTCCAGTCCATTTGGAACCTCCTACAGAGATGGAGAAACTTCACCCTAAAATACCGCCTGCTCTCTTGTTTTCCCTTTTGATGATTTACGACTAAATTAAATTACCAAATTATGTCTCATAATCTCCCATAACCGATGGTATAAAAAGGGATTAGCTTGTCATTGGAAGGATTTGCTTTTATGGTATATTTCAGAACGAAAACAACTATATTTGTACTTTGTGACTTTGCTGTGTATATAGGTCTTATTTTTTACCTCCCTACTTTTTTTTTTGTTTGAGACGTGGGGGTTGGCGGCTATGTCTAACTGATTGTGGAGAAAAATGATTTATCTTCTGCCAAGCTGTTGATTTGTGTACATCTCTCAATTTGTCTGTTTTGTATATGCTTTTTTCTGTATAGTTAACATTTTGCCCCTCTAACTGTAGCAGCACTGAGTGTGGTTCCTTTATCTGAAAACCCTTGACTATCCTCAAATTATAAAGCTTAAAGACTAGGCAGAGAATTTGACCTATGAATTGAATTTTTGCCATATTTTCCATTTGCTGGTCTTTGAGTTTGTTTCTGGTCCACCTATTGGTTGTTGGCAAGTGATTTGTTCTTTTCTTGCATTGGGTCTGTGTGTTCTTGAACTCATTACAGAGCAATCAGCCCCAGGCGTCGAAGTGTGCACCCAGAGGGAGCAATAACTGTAAATAAACATTACTGCAGGCTCTCCGATAGCATGTAACCAAGATGATAACAGCTCTTCTTAGCAGGCCTGTTGACCTTCTCCTTGCCTTAGGCTTTCGAAGGACTCCTCAGCTCCTGGTGCTTTTATCTCAAATCTCCACTCCTCCACCGGAGCTCCTGCTGAGGATGAGAGGAAAGGAGGGAGCGGGTAATGCCAAGAGAAGAAAAAGGAGAGAAATTGGAAGGAGAAAAGTACTTGGAAAGGAAGACGCAGGCAAGATAGAAGAACAAAGAGCTGACCTGAGCAGTTGTGCCTCTGCCACTGCGGCCGCCTCATCTCTCTCCTCAGTCTTTGTGGAGCTCAACATAATTAACTTGTTTAAAGATAGCATGAAATTGGAACAGACTTGTATTTACTCAGTGGTCACAAACACACAGTATACCAGAATAGCAGCAGAAAGAGAAGGACTGGGGCACTGGGCGACAGACAGTTGAGCACTGTAGAATGGAATGGTAGAGAGGACCAGAGAAAAGGATCACGGTTCCCAAAATCTGATGAAATCATCATTTAGCCGGCTCACCTATTATTTTTGGCTTAAGAAATAGATCAAAATAAAGATTACAATCCCTCATGGTTCACTTCCCAGTACTAATGCAGAGCGTCTGACAGTAGCATGTCCAGAGCTGTAGGGCTGTAGCACTGTCTGGATGAGATTGATTATACAATTAAGCCAGTCTCACTATGAATGCATCACTATGACCCATTACTATACCAACCGCTTCAGATGAAGCATACCAGTCTGACTCCAGGGCCTTTTGGAAGGCAAAAAATACAATTATAAAAGCCTAGCTAGGAAATGTGTTCTCTTTAGAGTGTGCAGGCAGGCCTGTACATCATCAGATATGTGCGCGCTGCCTGCATATCTCAGTGCTGTCCTCGGGCCCAGCTTTCTTCATCTATATTGAAACAAGGAGCTCACTGGAGCATAGATGGCCTCATAACAGTTAGATTTTTTCCCCTTATTGTCCCCTCTTATTGTCTGCCCTCATCTCTGCCGTGTGGTATACTGAGATTATTTTCACAACTCTTTCTACTAATGTTCTCAAAAGCACATGGGGTGTGCATGTGGCTGGTAAAGAGTCAATTAATTTAGATTATTTTTTAAAGTAAAAGCAGATAGCAAATAGAGGAACCTGGAATTTTAAGGACTATTTAAAGGATATTGTTCAGGGTTTCCAACTGTTTTGGTCAGCAATTCTTTATGCATGCTACAGAAAATAAAAATGACGTTTATTTGAGGGGAACAGATGCTTTCTGGCTTCTTTGACAGACACTTTGTCTTACGAATTTGCCATCCTGCAACCTCTCTCTACTCATAAGCTCACACTCATAGCTAGTCATGTGTCCTTCCTGTAAAAAGAAAAGGGAGTACTTATGTTTCAGGTATCTCAGAATAATTATTCTCCTTACAAAACAGTAGCACATGGTGCACTTTGCTCAACCAACTGCGCTGTGGCTATTTCAGGAACCGGATTTTCTTTCTTCAAGGTAACTTCAGATTTTGTTGCAGTGGATATTCATTTTTATTTGAAGAACAGTTTTCTGTTTTGTTCATTTTGATCGATTAATTACAGAGAATACCGCGTTACAAAATAACACATTTACTCACTTTTCTGAATTCAGTCATTTCTGGCATGCTGATGCACGCTCTCCAGACCGAAAGATGGCTGTAATGCATCTAAAGTTCATGAGCCAGCCATGAATACGATGTCCAGGATGCAGTGATGGTCGTCAACAAAGAAAAAAGTTAAATAACTGGTGATGCAGTGTGATATCATGCTGCTTTGGTTGTTGGGCAGAAATTTTTCCATTAAAAAATGTACAGATGGCAGCTTGTGTAACTCAGATGATACAGGTATATTTTGCATTACTATAATTATGTAATGATGTGTGTCACTCAAATCATTTAACGGCTTCTGAGGGTCCACAATCCAACACAAAGGTATTCTGGTAAATTGATTCAAGCCGCTGCATTCAGCCAATGAATCGGCCTCATTCTTGTGCTAGTTGATAAAAATGTGATTAATTAGGCTTATCGTTATCATGTTCCACCTACTTTGAAGTGTTAGCGTTAGCACTGGCAGGAATGACTTGTTGTGCCAGCCCTTGTTGGAGCAGAGCTGGGGAAGCTTTGTACCTGGCAGACTCCATAGTTGTTTTGGGTGATCCGTCCAAATAAATACAAAGGGGAACTTCAACATACAAATACATACATTCAAATGTCTGTGCAGTAAGTTGAAAAGAATGGAGAAACTAAGCTTTGACCCTCGAAAGGGAATTTTTATTGTTTTCCCAGTTTTCATTGCCACTAAAAAATTTTCCCCTGTAGTTTGAAGTGAATAGAAAAGAATAAAGATAGATATTATTGTCATTGGTCACCAGAGTAGAGTCAAATTGTGGTGCTCCCCACCAGCTTGTGGATGGAATTAAACATTAAAAGGGACCAAGCTGTAAAGTCTACATCTAGCTGATGGAAGGGTTAAGGCTGGTTGCACATAGCAGTTTATCTCATATGAATGTGAATATGGAGTATTTTCAAAAAGTACTAACTTCAGTAAGTACTGAAGTGCTTAGGTCAGTCCTATTTACATATACGCTAAACTTCATTTTGGTATACCTGTTCAATAGTTAGATTTTTAAAACTTGGAGGTGACCCCTTTAATCTTGCCAATGGATGATTTGATAAGGCATCAGGGGAGAAGACATGCTTTCAGAAGTCGTGAGGCAGGAGATTGATGTTGCCTCGGTGAAAACTTGCCTTTAGACCAGAAAGAGAGAGAGAGTAAACCCAGACGTTTAGCTGCAGGACTGAAGCGAACCTCCTTCACTGTGGCTGTCGCTGCTGCTGGCTGGAATCAATTCTATCTTTATCAGTCTCCCACTTCTGTGTCCAGGAATCCTCCTCACGCCGCAGAGCAGCCGGGGGGAAAACTGATGTGTTTTCCAATAATGAAATGGAACACGGCAAAGAATAAGTTTAAAAAGCTGCCTGACTGGTGTCCGTGCACAGTACAGCCCCCTTAGTAAGCTATTGTTTAATTTTTAAACACCGGTTTGTAGTCTTTTAATGGCTAGTAAAATAATTAGAAGGTATTATCTTGTGTGTTCATCCACAGACATTTGTGTGTGCGTGTGTATTGTTGACTTTGGTTACATTTAGAACTAGTCTAGACAAGTCATGAAAGTCTCATTCAAATGCAGATTCTTTATTTTACGTCATATGTTGTACATAAAAGAAGGCTGTGGCCTTAGAGTGTGATCAGTGAAGCACACTGCATTACAACCAGCAACCTCTGGGCTCCAGAAACAAATCTGATTTTAACTCTGATTTTAAATGTATGACACAGTAAATGAAGATATTTTGTTAGTATAGTATCAAGCTGAATTGATGCTTTGTCATATGCTTTGTCGTCATGCTTCCCTTGAAAATATTCTATAATGACAGAGATGTTATAACACAAAGATGGTATTTTGTTAAAAATACACAACCCCAATTCCAAATTGAGTCAGTAGGTCAAAATGATAAAGAAAAAAAAAGATTGTAGAGCTTTGCAAATGTCATCAACTGATATTTCTTATAGCAAAGCATAATACCTGTTGAAAAGGAGATATAATATATAATTTTTTATTTTGAAAAAAATAAATAAATAAAAAAAAAATAACATAAATATATGTATATATATGTACTAACAAAAATAACATTTCAAGATTGCAGACCTTGGAATACTTCTAGTAATCACTGGAAGTGAATCCTATATTAATAAGATAGAGAATTGACATAATCTTATGCCGTCAAATATATCAACGTCTTTTAATAAATCACGGACAACTCTTCCTTGAGACTTAAAAAGACAGGAACCATCTGCAAAAATCACCATTAATCCTGAAAATTACACAAGTAATTATTCAGCCACTGATTGTGCCAGTTCTTCTACTTAGAAAGATTAGGTCTCTAATTTTCATCATAGGTACACTTCAACTATGAGAGGCAAAATGAGAAAAAAAAAAATCATGATGTAGGATTTTGAAAGAATTCATTTTTAAATGATGGTTGAAAATAAGTATTTGGTTACCCAACAAACAAGCAAGATTTCTGGCTCTTGCATACCTGGAACTTCTTCTGTCCTCCGCTCGTTACCTGTATTAGCAACACCTGTTTGAGCTCGTTGAGCTCGTTGAACTCGTTGTCTGTGATACAGTGAACAAAAATCCCAGAACTACACGGAAGCACCTGATGAATGACCACAGCATGGAGGAATGGACCAAGATAGCAGCTAGCGTGTGCTAACCTGGTGAGGACTTACAGGAGACGTTTGACCTCTGCTAACAAATGAGTTGAACTTCTGTTATTGACCAAATATTTCTGTTTTCTGCCATAATTTAAGAAGTCTTTAAAAGTCTTTCAATGTGATTTCATGGCCAGGTTTTTGAGCAACAGATGCTGCGATCCAGATAATGTCTTTTTCAGGGGCAAACTTTTAAGTTTCAGCAAGGCCATACTTACCTGAACCCTGCATCTATTACATCTACATGGCTTCGTCGTAGAAAAGTGGAAGGCTTGTCTGCAGAATAGACCTTTCATCAGCTGAAAATGATGCTGTCTGTTAACTGTACATCAGGAAATGCTAACTATAAAAGGGAAGTTGTGGAACTGTTGAGCAGCTAAAATCCAACATCAATTCCTACATCAAACAAGAATAGGACAGTAATCCTCCCCAAACGATCCACAGCTAGTCAGCTTGATCCTTAAACACTTGTGGACCAGTAAAAGAAAATGGGATACGTGATCCCGCCCTAACTTTTTAGAGCTGCTTTCCATCAAATTCAAGAGGAGCTCACATTGTCGCTATCCTCATCTTTGAAGACTAAATAAGATTTTATTTTCCTCTTTTCTTTTTAGAAATGTTTTCTTGTTGGTTGTTTGACTTCTCTTTTTTTTTCTTTCAAAGAAAGGCTTCAGAGAATGGAAAAAAAATCATGCTTACTTTAGCTGAGGTCCAGCGACTGCCTCTATTATCAATGAATGTTTCAGAGATTTTTCAAGTCTCTGCAGTCTGGTAGATATTGATGTTGGATAAATCTCTTTTAACAACCTTCTTGTTTAACATTGGAACTTTTTTTTGGATAGTTTCCACCAAAGTCTTACCTGGCACATTATCGGGTGTATCAGCAGTTTTCACTTGTTTTTGTTAACGTGCTCCGAAGGGCTGCAGTTCACCGGGGGACGGGGGTTTCTCCACCACAGGCTTACACGGAAGAGAACACATGTAATTAAACACGTGTGTAATTGTGAAATTAGCTTGAGAGCCAACACATCTCCTGTAACCAAACAGTGTGGTTAATTTAGTAACAACTGCTCATTACTATTGTAATGGCTGGCCATGTTGAGTGAGTTCCACTTGAGGCCCAAGGCGGAGAGGCCTGCTGCTGCTGTATGATGATCCATCTGCATGGCAGAAAGCATCCATCCAGCGGATAGCTACAGGCTTCTGGCCGGCCCATTGTGTGGGCTGAGCACTGTGACTGCTCTCTCTTGTACCTCCGTAATGGGATTACATTAGCCAGGTTCTTTTTCTCCCTCTCCAGCCCTCTTTTACTTGCTATTGCGCACACACACACACACGCACACAAAGATACATTCATACTCTGGGAGTCGATGTATGAAAGACTAACTGTCCACTTGGCCAACTCGTGTTCGAACCCTCTGTTCTTGCTGATGGCCCTGTGTAATGAAGCAGGCTTCATAGCCATTTTACTGATACTTTGAGTTGCAACAAATATTACAAATACTGTTTGGTGATTTCCACCTCCACATAGTTTCTGTTTTGCTATTGTTGTTCAATTGTTTCCATTGATGTTTGAGAGTGACAGAAGGGGGTGGAAAATCCGAAACAGGCAGACACATTTACAGAAAGGCAGCCGGTTTTTGTTCAGGGTTTTCCTCAAGGAGAGCCCGTCATGTGTAAAATCTTGTTCAGAGCTAGCAATTGTGCTTTGTTGGGCTGCGGCAGCACGGCTAAGCTGTTAGTTGAAAACCAATTTGTTAATGTCTAAACGCTGCACTAGTTCTCCCTCAAGGGCAAAGATTGATATTCAACATAACCTGCCAAGACACCACTGAAGGAGAATATAGAGAGAAATGATACTCTGGAGGAATTAAGCAAAGTTTCGACCGCAAAAGGCTGTGTCTGTTTAGCTCATGTTCAACACCCTCATTAGCGTCCCTTAACAGTTTCTTGTTCTGTGAAGAAACTTGAATAATTGAGTAATATTGCAAACTGTAAATGCCTTTTTAAGCATCATGCAAATTCAAAACCGGCGCTTTTATCCCGTATAGTTTGTCATTAATGCTTTCCCCAACCGTTAAAAATAGATAAATAAAAAAAAATCATCCGGCCGTTAATGTTACTTAAATACGAAATGATATGGAATTGATTAAAAGGGTCAGGCTGCTAGACTACCAAATGTTTGAATCTGGAGGTAGCCACCATAAAATTAAAACTGGGATCAATGGTGTGTCATATCGCTGCTGCTTTGCCGACTCAACTTGTAGTTCTAACCTTGAGGCCGCAGCCATCGGCCCCGCCTCTCCGGTCAGGCCCGCCTCTCAGGTCAGGCCCCGCCTCTCAGGTCAGGCCCCGCCTCTCCGGTCAGGCCCGCCTCTCCGGTCAGGCCCACTAGCATCCGGCCCCCCAGCAACAGGCCCAGCTGACGCACCCGGCCGTGGCTTCTGCAACAGCACTGACAAACAAGAAAATAACAATAATTGGACCACTTGTATATCTTGTATGTAATCTTGTATATTTCTCTCCCAAAAAGTTTTCTTAGATGTAAAAGCAGTACCATGTCCACGTATAAACCTTTTAAAGGCTTCGTTGAGTTAAGTGTTAGTGAGGTTTTATAGGCGTTTAAAATTCAAGGGAACAATTAAAGGCTAATCGTTAATCTGACAACCGAATTTACAGTCAATCTTGAGCTGACAGGAGTAGGAAAAAAGAGCATTTCTTTATGTTGAAGCTTGTGAGGGACCTTGACTAAGACTGCTAACATGAGTTTAGAAGCGGTTTGGTTGGTGCATGCACATCCTTTCCAAAGTCGATGCTCCAAGTGCTGACTCACTGATGGTAACAATGTGCAGTCTGAGAATCTGACTTCACAAGCTTCAACTATTCTTTATACTGCTTGTTGCAGATGAAGGTCTATAAGGTAACAATATTCTCAAAATGTAAAACCAACTCAGTCATTGTGACATTCTGTGAAATCTGTTCATGGAGAACGATTGCAGCAGAACCTCTGATCTGCGTTGCAATCCACTGAGGGCAAAATCAGTTATGACTTAAAATCTGTAACTGATTCTATTTCCTTATGTATCTTTAGAAAAATTACTATCTTCTGTTTATTTACACCTAGTTTGAGTATGCTACCAATTTAAATGTACTTTAAAAGGCTAGGGACAAGTCACTGACTACCTAACAGACTTTAAAACTATGAAATTATGCATTAGGTAAGTTTTTATTTTTTATTTTTCTTTGACTTTATATGTTGTAGGTATAAGATAAGATTGCTTCAGTGTCACATGTCAGGAAAAGGTGCTTCTCTTTGCCTACTTCCTCTTTTCTCAGCTGGTATCTGGTATGGCAAACTCCCTGTCTTTGAGCCCTTCACTACACGCCAACCTGCTTCCTAGCTAGCTTCTAGGTGTGCAAGACAAACTATGACTGGTCATTAAATGAACTGATTAATTAGATAATATTATTACATTTAAGTTCTCAAAAGAATGCAGCTAAATGATGGCTCAATGAAGGGTGAGCTCAAAGCTTTAAAAACCAGTTCCGATTTGATTTAGTTTTTTTAATGTCTACTTCTTAGAATGTTGTCATTAAAGTTCTATCTGAAGACCAACATTTACAAGGTGGTACTTTATCAAATTCTGTGTAGTTGTTATAAAACAATAGCTTTTGTTGTAAATAAAGAAACAGCCTTATTAACTTTCAATCTAATCTCAGAAAGGGCCTACATTTCAGGGCACCTTGCAAACTAATTATGATGCTTTCATGAGGATTTTTTATTTGTTTATTAATTTTTGTGGAGTGCGTGATACAACCTGAATTGCGGATTAGCTTCATGGTGGCAGGAGGACGGGGATCTGCTCTGACAGTGTGGTAGTTAGCCCATCTGTTTGTAATCGGCTGTGCGTCTGCATGCAGGTCCTTCTGGTGTGGGCCTACCTGCGACCAGGTGGTCAACAGCACCCTGATGCAGCGTTGTGAGGGGGGCTAAGCCTCGTGGTGTGCTCAGTCTTCCAGCAGGCCTGAGTCTTGAGCATCTGCTTGGTTTTTGCCAAGCATTAGAAATGACAGAGCTGACTGGTCGCAGTTATTGGTGTAAGCCCAGAATTCACTTAATGTGAGCTGTTATATAATCATTTCACTTCCAGCGCCAACGAAAAAACTAAGATGTCTCAACTGCTCATTTCTGCTCTTGCTTAAAGAAACAAGAACTGTCATCTAAAAACTAAAGTATATCTTCTTTCAACTCTAAATTTCCTTAAATGTGGCCATAAAACTATCAGACCAAATGAGGTAAATTCAATTTCAAATAAACCATAATATGAACATTTAACAAGGATTATATCAATGTAGACGCAGTATTTGGGGGGTGGGGGGGCACACCCTTATTCAATGGCTAACAAAAACACTGGTTGGAACATTGCTTCAGTTCATTGAGCTTTGAAAAAACGTATGTATGCACAGCTCTGTTAAGGCCCACCACAGGCAGCTCTGTGCTTTGTCTGGACCTTAAAGACTGTGCTGCTCCGTTTGGTGTGGTTCACCTGTTTGGTGTGGTTCACCAGATGGCCTCAAATCTGACTCAAGATTGCTTTGAAAGACAGAGGAGCTCATTATCAACTTCAAACAACTGCAAATCCACCGGTTGACTGGCTGTTGAGAATCATGATGCAGTGTGGCTTCGGTTTCCCCTGTCGAGAAGAATCGCACATTCACCTGCTAAGTTTTTCTTTATAGATCACAAACTTTGCGTGGGAAGTGTCGTACCCAAATTATAAGTCCCATTTGGTGCGTTAGCAGCTTTTAGAAATGAGACCCCAGATTATTCATTCGTTCTCCTTTCTTTCATTCTGTCTTTAGATGAATGGACTGTGATGGTGCTGTGAATTTCTCAGGCTTTTAACTCCTAACCTGTTTAATCTTGTCTGCAGGTAACCTGGGCCGTGTCGACTACATAAGCGATTTTGAGTTTGACCTCTTCATTCGACCAGACACCTGCAACCCGCGTTTCAGAGTCTGGTTCAACTTCACTGTGGAGAATGTCCGGGAGACACAGGTTGGTACTCTGTATTCTCAAAGGATGATAACAATCCCTATGTTTTCCTTAAACACAAACTGAACACCCTGGATTGCCCATGTATTTACTACTTTTGATAAAGTACAAAGAAATTTCCTAAATATAGAACACTGTAAAGTTATCACTTGAATAATTTTTATTCTGTCTGGTGATTAACTTGTGATGTCTCATTTATAACTGAAAGATTAGAAGATTAGTGTGATACCATAGGTCTGAAGAAGAATTACAATGGCAATTCACAGTCTTTAAGCCCATCTGAATTTTTTTTTATTTGCATGAAAATATCAAAGACAATCAGACTTGAACATCCAAAGTAAGAAGATTGTTTGCGATAAGATAAGAAAGCACTTATAAGGACGTTAGAGTAAATGGGTTACCTTTTACAGGATTTCTGTCACTTGTGAGGTGGTGTCCTGCAAAGAAAAGATCCAGCAAAATCTGAACTTAAAAACAAACGTATCTGATGTTGTATTATGGCAAAGACAACTTCTGGAATCTCATAGAAAAGGTTCATCCTGAACATGCTTGCAAGCTATTGGTTGACACGGGGGTCACACGCCTCAGAGATAAACTGCATGGAGTTTCCATCGTTTAAATGTAACTTTGCATTAGAAAAAGAAGATAAAACTGACAACATTGGCATTTCACTTAAACTGCTGCTCTGTAATTTTTGTGCAGCCCAGCAACACTTGACAGCTTTAGAAATCGTGAGAGATAAAGTAGAAAGAGGTAATCAGAAAATGTCTAAACGTATAGGCAGAGAGAGCAAGATGGAGAGATGGAAATAAGAGAGAGTATGACAGAAATGCAAAAGAAAAACCGGCAAATGTAAAGTGACAGAGGAAAAAATCTAAACACATGAGAGAAAAACGGCATGGAAGAATCCACAGTGTGTTGTTGCTGCTGCCTTCCTGTTGAGTGTCCAGCTCAGCCTATCTGGGGCTATCAGGCCTATCAGCCCATCTCCCTGCAGTGCTGTAGTCAGCACTAATCACATTTTATGGCACTGAGATGAATGGGAGACCTCGGCTTGGAGCCGGATCGATCCCAGGGCCAGATAGACCAGCAGCAGGCTGCAGCCCGGACTGACAGGATATTTGCTGTGGAAGCAAAGTGACTGAAAAAGTGTGGGAGAGACAAAGAATGGGACAAAGGAGAGGGCTCATAATGATGGCTAAAGATTTTTAAATATCAGGTATATGAAAGTGGCACATGGGTGAGAAAGGGACTGAGCACTGGCAACAACTATTTCCCCTTCTATTTTCTGTGCATAGGGCCACGCTTTTTTTCTTTTATTTTTTTTTTTCCCTGCAGGAGCTATTTCTTATCTGTCCAATTTCCTTCTTCTGAAAGGTCTTGTGTGAATTTCATCTACTCCAGTATAAGGTGTTTTAGTTATGTGCTGCCTGTGCATTTTACAAAGCCTTGTGTACAGTACATCTATACAGACACTGTGATTACATTGTTTGTGTGTCTACAATAGTTAGAACTCCAATAGATCTTTAGTTTGCATGGAAATGGTTGCAATATTTAGATATTAAAATAGGGATAAAGAAAAAAGAATTTAGCCGACAGGGAATAATTGCTTGAGAGAATAAGCCAACAAAGTGTAGCTACAGTATGGGCGAGAGGCTGTCCTATAGAGATATCAGTGGGTTCCAGGGAAGAACTGGGCTGTTGGAGTGTTTCATCCAGCTAAGCCTTGCTAACTCTCAGCCTGAGCCAAGGGAATGGGGAACAGTAAAAGCCTGTGATATTGGAAGTGAGATGGCCATTTTGAAGGAATGTAAGCTGGTGAAACAGATTTGGTCTGCCTCAATCAGCTTAGCTGCTTTGTGGAAATTGGCTTCACCGTAGCACCAGTGATGATGGCTGGCTGGATGGATGGATGTCTCTTTTTTGTGCTTCCCTTTTTTTTTGTCTATCGAACCACTCACTCTCCTCAAAGCAATGACTAATTCTGGTTTAGCTGGTTGGCATTACTGGGACGATGTGACCATTTTGCTTGGTTTTGCCCTTTATGTTTTTGCTGTGGGAAAATATAAAAAACAAAAAACAAAGACAAAACCCTATTCTAGCATTTTGCTAAGTTGACCGAAGTGTGACGCTCCTGGTTTTAACAGGTATGCAGTTTGTGTCCGATCCATCTAAATTACAGCTAATTTGAAGATAACTAAGTTATGTGAAATCCAGCGTTTTTTTAAATCGGATTCTTTGACATTGAAGTCCCTCCTGAAATTTGGGGCTGACATTTCTGATTCCAATTTGGCTAAAACTGACAACACGGCCATCATCCTTGTCTGTGCTTTGTATTCAGTGTCAATCTATTTAGGTAAATCTGCTAAAATTCTGAAATAAAATGACGGTGTGAATCATTCTATGGACTTTTTAGCATACTAATTATCCTCTTCCTAGCTCTGTTCGGCTGTATGGCTGCTTGAGGTTTTTGTGGCCTTTCTAGGCTTTTCAGCATGTCAACAAATCTATATGTATGACCATGCGTGTGGCGTGGTTCAGAAATTTGCTTGGTTAGTGGGAACCAAAGAGCAGCAAAAGTTTCCAAATTGTTACCATAAAAGTAGAAACCCTCCCAAAAGAGAGATGTTTACTAATGGAGAAGTGATCTTTCTTAGGTATGTCTTACAAACCTTTACAAATGTAAAAAACTTTATTTCACTGCAGAGAAATGGTGTCATTTATTCTTTTGTTGTTGTTCTTTGGTTCTCCTCTGTATGACTCTGCCGGACAGCATCTATAGTCAGTATAGTGTGAATACAACACAAAAATAAAGCAGTTTAAATCAGTTAATCTCCTCCCATATCCCGCAGCCATCTGGACTCTAGTAGCAGTCTCATGATGCAGCACCTTCCTATGTGGTTGTGCAGATGTGTAGAGAAACAAGAAATACTTGGTTTTAGAAAACTTCTTAACTGATTCTCAGGACTACTGTTTAGTTCACTGAGTAAAACCTCAGTGTGTTTGTGAATGGTAACAGCCTATCCCCTTCAGTATTGGGCAACTTAACTTTAAGAACAGCAGAAGCTTGAACTCTCACCAGAATAAAAAAAAACAAAACATTTTGAAGAAAGCTTCTGGAGTGGGCCTGATACTCCTTTCAGAGACATTTGGAATAAAAACAAGGACTAAATCAAAGTTGTCTGATGCACTGCCAAGTATGTTTTCATCAATAATTTTCACCTCCATTCAACACCTCAGGATGAACTAATTCATGCAGTGCAAGTCTCACAAAGGGAAGAGTAATACCTCATTTTATCTTTTTTAAAGAAGTGCATGATCAAAACCGCTTGCAGCCTATGTTCAAACTAAGTAAATTTCAAGTTTCATGCACCACCGTTTCATGCCAGCCTCTGCCCATGATCAGAAAGCAGTGGGTGAATTTCTGTGACACCCCATTGAGAAAGCTGACATGCCTTTCCATCCTGCTTAAGGGGTGTGCTCGATGTCAGGTTCCGTGAAGGGCACGGCTGTGAGCTATTATCATAGGAGTCTTTAGGGAGCCATTCATAGAAGACAGGCAGTAAAACCTTGCACCAAGTGCCTTCAAGTCCTCCAACTGCTGCAGGGGTGATTTGTAAGCCTCACTTGTAAGGAGAAGGCACATTGTAGGGCAATTATTCTCTATAATCATGGGGAAATGATCAAAAAAAGAATAGACTGTGTAACAAATGTCCCCTAAATGCTCACATATATAGTACAGAACCATACCTGAGTCATAGAACCGTTTTTTAGTTTATAAAAGTTTTCTCTATCTCTCTTTTTCTTTTTTTTTCTTTTTTTCCATTCTTCTTTTCAGCTTTAGACGGAACATGATGTGAAATCACTTTCAGTGACAGACACAACCCAGTTTTATTCAAGTTTTGCCTGGGTTCTCCTTTAATCAGTGGGTTTTCGTATCTAGAAGTGCTTTTTTATTCTTTCTCCATGTATTCCTTCCGCTGCTTGAAAGTTTTAAACTGAAAAACACGTCATTCCTTTAAACTTTATCAAACCTTAACAGGGTCTTTTACTGTAAAGCAAGTCTAAAGCCAGTAAAAATGGACCTTGATCTGGTTAGGCTTTATTGGTTGGTTGATTCCGCCGTTATATCGTCAGGATTCCTGTCTTGCTTTAACAGAATATCTCGTGGGTCATTGTCCACCTATACCGAGAAGCTCCAACTAGTCACCTTTGGAACTTCGGGCTAAATATGGACAGGCACCATTTCCCTTTATGCTGAAGAACTGATAATAAACCCAAATGATCCAATGCACACTGCCTCCATAAGCTTTACAGGTGGTGTTAAACCCTGTGGATAAGACTCATTCTTTCTTTCTCTGTGCATGAAACTTTGACCTGATGGAAACCCCATCTTCTGAATATCAGTTCTTTTCTTTTCACTGTATATTATTTGGCTGTTGTACTGCTTTTAGGTGTGCTTTTTTACGCAGTGTAATATGGATGAACGTTGGCTTATAAACGTGAAATAACTTGCTAGTAAATGACTAGGAGGATTCTTTAGCATAAAAAGATAAAGCAGTTTCTACAGAACAGATTGATCTGAATTAAGTTTGTGTCTGATATGAGCTGCTTCACAGTGTCATTTCAAGATTTTCTTTGGATACATTAAGTTTGTCAATTTTCTCCCATAAACCTTTTTTCCCCTATTTTTTTTGTTTTGTTTATGCCATCCTTTCTTTCTATGGATAAACTAAGACGACTTTATCTTAGTACCAGAAGTTCAGGGGAAAAACTGAATGATCATCATTAAATTTTTTCCATGAACTTCTGGTACTGTGATTATTAAAAGTAATTTTAAATAAACTGGAAAGAAAAGACTTGAAGGTGTCAGCACATCTTTTTATGTCCGGAAAGCTCATCTTTAAGTGTTCTGTGTTACTGCCTCTTAGCTTTCAGCCAAAATCCATTCTGTTTGTACTTTTTATTCCATATCTGTGACTTGAAAATGTTTTTGTGAAAAAGATAAAAAACATTCAACATCTTTAATTGGGTTCAAAAAGGCCTTCAAATATCCTTTACAATGTGTCATTTTCTAATTGTGAAATTTGCTTATCAGTTTGAAGCCACATCATTAAAAAGGTTTAAAGTGAAGGGGGAGGGATGAGAAACAGAAAAAGACCATGAGATGAAGAGATAGTGCTGCTAGAGCCGCTTAATGGATGCGAAGCACATTGATTACTTTCAACGTAGAGAACAGGCAGATGCAGGAAGAGATGTTGTAGGAGTAGCACTAGGACTGGTGCATTTACAAGAAATGACTTGGCCAATACATCTCCCTCTCACTCCGATGGGAACTTTTGGCTGGCAGTTTTGGGAAGTCAGCTGCTGGATGTGGTGTGCAGCATCAATGCCAGCCTGGATAACGGAGGCTGTTATCTGAGCTCCCTGCTCCATCAGCTTTAGACAGTGTTCTGGTTTAGAGGGCCTGTCTCTGCCATTTCTGCAAAGATCACTGCATTAAACTTTACCTCGGCCCCTTCCTGCCTTTGCAGGTTTACACAGGGGTATATGAACCCTGCACCTCTCCCGCCTCCCCCGTGTCAGTTCAGCTGCTGTCTTATCCCATCTCTTCCTCTGTGCTCCTTATAGCTCTCTGCCGTCATGTTTGAGTTGTGATGTCCTCCAGGAAAAGAGGAACGAGAAGACAGACAGGTCTCCAGTGAGTAGCACTGGATGAGGCTGGGGTAATTATTGCTGGCGTGGTGTAGCTAAAGACATGTGCTACTGGTACAACTTGTTGGTGGCAGCTGCTTGTAGCAAGACCACACTGAGTGTAAAAATCGAATAGATCCTCAACTCTTGGATTATATTCAGACAGACAAATCTGCTTGTTATCAGATTTGTTTGATCTTTTTCTTGTCCGTGTGTTTAGTTTTTATATCCTTTCCTGTCTTTTATCCTATCTCTTTTCACTCTTCCCCTACATCAGGAATTTTCAACTGTGGTCTTCGGAGGTCCCTGCTTCAACACATAGGATTCTGACGAAATGGATCAATCATCAGTGATTGATCAGTGTGAATCAGGCATGTTTAAGCAGGGAAACTTGACGGGCAGCACCGTTGTGGATGGGAGCTGAGTATGCCTGCCCTACAGCTTATGGAACAGATTACTGAACTGTCCACAGCTAAAACTTCTAAGAGTACACATACTGACAGAAGTCCTACTGCTTAATTCTCTTCATTCACCCCTCTCACTGAGAGCAATGTGTGTAAACTTCTCACATGTAGCTGTCCTACTACATGCCTGCTGGACCCTATTCCTACAAATTGATTCCAGGCCATAGCTCCTATGCTAACTGCAGCAGTAACATGAGATAAATGCTTCACAGACATCCAGCACATTTCCAAGCTCTGGTTACACCGCTGCTTAAGAAACCCTCTCTCCAGCTGACTCGGATGGAGAACTATTGTCCGGTCTCTCTACTACTGTTTCTGTCTAAGACCATTGGCAGGGCAGTCTTTAAGCAGGTCACAGACAGAAGCCTTAAGAGGCGAGAGCAACAGGGAAGTCCTCTGTACTCATCCTGCTTGACTTATCAACCGCATTTGACAGTCAATCATGACATCTTTCTGTCTATACCCTCGAGCATAGGCATCACAGGGAGACAACCCTGGTTTGAGTCGTACCTCACTGGTCAATCATTCAAAGTATCCTGGCTTGGTCACACTTCTGCAGTGCACCGCCTTGCCACAGGGGTTCCTCAAGGTTTTGTACTGGGACCTCTTCTCTTTGCCATATACACCACCACTCTGGGGCAGATCATTCAGTCACATGGGTTCTCATACCACTGTTATGCTGACGACACCCAGCTCTATCCGTCATCTCTTGATGACCACACGGTCTCAACACGCATCTCAGACTGTCTCTCTGACTGTCAAAATGGATGAAAGCCTATCACCTCCGAGTGAATCTCTCAAACTGAACTGCTTGTTTTTCCCGCCAAACCAACCATAGGCCACAATGTTCACATCCAGACTGGATCCCTGTCTCTGACTCCATCGAAGGCAACAAGAAACTTGGGTGTCATGATTGATGACCAGCTGACCGTTAAAGCTCATGTTACCTCTGTTTTTTTATCTTGTCGCTTCATACTACTAAACATAACAAAGATCCAGCCATACCTAACCCAACATGCTACCCAGCTCCTGGTGCAGTCTATGGCTATCTCCCGCCTTGACTATTGCATCACACTTCTGACTGGTACGGCACGTCTGGTCTTCAATCAGCCCAAAAAGTCTCATGTCAACTCTCTGTTCACTGACCTTCACAGGGTACCTCTGGCAGCCCGCGTCAAATTCAAGTTCCTGATGCTAGCCTAAAAGGTGCTTAAGGGTACAGCTCCCATATACTTGAATCCTCTTGCAAAGGCTTATGTCACAACTGGGTTACTCATCAATGGATTGTGGTCTAGCAGTGCCTACACCACGCTTAAGACAATCCAGACTGTTTTCATGTGTTGTTTCAAGATGGTTGAATGACCTAACAAGCCTTACAAGAACAGTAAAGCTGCCATGGGAGCGTCCCTGTCTATCTTCAAGAAACTCTTAAAGACCCACCTCTTCAAAGAGCATATCCTATCCTAACTCTTACTTATACCTTTATGCCCCCTCTACTACTCTTTCTGTCTTTCCCTCTATCTCTTCGCTTTCACCACTGATTCTGACTAGGGATTTTCCTCTAGAGAGCTTATTGTCAGATTGATGACTGTAACATTGCCTCTACTTTGTAAGTGGCTTTGAATAAAAGTGTCTGCTAAATGCATAAACATAAAGTAGATATGCATGTTGTCTTTGTTTTTTATCTCTAAATTTCCTAGCTTCCCTTCCCTATACTATCAACACGATTGTTTCACCTGAGACACAGGTGGGCTCGTACACTGTTAACCTTGTTTCAAACCCTAAGATGAACTTATTGTAATACTAAATGTGTTTTATAAAGGACACAAGACAGCCATGTCGGGGTGCGCTGGTGTAAGCTCCTTCTGTTAAGGCATGCTTCCTTAATATTGAAGCTGATGCTCTCCAGATCACCACGTAAAGACACAGACAAAGGGAAATGACAATGCCACAGAATGAATTTTCAAATTGTCTCCCTGATAGCAAAATGAGTTTTTCTTGGGTTATCTCTGCCGACATAAGGTTCCCTATCAAAATTCATTGCCTTATTTTTAGCTTGATTTACTTTAAATGGGAAGTGCAGACCTTAAGGGCAGGTTTTAAAATAAAACAGACTTTTTAGAAGACTTTTTTTATTCTGTTTACTCAAACAGTGGAGCGCCATGCATAGCTCTTATCTCCCAGTTTCCGAAGGCTTAAGAAAAATGCAGGAAATATGCTTGATATTGTGACAATATTCTCTCCCAAAACATACAAAAAGAGTCAGCACCCATTTAGCAATGAACTAAATATTAAAGCTTTTGATATAGCCAAATACTTATGAGTGATATGTTAGGAGGCACTTTCATTTCTTGTCTTGTAAAGCTGCCATGAGAGCATCAATAATAGCGCTAGTGTGTACTAGTGTACACCTATGTAGGCAGTCATCAGTGGGCTGTTTTTTTTTTAACTTCACGAGCTAAGTAACATTTGGAAAAATAAAGTACTGAGATAAAGTGTTTGCAAACTTTAGTATTTTAGTGGTTTCAATGGCGGGTACATGATAATAAAAGGAAACAACACAAATATGAAATGGGAAAATGCACTTTTTCTTTGTAAATCTGCTCTGTGACTTGGCTAAATACGTAACGAGAGCAGAAAAAATAGAAACACTCGTCATCATTTAGGTGATTCACATTTTCCTGGTGAAACTCTGTTTAAAAAAAAAAAAAAAAAAGGATTTTGATATATATAGTTGTCCCTCTTTCTATACTTATTACTGATCTGGTTTAAACATGAAAATGCTTAAGGTATCTAAGTGCCATTATATGTTAACAACAAGCAGTCTGTAAAAGATTCACACTAACGTGCATCGTATTTTACAATTCAAACAACCTAACGTATTTTGATGAGTCAGTGTCAATGTAATAACAATATAATATTCTGAATTACATTTCCATTTGTATGCTGTGGTCAGATAATCAGAAATAGTCAATTATTCATTTCTTTAAAGTGAGGAGCGTGTATCCAAAGGGAAGCCACAGGTGCCTCCTCAGCTTTCTGTCAGCAAACCAGCATACGAGGGACAATCCAAACACTGGCTCTAATTCAGGCTATTTGGATTTTCAGCTCTCTCAGAAATAGAGGGAGTGTTCAGTTGATTGCAGTTTTCTGTTCATGTCCCTGGATGTTAATCTCTAAGATACGGTTTGACTCTTTCAGATGCTGAAATGCTTTCAGAAGATGCTGCTCTATGTGGAGGATTGTCAAACCTTTGCACTGGTGTATAATTGTGTCTTTTTTTTTTAAGGGGCCATTCCATTAAATTAATCTAACCATGTTTGCTGTTGACTTGTAGCTTTTTGGCCATATTAATAACTGAATAAAAGGAGGGGTAATTTGCAGAGAAAGGCCCTCGTGTTGCCACATCACAGCATGCTATTAACCATGGATGTCATGAAACACGGGAAGATGTTACGAGTTTCCTTGGTTCTCGATTGGCTACATTTTGAGAGCCTATGGCTTAGATGCTGGTGGTGGCAGGGGGCCAACAGGCCTTTTCAGTCCTTGAGTGGTGAGAGCACATTCTAAGGCACAGCATGGTAGAAAGGGAAATGAGCAAAGGCAATGCATGTTGAAAGAGAGGAAAGGAAATGAAAAACGGTTTATTTATTTTCAAAGTTCGAAAACTATTATTCCTATATTGGTAAATTTCCTTTTTTTTATTCAGTTACAAATATTTGACGCATATTGATCATAATTTTCAACATGCTGCATTTAACTTTTAATTTGACAATATGCTCTTTTATGTAAATATTGGACACCCACATGTCCACATTTGATTAATTTCAAGTAAAAAAGTAACTGAAGCAATTCATATCAGCCAGCTTTAGTCTGAGAGGAAGAAAAACTGGGAAGGAGTGAGAAAGTTGTAGCCTAGGATGCTTTTTATGGCGACTCGGTCTGGGCCTCGTGGAGCTGCTGTGCATCTGCATGAAATGATGAGGCTGGTGTCAGGACATGGATCATCCTTTTACACAGAGTAATGAATACAGATTGCACACCGGATAGAGAGGCTCTGCAATCTGCTGCACCACAAATGAAACAACTGCTGTTCTAATCAAATAGTCTTTTCATGCCAGCGCAGGCTTCAACTTTTGCTAAATTCAATTCTAGATTCACAGATTTGTGGGTTGGGGGTTTGGGAGGCACAAGAGACAAGGGGGAGTTCTAAATGTTGTAATTAGAGTATTGTTTAATGCGTGTGTGTGTGTGTGTGTGTGTGTGTTTGGTGGTGTGGAGGGTTGTCAGGTGTTTCTGGGCTCACGTTGTCGTTTAACCACTTGCTTATTTTAGATAGCAGTTGGAGGACTGGGCCCAATCGCGGCAAACTCGTACACACCCGCGTGCACGAAAGTGCACATTTAGCTAATTATGCCGACTGGTGGCTTGGGAGAACATGCTCTCTGTTTTCTGTATTTAGGGAACAGCGAGGAGCTTTGAAGGAGAGCTGCAGTGCCTCTTTGATGCTGCTTTTGTTTTTTTGTTTGTGTGGTTTAATAATTTAATCAAGCCAAACGTCCTCCTTCTCTCTGTAACTGTCTGTTGATGGAGGCTAATTACTCGGCAGATTGTTCTCCTGGTGCTAGAGATGAGGGTTTAGATCTGGAGGGGGGAGGGGGCGCTGATGGCTGTAATTTAACAGTGTGCTGATGGGCTAAGCTGTCTGTTGACTGCTGCTTTATTGTCTATGGAGGCTGCCGATGTCGTTCCATTGAAATATCCTCCTACTGAGCTGAATGTCTGAAAAGTTATACAACATATTTTCTTGTTATTTCATTTTTCTTTGTCAGCTCTCCCCATGTACTCGTCCGGATGGTGATATACGTTCACACTTTGTGTGACTTTCACACTTTGTGTGAAAGTATATCTTCTTGAGGTCATATTAACAGAAAGGAAGCAGATATGAATATACAAAGAAATGGCTTTTTAAGATTTGATTTATCACAAATTTGAGCTTTTAGATCTAATTGAATGTTTAGTTGTTGTTTTTTTTTTTCTTATGATGGATTAGATTCAGTAAAGTACAGGCCAAATCTACAGGTTGCAGACTCCAGCTAATTGTCCTCAGTGGTTATTATGATAGTAACATTCCATTTTTACAGCTTTATAGTGACTGACCACCATAATACCGGAGAAATCGGAGCTTTACATTTTGTCAAATGTATTGAGATTTGAGAAATACAAGGCTTTTAGAGGAACACTCACTTTATCCAATTGCTGTTCACCTGGAACGCTTTGGTTAAGTTTAGTAGCTCACTCACTGTGTGTTGTCTCCTTACTCCTGTGTGGGGCTTGACTGTATAAGCTAGTTTGTGGTTATTTGCTCATGTTGCCCTATTTGTAGCCAGAATATTCAAGCAATTTAGAAAAAAGTTATCCTATGGCCCCCCATATGACACCCATATTTTGCCTTTGCTTTATTCTTTTATTACTTAGGAATTAATGCATGTTTATTAATAATCTTGTCAGTTGACAATATTGTTTGTCGGTGATGATATTTTTGCTAATGTAACAGTTATTTCTAAACACAATACAGTCGTTAAATGTATTTGTAGTTTGAACCTGTACATACGATGATAAACTCACACATTCTGAACAGTGCCGTTTGAATATGGTATTTTAAGTTTTTCATTTATTCATAAGCAGGAGCAGCTACTGTTTCATGATTCAAACATTATTTAATTCATTAAACAGATTGCCTTTTTTCTGCGGGTTTGTCAGACTACTGAGATTCATTAAATGTAGTTCTTACTCTGTTAGGATTGAGGCCAAAAACGGGATGCTGGTGCATTTTAGATGAAATGCTCTGAGTGTGCTCACACCCCATGGGGTAAGGTCAGGTCAGTTGCAGTTGGGCTAATTTACTCTATGTGCTGTCAGTTACACTAGGTGGGGGTTTAGCAGCTGGTGGCATAACGGCCCAAAGAGCATGCTGTGATGAGAGACATTTATAGTCACTCCAGTGGCAAGTGCACACATGCTCAATCTCTACTACATACATACAGCACTATATAACGCGTTTGCCGTGCTGTGAGAGAACTGTATTTGTGCCTGTGTGCATTTATGTGCTCATTTTAATGCTACGGCTCAGGCGGCAGCCAATCCCTTTGCAGCTCATGGGGTATGTGGTATCGGTTCAATGCACCAGCAGAAGTCACGACTGTGGTCACTTTCTGTGTGTGTGTGCTCTGTCCGATTTAGGTGCCTGCAGGTGTATATTCCAAAGTCAAATGTCAATAAAACAAAACTGGTTATTCAGCTTGGTTGGCCCAACTGGGCGTGTGTGTGTGTGTGTGTGTGTGCCAGTGTTTGGTGTGAGTGTGCTTTGTGTGAGTGCGTCAGAGCCCCTGAGGGACACAACTTCCTGTTCTGAGAGGTCTTGATCGCATCTGCCGTGAATGTTTCATGTCTCACTGGTAGTGATCTGCTGTGGGTGAGCAGACCAACACAACCAGACACATGCATTCATTTATCCAGGTCCAATATGGATATCCTTTTCTTCCATCATGCAACGTGTAAGAGCACTCGCTTTGCATTTAGATATCTTTATCAAATATGGAGAAGCACACTTTTTGGATAGATTGCATTAAATATGTAGATGTCCACATGGGTATGGCTTTCAATGACTTATTGCAAATTGCATATTTTTAGGGGTATTTTTATAGTAGTGGGATATATATTGGTAAATCACATCCAACTGAAAGAAGAATTCCCCTAGATGTCAGCTAGCTGTGGCTGTGGTTGATCTGCAGTGGAATGAAAACAAGGCCCTAAATGTGGGAATTTCTATCATAAAAGCACAGCTTGGCTGTGCTTTCACAGAGGACTCTCACCGTCATTGATTTTAAACAAAGTAAACTTTACAGGGATTCGCTCTACAGCCAAACTCAGATTGGGGATCACGGTGTGATAGAGACACTTTGTTCGCTCTACACGTGTGATATCTCCACCATGGCAGCAGCTCTGCGAGAGTGCTGTTTGAGAGTAAACAGATGTTGTTTGTCTTTCTGATGCCGTGATTTAGCATCTCCAGGGATGCAGTGGACCTGCGCTTTTCTGTAAGCTCACAAAGGAGTTCAAGATGGAAATAGTTGAAACAGATGAACACTGTTTGGCAACAAAAAGAGAGGTGAGGGCGTCTTTTTGTGCACAGCAGTGCTCCTGGACAATCTGGTCTTGTAGTTCTTTTGCTAAAAAACAAAAACAAAAGGTCCAGGAAATGTTTGTCTCTTCACTGGGATTTATTGTATCTAACGTAAAAACCTCTTTTTTCATTT
The DNA here is from genome assembly GCA_907169785.1 of Menidia menidia. Taxonomy (NCBI): domain Eukaryota; kingdom Metazoa; phylum Chordata; class Actinopteri; order Atheriniformes; family Atherinopsidae; genus Menidia; species Menidia menidia. The sequence continues at coordinate 1,208,715 of CAJRST010000002.1, forward strand.
TTTCTCTTATAGATTCTGATCCTGTAATCTGTAACATAAAAGTAGATAAGTTATTTTAGATGATATGCACCTTATTTATTAAAGGTAATAATGTGAGCTATTAGACCAGGACTTTGTTCCATTCCTGACGTAGTGTGCTACGGCCGATGGGAAACCCGTTGTCCTGCCAGAGTGTAAAAGCTAACAGTAATGTGTAAAGATATGTTAGGAGGAAGCTGATTTCTACCACTCTCTTTAAGACACCAGGGATGCCTGTATAGATGATAGCCGGAGAGGTACATAACAAGAAACACCGTGTTCCTTTCCACTCTAATTGTCCTGTCATCGTTAGCCAGAATAGGACCAGGACATTCTATGTGTGCTGTCAAATACTGATTCCCCAAGGAAAAGCTTGTCTCTTTGGCTACTAGATCCAGTAACCACGCAGACGTCAGTACACTCGAATGAAAAGCCTGACATGTCAAGGAGCGAGGGAATGAGGGAAGAAATTGAATGGGGAAAAACATAGATAAAAAAGACAGAGGAGTGGAAGTTGGGTGCATAATGAGCAGTTGGAATGCGAGGCTTGCTGAATTAATCAGATTGCTTGAGCTCGTGCAAAGTTGCTAGAACGCTTTTCATGTGACAAATGTGTAATTAAGAATAATTTCACCCCCACCCACTTTGTCCCCATCCCTAGCCACGCACAGAAACATACACACGCAAGTTGATGAACTAGAGGTGGGAAGCAGAAACAAAGCATATTTTGCACTTTCCTGCTACTGTGTATGCGTTAGTGTGGATACACATGTGAGAGGGGAGATGAGATTGAGGCTTTAATTACAGTCCTATTAGAGTATCACCAGCCCCCATTTCTCACTGATACTGAGTGATGGGATGGGATGTTTTCATTATGTCGTCTTGCCTTTTGTCTTTAAGATTTGACACTGTATTTTTCATTCAAAACATGCGGATTTAACGGACAGTTGTTTTTCAGCCCCCACATAGCAAGTTGTTTATTTTGACTCCTCATTTTTTATCACTAATAGCAGAGATGTTTGATCACTTGCTTTGAAAAGCCTGTCTTTATTTTATTTTATTTTATTTGTTAATCCACTGCTATTTGGCAAGATCATTTACAAAACTTAAAAGGGTGAGTTTAAATCTAGCTTTTCAACTGGATAATTCACAAAATGACAAGAATAACAGTCCCAAAAAGATAAGTTACACAGACTCTGTTTTTAATTCTTATTTTGAAAAATTAAATGCATTTTTATTTGCCCATAAATTGAGTCTTTATAGATGTCAAGATTTATTAAATTACTGCAAATGATCAAATACCTTTAAAAAAAAAAAAAAAAAAATGTATACGCATGTGATACCTTCAAAAGATGAAATAACTAAGTTAAGCATTATTTGAATTTGTAAATTCATACAAAATTGTCATCTTGCTCTCAAAATGTATCTTTTATGCTAATTTAGGCCTTAAAACCTTTAGGCTTGCAAACCAAAAAGTACTGTCATATAGTTTATAGTTTAGATAAGACTTTTAACAAAACAGAATTAAGTTTTCATATTTTCCATGAAATACTGCTGTTATTGTTATATCTCAGTTCTGTTGCCACTAAATTGAATATGTTTAGCCTAAAGATAAATTAAGAAACAACTTCAGTTGAAAATGTCATAGTTCTTTTATGTAATTTCTAACAATAATGCAAATGTACATTTTCAACATTCTGTGGCTGTCACAAAGCAGCACTTGAAGTGTTCATATGCAGTATGGAAGTATTTCACCTGATTTTTTAATGTAGAGAGGATCTAAGATTGAATTGCATCGAATGTTGTGTTCACCCTGTGAACAGATTTGAAATCCATTTTCATTTTTGGTTTACTTTGACTGATGGTCACCTTCAAATCTATGAGGTGGCGAATCGTATTATTAACATCGACAGTACTATAGGCCGGTTCCTTAAGTGATCAAATTATTGCATTGTTTTACTGTCTGTATTTGAAGAAGAGAAATACACATACTGTATAGATTAAGGTGTGTGTGCGTGCACATGCAGTTGTTTATTGGTGAGCTGATTCCACTGTGGCTCCTCAGCTGTCCATCATCAACCCAAATGCATTAACCTCGGCCCCCGTGCCTGCAGGGCCCACCACTTCCATTTCTCTGCAACAAATCCAGGTCCTGGCCCAGGGCACCCCGGCAGCAAGCATAGTTAATGACTTATTTACTGTTTAATGGCTGTATACCACACCACCACAACAATTAATGGGAAAAAGGCACATTCACAAACAGTGGGGGGTGCCAGGTGGTAGAGGTTATTTTCTCCTTCGAACTTTATCTGTGCCTTCCCTTCTGCTCTGCGCTGATAAACTCTCACACACTTTGCTGTGAGACAGACAGGCTGACAGCTCTGAGGACAGCTACTTTTGCAGAAGATGGGAGTAGAAAATGCCTACCTTTGGGATTGACCTTATTTTAGGGGGGAAAAAAGTCCTTTTCTATTCCGCTCCTGTCATGCATCTTTTTTAATGTCCAAAATCCCTTAGATTCTCCAGTTCTTTTACTTTCTTACCTGTTGTATGTCCTCTCCAGCCTCTCCTCTTTGCCTCATTCCTCTGTTCTGGCCCTCTTTAACCATATGAATACAATCACTCAAGCACTGAGATGTTGCAGGCACTTTGTTGCTGACCATGGTGCTGAAAGCCTCTCGCCTTCCAGTTGCCAGAGTGTTAATTTCATGGTTCATATACCCTGTTCTCCATTTGTCAGGCTGCCATTAGCCCCAATGCTTATTTCTTTAACCCCTTACCATACAAATAATAACAAATCAAATGCACATTTGTTTTACCTCACAGTCACGACACTCTCCTCACTGCCTGGCTTTCAATTTAGGTGGACAGAACGTGTTGTGTGGAGGTTTTATGATTCAATTTACTCAGTTTGTGCTTCTGCATCATTTTCAAAAGCCACATTATGTTCCACCATTAACTTATCCTTCTGTTAATGGCAGTCATTAAAGGAAATATATGTAACCCAGTGCAGTGTGCTGTATTTAAGCCTTCCTTCATGTGAACGCACTCGTTCAGTCATTTCTTCACCTAAATCAGCACAGTCATGGCAGCATATGTATGCTAGTGTGCTGCCTCCATCTGGCCACATTGGGTCTCCATTCGCTCTAAGAATCCCCTCCACCGAGCGCTTAATAAAGAAAACTGATGTTAAAGAGTCTTGACGACATGCCATTAAGCATTCAGTGTTCCTTCCTCATGGTGCCGTGTTCTTTTATGTGTGAAAGTAGCATGGCACTCTTTGGCTAATCTTCTGGCCGCAACAGACTCTCTAATGTGGGCATATGTTTCATCCTCTGCTGGCCGACTGTGGTCAGCATGCTTTGCATGTTTTTACTTTCCTGTTGGTGTATATTGATGACTGTGGCATACGTACCTAAAATACTTTAAATTTGGCTATATTCTGCAATATATATTGAATACAGATTTGAAAATTATTCCACCCCAAGTGTAGATTCCTCCTCGGGTGCAAATACAATTACAGTTACATTTTCAATTTCATTCCCTTGGATGTCCTTTATTTGTAGGGCCACCTAGTTTGGTTCCAAATTGTCCTTCATGCCAAGCTGGATTTGTGAGCGCTGCTATGCCAGTCGCTAAGTAAATGTGTTTTTCAATCTATCTGCTCCCCAGCCCTCCCTGTTTTGTCCTTATGACTCAGGACTCCCTCAGTCCCTTGTGTTTTTGGAACAATCTCTGTGCTGTCTCATCTCCTGCCTGCCTTCATCCATTCCTACCTGCCCATTGCCCCAGCCATCATCCCTCCCAGGTCTCGATAAATAACCTCACACCTCTCTGGCCCTCAGCTCTACTGGCTGTTGCTGTAGCGCATTTGTTAAAATATCACTTGCTGTAGAGAGGAAATTGATACCGTTTCAATGTGCTCTGGGCAAGAGAATTTTGTGTTGAGTTAAAATGTCACAGCATAGGCAGTTCTAAGAAAGTTCACAATCTCAACGAAAAAAAGAAAAGAAAATCTTTGCTTTTTTTCCCCATAACTGCTTCTATATGGACAAGCTGAAGTAAAAGATTTGGGCTTATTTAGCCTCCAGAGATGCAATCTATGGTTAAACCTGAGATTTATACATGTATGTGTGTGTCTATATATATTCCAAGTAAATAAGATGCTTGAGGAAATCTTCAGACATTAGACTGCATGCAGGAAGAAAAACAAACAAACCGAACAACTTGGCCCAAATCGGGACTGAAACTTCCAATAGTTAATTGGAAGTATTGATCATCTACATGTAGTTAAACTGGTAAACAAATGGTTAACAGTATCACAATTATGGATTCGCTCTTTCTGGAATCTATGATTGGACTTAAAGACAGCCGTGATGGAGGAGGAGCTTTCAATGTTTTACAAGAATCAGGAGAAGACAAAAAGGAGCCATTTGTTCATCAGAAACTGTTACAAACACGATCATGTCCATTTTTACGAGTGGGAAGTGAACATAGAAACAACGTTTCTAAGAGTCATTCCCTTGAAATCTAGAGCCAAAGTGAATTTGTTGGTAAAACAGAAATGATCAACTGATTTTTCACACGTCCCACAACACCATACTGTGTATTTTCCCTTCACGCTTATAGAATGGAGGTCATTAAAAAAACAGCTTCATTCAAACGTGCTCCTTGGTTCTACATCATTTCTCTAAAAACAAGCCATCGTGAAGATGACCAGGTGAGAGGAGGAAGCAAAAATCCTTTCTGAAATCTACTATTATCCAGATGGCACCGTTAGTAATTTAGCCAGAGCATTCCTCTCCTCTTATAATTGACTCCATAGGCTATTAGGCAGGTTGGCTCTAGACTAAGTCCACTGGTGCAGACTCCAGATGTTCTCTTTGTGTATTTGTATGTGTCTGTGTGTCTTCGTGCTACCTGTGTGTTTGCGTGCAGAAGTCGGTGGAAAGGAGAGAGCTGGCTGTTGTTGTGGGTCCTCTCGGTAGGTCCAGGGTTGCTTACAGATGGACACAGGGCTGGGCAAGTTCTGGGAATAAGTCACATTCAATTATATCAACATCTCTATCAGTCTGTCTGTTTTCTGTCTCTCCATCTCTCCATCGGCCTGTCTCTCTCTTTTCTTGCCTTGGGGGAAGAAAGATTAAAGTGTTCTGTTTTTTGTGCAAGATCTTTGTCTCTGCTTTTTGGGTTTGTCTGAAGATTAAATTATCTCTCATCCGTTATCTGTTGTTTTAGTGTGTGCAAGTAGAGTGATGTTTGGCAGACCGTTTAAGTAGAATCTTTATTATTAAATTGCAAATAACACGAGGGAGATGTAAAGCCAAACTGGCTTGCCATAGTCTTTTGTAGCATTAGTTGCTCAAATCCAGACAGTCTCTATCCTTTAAGAAATCAATGATTGTGTCCATATTTGCAGTTATAGATCCTCTTAACAATAAACTATTAATGTCTTCCTCGAGTTTCTCAGCATCACAACTACAGCACAGATCTTTGCAAGGTGTTCTACCACGTGTGTGCTTTTTGAAGTGGATAAAAAGCTTTTTTTAAAGTTTTTAATTGTATATTACATTACCGAATGGACTTTAAGGAATCCTTTTACGGCTAAAAAAAAAGATGCTAAACTATTAATTATTCATCTCCCTTTGGCTGGTGGTAAAAAAAAGGCACTCTTGGGTTTCCATCAGCTATTAGTAAACAAATCAATGCACAAGGCTGAGCTCCTTGTCATTTTAGAGCCATCTGCCCTTTACCATGACTTTCAGAGGAAAGCCAGAAAAGGGCCAAGAAGCACACTGGTTGTATGTGAAACTTTTAGTCAGGGAAGGGGTTTTATAAGGTTATAGGGTTTGCAAAGTTTATGCTGGAATCTTAAATTCACAAACGGATCCCTCAGTGAGAATAACACTTCATTTACATGTGGCATCAATCTAATTTGGAGGAACAGTTGTAGTTGCATTACTGCTCCAACAGGGCCGGTTCAGCACATTATGCCTCTGTGAGCACACGCTCACAAATTTGTCATGAACCACCCAACAATAGGTATTTGATATAATCAAAGAGCGCAGTTTGAAGCCCCTAATCCAATTTCTTCGGCAAGATACATTGTAATTTGGTATCATCATAATTACAAACTGAATTGTGAACTGTCTGTAAGGGAATTGAATTAGCCAGAAGAGGAGTAATATGATTGGGAACTGGGAGAAATCAATACGCCACTGGTTCGTCATCTCAATGCTGACCTGAATCCTGACTGAATGTGGATCTTTGGGGGATTCGGCTTAATTCAATCTGGTGGAGCTAACATGCTCCCTGTCCCCACAACATCGTTGACAACAGCTCTGTCTTGATTTAAACTGCCGGGTCGGATCAGCCCTGCTCGGGGAGGAAGAAAAAAAGATGATGCTGCTTAATTTTCAACATCTGATCACATCCAATACTTATAGACAAGTAAGCCCCCATGTAGTGCCTCAATCTGACTACACAACCTTACGTTCTACGGTTTCCCATTAGAGAGAGAAACTGCTGGTATACTGTATGTATAGTTTTTAAAAAGAATAAACCCCCCAGAGACATTTCTCTGATGAGCACAGCAAACTTCATCACCACATATGACAAACAGCCCCTCCATAAATCCTCAGCTGTGATGACAAACGATCCCACTATGGAGAGATTCTCCCCTCATGGGTGCAGCTCACCCGTGGACGCTCCGCCCCGACAGAGCAAGCCGTCGGAGGAAAGTTGGTGAATGCGGCAACTGCAGCCCCCACAGTTGTTTACCTTGATGGATGATACCAGGTTCAGAGAATTAGAGTTGAATAAGTGTTTCCTAATTAACTGAGTCCAGAATCATAGCCTTTATATCTCCAAATTTCAGAATTGTATATTTTACGTTAGTCTTTTACTGTTTTCTTCCCTTTTTCTTTTTTTCATCAAGCGCTCATAGAAACCTGTCAAGTATCTACAGGCGTATTTGGGGAAATCATACTTTTGAACAACCCTTGCGGGAAGAAATTGGCGTTTTTTTGTCTAATCCCACTTAATTCTACAAGTTGTTTTTTTTACGGATCCTGATAAAAACTTTGACAGCTACCTGGAGAAGCTCTCTTATTACTTAAGATGCTTTCTTACCGTAATTTTATCTTTAACAACAAGATGAACAAGTCCATCTTGCACTGCAAACCGGTAATCGGATCTGAGAGGGAAGACTGACACCAAGGAGAGTCCAATGTCAAGAAAATCAATATATCTCCCCCCTCCCCAAAATCAAAGCTTGGTTTTCTGCTCCCTGCACACTTTACTCTGATAAAAGGAAAACGGGCAGATGTCAAATAAGCACTCCATTATATTGTTTTTATTTGTACTAGTAATCTATCGAGACTCCGGTGTCACAAACACATCTGGATTCTGTAATGGCACACCATTGGCTCAGTTGGGGAGTATCCTTTGTTTGAGTGAATCCAATTTGATTGCACGCATTGTGCTGTTTGTGAAGGAAGCTCGTAAAGGTTATACAGTCCAGTGAAAGGCTATCTCATTCACCAGCAACGGAGGGGAATGTCTCTGGAGTCGGGCAGAGAATGGACTCAGGAAACAAATATCTCTTCCTGTCTTGTTATTGGGGATGCACTGATTAGGTCGCTGAAGGAATGCTGAAGGATGATTACGAGGGTGTCTTCTAAAAGACTTCCTGGTGATGATCAGCCATTGCAGTTATGCATACTTATCGTTTTCCGTCGTAACAAGCGCCTCGGGCTTCAGCTCCATCACCTGCTGCGCCCTGATTCACAGGGCTCTGTCTGTCTCGACACATACTTAATTCCCATAGCTTAGTGCGGGTCTTTCTCCACTAAAGTGTGTCTACGTCTGTGTGTTTGTGCGCAAAAGAAAATCATTGCTAGCCTGGGAGAAGGGAAAAAGCTATTCAACAGGGGCGCCCACGGTGGCAAAGCCATTTCCAATAATGTCCTCTTTCTGCTACAACAATTGTGTTTAACCCCAATGGCTTCAGCTGGCCACTATTTGTCATCCCACTGCTTCCTCCCTCACCTCCCTCCAATGCCATCACGTATGGAGACAATCGCAGTGAGAGTAGGGTTCATAAATGCCCGACACACGCACTGTCTGACTCACACGGCTGCTCCCGTTCCAGGAAACAGAAAAGAAGTCAAACTTTTTTACTTCAGAACAAAATAACCATGATTTATATTATTTCTAGTATTGTGTTTCGTCTTAATAAGGTCATTTCTCAAAAGGAAGATCTGTTTTATGCAACAGTAGTCAGGAATGACTTTTTGATGGTTTATTAAAACGGAAAACTATGTGTTATGTTTGCTTTTGCAAACTGTGCTGGTTGCTTCCTTAAGTGTGAATTCAAATGTAAGTCCTGTTATCTGTTCCTCCCTCTGCGTTTCTTTTATTCGTCTATCACAACTTTCTCCCCCACCCCGCGCCCTTCTGCAATCTCTCTTCCGCCCCCAGTCCCCATGTCCCTGGGCTGGCGAGCTGTGTGTGGAGGTGATTTATCTCTGGCACTCACTGAGGTCCCCTCGCAGTGACATGCACACAGACATATGAGAAAGGAGCTCAAAACGCTCAGGTAAAGCTCCCGCTGTAATACATTTTAATTACAGTTTTAGTCAGAAGTGATTAAGATTTTATATTTAGAGGGACAGCTCAATATCCATCCGCTAGCACGTGCACATAGATGTGCTTGGACACGCAGACACAGATTTAGCCTCTTTCCTCCAGTTAGAAATGGGGGGATGTCGTTTGTTTGTTCGTTTTTTTTCCTACTCAGAAATCTTGTGTGTGACTAAAATGTACTATTTTTTGAGGCCATGAAAAGTTTAAAAAACACCAAACACAATGTACTTTGAAGGTACATTGCTCAGGCACATTCTTAAGGGAAAAAAGACACGATTTTGATAAGAAGCCGTCTTTTGTGTGTCAAGAGCTACTGCACAAATATTCTGATCAATTTATGCCACGAACACAGAAAAAAATGTATAAATGTATTTATATTATAAATGTATTTATGCATACATTCAGAATTTCCCTAAGGGAATAATAAAGTAATTCTGATTCTGATACTGTAATTGACATGCACATGATAGGTTAATTTTGTATTTCTATAACATTTGCTTTGCAGATGATGTGAGACTCCTCCCATGGTAAGCTTGAAAAAGTCTGGATAGGGTGATAATGAGGGCGGACCTAATATTGCTCAGTTTAAAGGATTAAAACCCATACAAATGCCTCTTTTCTTTAATTCAAAGTACAGACAACCAGAGTTTAGACTAACTGTGCAGAATAATAAAGAGGGAAAAATAAATGAGGTTCTGATTTCTTTCTTGACATTGTCTATTTGGAGGGGCACAGTAGGTATTACTGTAAAGTATGACTCTTACTACAACTTGGTTAGGTAAATTTTCTGGTATAACAATGAAAAGTTCACCTCTTACGTGGCACTTTTACGGGGGGTTGGAATAGGATGTGTGGGATTGAAGAAACCATGGTGGGAAGGAGGAGACTGCAAAACGGACGAGAAGGCGATTTGTGCAGAAACAGATAGGCTTTGCACTGTAAGCTGAGTTGAGGAGCAGATTTGGAAGCTGTAAGACTGTTGTGTTGTCATGGAGTGCTGACAGGGGCAGCAAGCTGGAAGTGCATGGAGGAATACGGAAAGAGAGGTGTGTGGGGATTTTATGAGTGTGTGTGGGTGTACTTTGTGCTCTTTGTGCTTTTGCGTGCTAGTGTGTGTATGTATGGCACAGATGGAATGAGTTCTCAGGGATTACTGGGTAACTGGAAGAGGAGAGGTGGTAATTGCATTTTAATTACAGTGTTGATGGTTTTGGGCCCTGCCAGATGGAGGGTTCTTTAGGTATAAGCACAATATAAATCAACCCACTGGAAAATAAATCAACACATAGGTGACTGGTTACACGCTAAACTGAGCCTCTAACTTTGTTTCAAGTCACTGGTAATAATGATTAGTTTCAGCCCCTGGTAACCAACCCATCCTAAGCCCTATGTGCCCAACTTTGTTTTCCACCAGGGATGCATTTACTACAAGTCTTACAGTTTTAGTAAACATAACAACACTCTGAAGCATTTAAAAAATGTTCAGAATGACCCCAAATATCAGATATTCATTCATACACCAAAGAAGATAAAAAATAAAATATCAATGAGAAAGCAACAATTTTACACTTTAAATTTGAGTTGTCTTGAGTCCAAAATGAAAAGGCATGAATGAGAAAGTCTTCATCTGAAGTGAACATGTGTTAAAGTAAAACACCAGACCATGGGGAGTTATTGAGAAGCCTGCAGATGTTAAGGGCCGAAACTCAAGATAAATGTAGAATTCAAATGTTTAGCGCGGCAGTCGACAATAGGAAATGTTCTTATAAAATACATAGATCTATGTTTTATACTTTAGCAACTTACCTAATGTAAGTGAGTATAGGTAATTGAATAACTAGTCTGCCACAATACCATTTACGGAGATTTGTCCAGTATACCACAAATGTAAACCTCTGTGACTGAAAGATAATTAAAATGTTACTATATTTTATTATATCATGAAACCCCATTAAATTAGTTGTAGATGCTCTCTGGAGCATTTTTTCTGTATCATTCCAAGGTTAGACTCATTGTATTTAAAGTGTGGAAAGTAACTGAAAGGGACGGCCTTCAGCTATTGGAAAACCTCCAGAAGGTCCTGTTAGGATCATCTGACCCTAGACTTTGACTCATCTTTGGTTTTGGAAAGCCTCATATGAAATGGTCTCCATGGATGGGTGGCTGTCAACAAGCCGTTCTTTAAATGGAAGAAAAGGCTGAAAAATGCCAGCTGACACAAGAACTAGACTAAAAATCAGTGGCAACGGGTTTTACAGAATGATAAATCCTCTATAGAGCCGGACCTCAACATTATTAAAGCAGTGTGGGATCATCTTGACAGAGAAAGGCAGCAATACAAAGAAAAACTTTGGGATGTTGTTCAAGATACCTGTTGATCCATACTTAATCTTGATTACAAAAATACTGAGATTCTTGAAAATATGTTTTTATGTTCTCCACTTTGTTACCATATGTTTTTCTGTTTTCCTGATAATACATTAAAACGTGTGCTAGATTGAGATTGCTTTTAGGTATCAGCTGCCACAACATAACACTAAGCACTAATTCTATCAGTCAGCCTGTCCCACTTTGTCCCAGATTCAGATCAAATCTAGAACGGACCCTTTATTATCCTCCCCTTGAGGGATCAAGCAAGAGAGATCACTCGTAGGGCAAGTCTGCAAAGTCACAAAGGTACCGGGGACAACTTCTGAGGAGCAGAGCACCTTCCCACCATGGCTGGTGGGGCTCGGGAGGACAGGGGAACTATTTCTTTCATAGCAGCCGGGTAACAAGATGGAACCTGCTGCCATATTAAATTGATATAGTTGCTCATTTAGGTGCAGTAATTGCTACACAATCAAATCACTTCAAATACCGAAAACAAAGGTTAGAATTGGATAGGTTACATCAGTAAGCTCCCTCATGAAATTCACAGTGTAAGTTGTTAAATTGGGTCAACTCTGTTGAATGTTAAATCGTACAGAAATAGTTTGCACCGTTACTTGGAAATTTGAAATGTAGTTAATTATACATTTATGTCTTCACGTTCTTTTGTATCTGATCTCAGTCACTTGTTATTTCATCCCCTATTTATAAAACGGTGTTTCCTTTTGGGGTCCTCTTGGACATTTGTAGAAACTCAGCATTTATATTTTTATGGTGTTGGCAAGACGATTTGCTTTCACTGGTATACCAGCAACTTTATGAGACTGACCTTTGGCAATTTCCTCTTTGAGATTGGTGTGCCAGTCCTGAACTAAAGATCTCACCTTCTCTGCTTAATGAACCAAGCAAAGCTGCAATCTCAAAGGCACAGTCAGCAATTTTAGAAGTCATTCTTGCTGTCAGGGTCATTTGTTTTTATAATTTTGACTTTTCATTATAAAGTCACACTGCATAATTTATTATTGAGTAATAGTACAGGCGCATTACAGTCATCTGGAGAGCTGACTCGGCACTAATGTTATGGACATATTGAGATGTGTACCACTAATGAAGTTTCACGGAATGTGCCCTGAAAAACAAAATGTGGTATTTTTATCAGACCCAAATCTATGTGACAATGGACTTAATGTTTTTAAGAATGCATTAAAAATGGTTTGAAGGTAAGAAATCTCACATTGGAATATTGAGTGAGGAGTTTGAGGTCAGGTGTATGGAGGGTGAAAGTAGAAGCTGGAAATTTAAACCAACTTTGGTCCTACCGATCAAGGTGAGTCCCCCAGCTGTGAGCTTTGTGACAAGATGACCCTCGCAGGGCTGTGAATCTGACACGACCGACAGCCCTGTGGCTTTTCGACCTGTGGCTGTTTCTCACTCTGTCTGCCCCGCTCCCTCTTCCCTCTCTGTCTGTCTGGTTGTTTTTCTGTTCCACTTTCTGTCACTTTCTCCCTCCTGTTTCTTTGCTCTTTGCAAACTGTCTGAAGGAGATAACGTGGGTCAGATAAGCTGACTTCCGTCAAAATGCCTCCCCCCGTCCACGCAGACCTATACCTCACAGGAGAAGGTGTATTTGTAAATCACACGCTCACACGCCTGGTCCAGGTATGATAGCAACCTAATGAGTTTACGACAGCGTGGAGGAAAATGCCCGCTGTCTTTTCTTTTTTACCAGAAACTGAGAATTTGCAGCAATAGTTAGAAAATCTGATTTTGAGGTTCATGTTGGTTGGGGACGCGTTGAGGTATTTTTGCCAGTTCATCCAGCCCACTTCAGGAAAAAAAATGCAATTTCAATCTCAACACTACGGTTTATCTGCGCTTTCCCTCCAACGTCCTTTAACCCTTTTGTTAATGTTGCTCAATTCATGTTCGTAAATCTACATTTAAGTAGCAGAGTAGTGAGTTTGCAGGATTAGCTGCGCTGTTACATGGGTCACTTAAAAAATGTAACCAATTATGAAGAATTTGTTTCCAACCAGCCGTCAGCTAAAATACCTGATGTTGTGATATTTTTGAGCGCATTACAGTCTTTCACTTCACCCGATTTGGAAACCATTTTGGGTAATTTGCAGGGAAATTACCCGTGTCACATGCAGGAAAACTGAAGCAGCACAATTTTAAACACAATGATGCTGCAGACAAAATGTTCCCAGACTTAAACCTACTGACTCCTCGCAGACTTCGAAAAGGGAGTAATAAACTGGCAATGAATCATTCGACTGGAATGTGCTGCCATTCTTTCCCATCCTTAAAGATTGGCTACGCAATGCTTTTCAGACTAGAAAATTAAACAGACTAAGGGTCCATGCAGTTTTGTGGAAACTTTAAGAAACTAAACATACCTAGCCTTCCATTTAAGGGTGTTTTATTCTCTTGTGTACACAACCCGTCTTGGTGAAAGGCTGTTGTTCAATCAGGTGAAATGGTGATCAAGGTAGTAATGAAAGCATGAAAGCTTCTTTCCAACAATATTCATTCTCACATCCTCTAAAAATGAAGACATTTGTAACTGTAGATTTTTTTGAATAACCAAATATAAATTACTTTGGAATATAATGATGGATCATGTGTTGTTGATGTTCTGTGCAACACATTGGCAGCAAAGTGTTAAATGGAGAAAATGTGTAGCTTCATCTTATCAATCAGGAAGTCTCCTTATTTAAGGTGACTGCTGCTGTAACAGCAGCAGCTCTACAAAATCTTGCAATGTCGCTAAAGAGCTATTTAATTATGTTAAGTAAGATTAAAATATCCACATTTATATGACCAAATGCAATATCATTTAAATTTGAAAAAGTTAGAAAAAGATGATAGACTTGATTCTATGATCAGTATGGATTTGATGAGGATTGTGGTATGTATTCTAACTTAGTCGTTAAGACTTTCCTCTGGTTTTTGTATTTTGTCAGTACTGTCTCAGATAAAGCTATATGTCCCAATAGAAGCTTTAAGACAGCACAACCTTTATTGTGAGTAAAATGGCATCCTGCAGACATTGGTATTTGAAATCATACAAAACGATTGCCTCTCCTGTGCACAGACTCCTTTCTTTTCCCAGTCCAGCCTTTTTTTTGTCACTTTCTGTGTTATACACATCACCCACTTTGCATATACTCCTTTGTGTGAGTGAACACACACACACAGACTACACTTGCATCCCTTGTCTCCGATGTGCCAGTGGTTGTTGATAATGAGAATCCTACAGGATGTGAGACTCCAGGGAGACTGAGTGACGGCCCACTTTAAACACTGCAGACTCTGTCTTCGTATTGTGTCCTCTGAGACGGAGCGGATGAAAGGAGAAGAGCAGTGTGAAGAAAGACTGTATCGCACAGAGACGCATATCTTTTAATACACTATGCACTCACACGTGTTGAAAGAACACAAAGAATTATCCATTCTCCATCTAGCCATTGTCTTCTGCTAATCTGAGGTGGGGTTGTGGAGGCAGTGGGCACAACAAGGAAACCCGACGTTTCTCTTCCCGTAAAACACTCTCCTGTTTCTCCTGGGAGATCCCGAGGCATTCACGGGCCACACAGGTATACAGTCTCCCCACTGAGTTCTGGGAGATGCCTGAACCATCACAAGTGGCTTCCTTTAGTACAGAGGAGTGGCGGTTCCACCAGAGTCCTGTCTGGAGGGCTCGTATATGTGGACCTATTCGTTTGAAAGTAATACAAAGAACCAATAGATGAATGTAATATTTACATACATCCTTTTGATCATGTGCACCCTCACCTGTTTGGATGTCTGGCTATTGATGAGGTCCCACTGAGGTAGAGGATAATTACATGCCTTTTGCTCTTGTGTGTTGATGTCATAGTTGTGCACACAGTTGTGTGCACACAGGCCCTGTAACATAAACAGAACATTTCTCACAGGTTTGATGAAGTACCTTATGCCACAGAGGATAAACACAACTCATTTCCTGTCACCGCCTTTGGACCTCATCTCTATTCTCATTTCCTCCCTTTGCACAGAATACAATAAAGCCACTTTGTGGTGCATCCAGAGAGGCATGTTGCTTAATGCATTTTGCTCAGAGGGCAGCTCTCATCAAGGCTTCAACAGGACACAAATCGGTGACAGCAAAAATACCAGATCGTTTGAAGGAGAATTTGATGTGTATGTTGGGTAAATTGGAATGTTTACATGTATAGTTTGGATGAGGAAGAAATCTCATGCAAAGGATTGAACTTTTTTATACTTTTTCTTAGATTTGAAGTAACTTAAAATTGAAGCAGAAACCTACCAGTCACTGTCCAGGAATAGGGTGCTCCATTTCTTTAAAAAAAGATGCAGTGGACCTTCAGTTGGGGTGTTGGGGGTTCGTTAGACATTTATTTGACCTCAAAAAAAGATTCCAAAGTGCAGGATCACCAACAACTCCAGCCCAGAATGTTTCATCACCCTACAGCCAACATAACGGAATAATAACCACGAGCTAAAATGCCAGAGAAATGCACAGAATATCTTTAATCATGTTTTCAGTGGATATTCTAAACATAAATCATCAGACCCATACATACATTCACATGTATTACAGTAAAACCCAGTTTATGCATTGTTATGGTGTAACACCTATCTTATTTTTCAACTTTTTTTCTGGTTCACTTCCATATTTTTTGAGCCTAACAGAATATATAACAACATCTCTAGTGTGAAATCCATTCTCCTTCATGACACCTTTTTCCTTAGTAGATTCCCTTCTGACAGAATAGTTTTAGTCAGTACAGTTGTGAATTCCTGCATTCATGAGGTTGTGTTTCTTCATGCTTATTTCTGTGTGTAGGTGCCAGAAGTTAGTGATCTTCATAAGAATTTCTGAAGCTCAAAACTCAGATAAGTTGTTTTAGCTTTGATGTAATTAGCGCAATCCAAACCCTTCACACTTCTTAAGACAGGGGAGATGGGTTAGTGCAAGATGATTGGTCGATTTATGTTTTTCTCAGCTTTAAGTCATATTCCCGATGCGAGGTGTGCAGTCTGAAATAATAATCCTGCCTAAATGGAAAACATGTCTTGGTCATAATCCAGCTGCCTCTCTGTTCCCTTAGTGTCTTCGTTAAACAATCTACCATGTTAATGAAGTGCTAATCTGCTCAGCTCTTTACACAAAGCATCTGCACGTCTCCTCCAGGCAGAACAGGTACACAAAGGAGTGCTCTGTTCTTTGTTTGCTTGTTGCGCAAAGAGAAGAGAAAATGGAGGGAAAAGACGCTCGGATACACCGAGGAGGCCAGAAAGTTGCTGTAGTCCCTAACTAGAGTGAGTTTAAAATGTTAGTTTTTGCTTTTGCTCAGCAGCTACTTTTGGACATTCATAGGGAGTGATCTTATTCTATGACCTTCAGTCTGGCATATGTCTGGATTTTGGAATTTCAGGACAAGTTGTAAATTGTAATAGTATTTTCAGGTTTTTAATGGAACATTCTATCTTTTAGGAGATTTTCCAATCATGCTCCTGAAGCAACACATACATTTAATATGAGGCTGCCATGCAGCATAATCTGAGGCATTAGCCGTCTAACTATATTAATCTCTTTGCACTTTCCCCTGTTGATTAGAGCGCATGGGAAATGTGACGATGCTTGGCTGGTATAGGGCAGCAGTTGCCTAAGGTGGCAGCAGGAATGTGAGGTTTCATACCCAGCTATGTCCGTGTTGAGATCATGATTTATTACCCTCATACCACACACTCTCAAACACACGCACCGTGTCTGGCATTTCGGAGCACATACCAAAACATCAACCGGTACAATTGACTGCGACAGCAGAAACGTGCACGGCACACGCCTCCATACGGAATGGTAAAATGTGAGCCGTCACCTGGGCATTTGTGCGCACACCACAATTAATCCCACTCTGAATCTGACCAAATCTTTGATTTTAAACTGGATGTGTGAAAAAGCCTGCTGCTTCTGTGTAGAGCAGTGTGCCTTTATGAATGTAGAATTGTCACTGTGCACACTTTAATATCCCTGCCGAAAAATAGAGCATGGCTGATAAGAGAACAGTGAGATCGGCGGAAAGAGATCAGAAATCCCATACAGTTGAGAGCACTAGTCCATTGCAAGTGTGGCAGAGGTCACAGTCAATTTCAAAAGGAGCAGCTCTTGTATATTAGAGTTTGGAGAGATGGGAGACCCTCCCGCTCTCTATCATAAAGGGCCTGTGCCAGAGCAGAGCCAGATGTGATCAACATGGACCTTGTGGAAATCCCCGCTGAACTGGACTGTCTTATTGAGCTGCCGTAAGGACAATAGCAGCACAACATGCAGACAGAGCCTCAGCGTTAATCATAGTTTGCAATCCCACAGGAGTCCCTTTCATAAGCTCGGGACAAAAAACCTTCTTTATCCAAACTACCAAACAAAAAACCTTATATTGGCTGCTTCAGTGAAACACAAATCCACCCGAGCTCTGACAGTGAATGGATTGATTTTAAGTGAGACTTTTCTTTTACCAAACAATCTTTAATAAGAAACAGCCAAGCTGTATAGTATTTCTAAAACGGTACTTTTTTCTCTTAAAATCATTGAGGCACAGTGATCAAAAACACTGTTGTGTCTGCGCATCATTTCCCTGCAGAGATCAGTGTAGCTGAGAATTGATTTCTAAACTTTACTTGCCCTTATGATGAAGTAATATTCTCCCCGTGGCTCTTTTTCATGTCTTCATATATAGTGTGTGAAGTTTATTGGCTGAAGCGGCGTTCCTGTAATCTATAACACTTTGTGTCTGGGCAGCTAATGCTTGGCATCGTCAGATGGATTTACTACTTTGATCTCATTGTGCAATATTTCTTTTTTTTTAAATATATAAATGACAGGAAAATAGAATAAAACTTAGGCATTAACAAATACAGCTGAAAAATGGAAATCCCTTGGTTGCAAATTAAAGTTCACACTGAAAACAGAGACTTAAAACTCAAATCATGGAGGTCATCTTTTTTTAACTAAAAGTGTTGGTCCTAGCCACATAGAAGGTTGATATCTGTCTAAACTTGCTGATTGAGATTGTTTATGCCATTTAATTAGGATAAAATGGACAGTATGGTGAATAGAGCAAAAATGTACTAATTATTAAAGCTATAATTTACGTGAAGAACAAAAGTGAATGAAATTGTTGTAATGGTCTCATGGGAAAAGGATTTGAACAACTGTGACAAAAAACATTTGCAGAAACTCTGCTGTCTGGTTTAATTCAGTGTGTCAAAGCTATGTAGGCTTTTGCTCTTAACTCCAGCAAATTTGGGGTATTTGTAAGTCCAGTTCACTATTTGCTCGTTGACAAACTGATTACTTTCTCCAAAAGAAACGGAAATAAATACGAAACATTTCTGTTCTAACCTTAGAAATATCTTGTACAAGGTCGACCTCTTCTCTTCTGTGTCGCCCTTCTTGTGGGTTTAACTACCGCCTGCCGGAGATCAGCCCTCCCTCTGTAACTTCACAGCGTTTCTGCCCCTCTTAAAACCTCGCCCACTGTTAACAAGTGCTGGGGAGTCGCCTGAGTCGCCGCGTGGCTGCCTGACACTTGTGGGAGCAGGTGTGTGACATTGTGCTGACCGCCAACTGAAACCTGGAGCCACCATATCTAACAGTAGCACGTGCGCTATCTCGCTGTCAGTCAGCGCCGCGGTGGAGGCCGGGGTAATTGATGTAAGCGGAGTTGACATCCTGGGCAGAGCGCTTGGGCTCGGGCTCTGACTGGGACCACGCAGCCCATCATTGGCAGTTATGATGCACGCGTGCACGGCCTGGCTGGTTCAGCAAGGAGCAGTGCGTCTCCAGGTATTCACACGAGTCCGTCTGGTGGTGACGGGTTAAAGGGTGTTTGGCATGTTCTCAGCGTGTCCATGTTAAGCATGTTATGAATAACACCAGAAATGTTTATGGAATTAACTGTGAAGAATTAAGGACACTCAGGAGTCTTCAAAATCTTGATTCAAAGCCACTTTTCCTCTAAATGAATCAATAATTTCAAACGTGTTCTGACACTGGTTAAGTTTTGATGTCACACAGACGGAAACTTCTCCCTGGTTCAGGCTGGACTGGATCCGTCTGTGTCTGTCTGTGTCTCTGCTTTTCTGGCTGGCTTGTTGGCCAGTTGGCCCACTTGTTAGCTGACTTGATATTGTTGGCTTGTGTGCTCTTAGCTACTGTGTGAGCGTCCTGATAAAGCTATCTGGTTGTGCAATGTGCTGGGACATCTGCCTTCTGCTGAGCCTGTGTTGTTTCTGCTGCAGCACTTCAGCTACTTTGAGTTCGGTTTGTGAAACAGCCACAGAGGAGAGGCGGCCGCCCCGTTTGGCGGCATGTGTGCTGCTCGCTGTGTGTTTGTCAGAATAAACTTTAGTCAAACTTTTCAAAAGTGCAAATAAGACAAAAATCAAATCACAGACAAGTTTGTTATGAACAAGCAGCCAAAGAGAATTAAATTATCTGATCAATTAAAACAAGGATTAAAGCAAAGAAGAACACAGAGGAGGGTTCTGCTCTGAGATTCCAGCCGTGCATCTATTGATGCCCCATGCTGTCAGATCTCAGCCGAGTCCAAACACATATTGGGCCAAATAAAAAAGATTTAGATTTGTATCTAAACTGCTGAGATATAATTACAAACTGAGTTTGTCATTACAGCTAAAGATTGCCTGTAATAACTAGCCATATTCCAGATAAACATTTTTTTAAAGCAAGCATACATACACATATGAATATGTATGTATATATATATGTACATCATTCACTCATTCCTTTCTGTGAAGGGGTTCCCTAATGTGCTAACTGTAAATCACCTTCATGACCTTTAAATATTAACACAGGCTTTATTATACAGTGGGAAAGCCCAGGCTTCCTATTTGAATATTGATGAAGGCTAATTATGCGACTTGGTATTTGGTTGGTGCTGTGTATGCGGGACTTCCTCCTGTGTCCGGGAGGCTCGGCCTGGACCCTGCATAGTAAGGATTCATGAATATATAGCAGCAGTTTGGATAACCCACACAATACATTCCCGTTCTAACATGTTTTGATGTTCAGACCTGATCCCAAACTGAGGCTGCGCTGTGAGCTGTCCGTGGTGCTGAAGTGGTCACAGCTCAGCAGCTACTGGGAATGGCGAGCACCCCCTGGTGAATACTGGGATGGTCTTTCCCATTGTAAATCACTGCACACTCAATGAATATTAATGCTGGCACCTGGATTAGCATTTGGAAATATTCATTGCTGTTCCAGTGCCCCTAAGAACTCTAATGGGTCAAGGCATATGATCTCCTCCTAACACCTGTCCACATGTTTTCTCCATTTATGGGCTGAGATGAGAGAATAATCATGTTCAGTGTCGCCGAAATCTGTAGTGGCCATGCTTTAAGAATATGCCACGAGATTTACATTGAATCAAGTCTTATGTAAAAAAAAAAACAACAAAAACATTGGCTTTTAAAGGCCGTGCACTGCCACGTGCACTAACCCAAACTCTGAATCTGGTGCGGACAGACTCGGTGGCTCATCTGGGCTCGCTGGAGTGTGGCGGGCCTCAGTGCTGTCTCTCTGTATGACGGGGGCTGGTGTGGTCAGGGCTTGGCCGCCGATTCCAGACGCTGCTCCAAATCCTGTCAGTCAGCCTCGGCTGTCCTCCATGCTTGAGAGAGGCAGGACAGCAGAGCAGATTTCTCTGTGTTTTTCTTTACTGGGGAGCAACGCGTCTGCCAACAAACATCAGCCCAGCAGCACCTGAAGGCAGCCGACTCCCTTTTCATTACTGCGAGCTGAACAGCTTGATTTGGGAAGGATATGTTTTGTGTGAGCCTGGGTTTGCATGATTGGATAACAGGATGTTATCATCGGTGACAAATTCAGAGAGATGATCTCTGGTTATGCAAATTTTCTAAAAGAGAGCAGGCTGTAACCATAGCCAATACTTCAACAATAGGAGGGAGTGTAATAATGCTACACATTTATTGTTTAGTAAAGGCCTCAAACCAGACTAACAAAAGATTAAAGACCAGACACAACAGATGCATTTATTCAAACCTAAATTAATTTTCAAATGGCCATCTTCTTATCAGTTTGATTCAGTTTTAGTTTTTTTAACAATGTTCACATGAGGTTGTACACATGGAAAGTGGGAAATATTTTTTTGTTTCGTTATTGGCTCAGAAAATGAGATCTCAAAAGGAGATCTGGAGAAAGAATTCAAAGCTATTTGTTATTCATTTCGCTCAATTTCTGTCGATGCTTTTTGTTCTGCATTCTGACATTCAATCTCTGTCTAACTCTCTGTGCCTTCCTCGTTTTCTCCTACTCTACTTCTGGTCCTGCCAGATACTGTAAGGAGATCAACTGATAGCCAGCAAAGTGTGCGTGTGTCCTTTAAATGGCACCTCAGTGGTCTTTATTCTCACTTTCACTCTCTTCATGGCTTTTCTCCTCAATGTCCTTTCGATCCATAATTGGAAATTTCCTCTGCTTAGCCCTGTCTGAGTGAGGGACAATGTGGCATCCATGTTCTGTGGAGCATGGTCGGAAGAAATAGAGCATTGTCTCATGTAGGCGAGGCAAGCATGGTCTGGGGACTTATCTAAATTGAATATCTGTCTTGTTTTTTAGATTTGTAATGAGAGTGACACACTGAGCATGGGGGTCTTTTGCGCCAGTGACAGCCGTGCTCTCTTTGAAAAGTTGATAGATAACATGAAAGGACACGCTCTGCGGGAATACTCCCACCAAACAGCGTATTATCATGGAAAACAATGCCCTACCCAAAACATACAGTACAGTTTCTCTTGTGTCACCATGCAGGTGGATAGACACAACCGGCTCAAACCTCTGGCCCGTTTGCTTGAATTCTTCATTTTTTATTTTTCCACCAGTATTTTTAAAGAGCTTCTAGTTGTTTGTGGTGTTTTTCTGGGGCGTTTGTCTCTGATATTTCCCAAACCTCGCTAAAGACACGACACAGCTGCACTGAGAGCACTTTTTCTTGATCTTGTTTTGGCTGACTGCTTCCTCCTTAGTCGGTAAGATAGCACGGCAGAGATTGTTATTAAATTGGCTCGTTCCTTTAACCTTGGCTTCCGATAATGTCTTCTTTTAGAGGAAATTACAGCTGGTTGTGAAACCAATTGAGATATGAGGAGAATAGCCCCTGCTACCCAGAGGAGCTGGTACTATGTCAGGTTTTTTACTTCTCCTGTGTCCCTGTGATAAAAACATTTGCTTGCTTTCTTCCTATCATACGACAGCATGATTCTTGATAAAGAAAGTTTCAAATGAAACATTATGTCATCTCAAAGTATGCCTCATCGGCAGGCTGCTGCCCTCCTGTTCGCTGAAAGAAAAGGGGGCGTTTTAAATGTTGATGTAAAGAAAACATGTCAGTCCAGAACAAGGGCCAGTCTATAATGAGCAGGCAGATGATCTTAAGGAGAATACTAAGCAATGCTGATAACAGACAGGCTGACAGCCCAGCACAGACCCTGCCACTCAGGAGGCCGGGGGAGAGGTTGGGGAAGTTTCTATTACTGTCAGTACCCTCAATATCTCTCTCACTTTGTCTCTCGTGTCTCTCTCCAACTTTAACATCACTTAATATCCTCGTTTTGATTCAGGAATTTAGAGAAGGGCTCTTTTATGTATCTGAGAATAAGTTCTCTTACTTTCCTTTGAATTTAGCTGAACGGCCTCTGCATGGATAGCCTATGCTGGTACTCTGAACCCTTTAGGAGATTGTTTTCTTTTATTTACTCCTGTTAATCGTTCTTGCTCAACAAAATAAGAGCCGGTGAAAGATAAATGCACGTGTGTTCACATGACTCCTTGATAATGATGTAGCTAATTAACACTATCTGGAGTAGAGACGGTGAGAATCTGTGGCTTGGAATAAATGTGCAAGATCTTTCGGGTTTCTCTTTATTCCGGTGCTGTGGTGCGCTTAAACACGCCTGCTTACCGTGCATGCTCTCTGTTTTCATTTCAGCAGATGTTGGAAACTGTGGCAGGCATTTCCGAACCTTTTGTTCTGCTGCAGCTTAATACACTGGATCAGTTATCTGTGTGTCAGGAGAACACGAGCATCAGCTCGTATATCTCTGACGGTAAACTAATATGATAGAGCGGAGCCAAACAGAGTGGAGCACAGTGGCTCTATATTTAGGGCACTTTGGTTCCCGTGACCACGGCTCTTAGATCCACTGTGCCTCATGGAGCGTTCGCTTTGCTTCAGCCTGCGGAGGTACAGGAGCACACTGCCACCTTTTTAGGAAGGTACTGAACTGGTGAACTGCCTTTATTCCCTGGAACCCAGTGACAGAGCTTGTTCTGGAAGCTCCTGCGTGCATTTCTCTGTGGTGGCCTGGCTTTGCTCATTTTGTTATGTTGTCTGCCATTCATTTTATATCTTTCCCTCGCCCTGCTGAATAATCAGCTCTTTAAACTTTTTTTTATTTTTATTAATTCACAGCCCTTTTATCTCAGAGTGGATTTACCTCTTACTTGGCAGATTTAATGTATCTGATTTTCTATGAGCAATGTGGGGCCTTTTTGACATTAACAGATAATGTCTGCAATGTGAATGCACACAGTTCAGCATCCCTGGAGCTTGTATCCTCCAAAAGGTGTGTCCCTCATTTCCCTTTTCTCTGGGCTCTAGTGTCTTCCAGCCAGCCCTTTTTGAAGGTCATCAGTGGAATTGGAAAGTGCTCTTTGCAGAGTCAAACAGATGCAGGGGACTGATAATGCACGCTTTATCTAATCTTGTATCAGGGCCTTGACGAAGTACAAACAAAGTCGTCAGGCAATCAGATGAGGGCTCAGAAGCTTTTTACACTGTCAAGGACTTGATATATCTGCCCTGGAAGTTGTTTACCAGGTTACATTTTGGCAACTGTAGCAGATGGTCGTGTTAGGAGCTTCGTGTCTGAAAAAGAACTGCGGAAATATGTAGTTACAGAGATTTTAGTACACATTCCCAGAGACCCAATTCTCCTCAGTTCTCCCATCCTAAGCTATCTGTGACTCTCCCACTTGTTAAGCAAATGAGAGATCCAGAAATTGACCAGGATTTCTCAGCGCTTGCTGAGGACCCTGAGTGATTGTGTGCAGGTCTGCTGGAGCTGGGGCTGAGGCCCGGGCACTCTGTGGGCTGAATAATGATGGCAGCACATTGACTGAGGCCTTAAATTAAGGGTACTTATCTTAATTGAACATCTGAAATAATGTTTTATTTACAACAAAGGGAAGGTGCTGGAGGAATAAAACGGTCTGCGCCAGAAGATTGCTGGCTGTCTCTCTTCTTTGCCCCTCCTCTGTGGTGGGTTAAGCTCTGCTCGCTGCAGTATACATTTCTGATGAGCCTCTCATGGCTTTGATCTGGCACTCAGGAATGTGAAGGTCATGGCATCATTATACCGCAGCTCTAGTTCAAAGGTCCTGGGTGCTCATTACCCATTATAGATTGGGCAAAACTAACCCATGGATGCTTTTTTTAGTGTTTGCTTTGTAGGTAGATATTTTTAGGCAATAATCTAATAATCTAATCATGTAATTAGTCCAAAAACAGAAAACAAATGAATTAAGATTCTTAAAAGTAAAGCTTTTATTGGGTGGTATTGATCTTTTATGTTTTGAAAATGTGTGTGACCACCTATAGATTTGATCACATATGTAACTTTTAACAAACGTTTCAGTAATTGATTAGCCTCCCAGAGCAATGGTTTCTCCACACTTTTTAAAACATTCTATATGATTGATTTATTTTTTCTTAGAAAAGACCAGGCGATTTAAAATCCATAGCTCAATAAATAGTTTTACGGCTCTACTTGTCCCAGCAATCAGCAGTTATGGTGTCCTCTCTCTAACACTGACAATTAAAATAATTGATGTCTACTGAGCTGGGAAAAAAACTACAAGAAGACCAAGAAAAGTGCAAAACCAAGAAAAGTTTCTGAGAGAAAATGTCATAAGATTTCAGCACAGAAATTATGATTATATCTTAACATAGGAACATATCTGACCTTCATGGGATTTGTGACAAGAAAAACGTTCATGAATGTTTAAAAAAGCTGTATGGTGGATTTTGTAAGTCCTGTGAACTGATGAAATCAAAATACAATTTTTTAGATATGTTGAGAACATATATGGTTAATTGAAAAAATGTTTAGAATAAAAGCCCCCTTTAAAACTGAGAAACAAAAGTATTGGTTGTTACACCCTAACAAAGGTCTGAAATGTACCCCAAATCTGAATATGAACCAAACTGAAGGGGTTAAATGGCCTCTAATAGTTCCCTAAACCTATCATTTTCAAACATCTGTGGACAGACCCTTAAGAAAATATAAATCACCTGCAAATTTTAGAAGTAATAAAAGCCTTTTGCAAAAGGAACAAAAACGATTTAAGCAGAACTGAAAAAGTCTTTTGGAAAAGTATTTGGCCAAATAATGTCGTTGCATTGGACTCACTTAGCTGTTGATGGAAACAGAAATTTAGCACTCCAAACTTTTGCATGCTGCTCTTAATTCTTTTTTTGTTTTAAACAACCAACAGCTTTAAAACAAGCTGTTTTACAAGCCTACAGTACCATGACAAAGCAACGCCTGATTGCTGAGACTCCAGACTCGGAGCTCATGTGGAGAACGGCATGTTTGTGTGTGAGCCCTAAAAACAGAAAGTACAGTAGCTCTCAGAAACCTGATTATAACCACACGGTTTTCCCACAGCCATAATCAGTCGCATTGTTCCAGCAATTGGCGTGATTGGCTCCCCATCAGAGTGATTATGCTAATTTCAACCAACCAAATGTCACATCCCGCCCCCAGGCACACCTTTCCTGCCTCCCCCGAAAGCGGGGCGCTGGGCGTGATTGAGATAGCTGATATTTGACAGAGCACGGGCGTACCTTCTTCTGATCACTTCAGTGATTACATGAAATGACTGGTTCTGAAGAAGAATGGCTGCAGATAGCATTTAGCCAGCAGGACTGAGAGATGGGGAGGATGGGGGAAATTGATTGAGATTTCCAGCAATTATGCCTCATTCTTTGTGCAAAGCATGGACCATATTGGATATTTGTGTTGTGTCTTACTGTGGGCCGGTGGTGCATTTCAGGAAGGCCATTGATGTTTGAGCAACTTTGTGGCAGCATCAGTGGTTTTTTATGAAATTGTATGGAAGCTGATTGGAACTTTAAGACCTTTTAGACCCAAACTGACTACACGTAAATAGGGAAGGAATGGGTGAGGAGGCCGGCTTTGGGATTTACCTGGGATTTGTACACCTCTTGAGAACACGCTCAAACCTTTTCGGTGTTGTTAACATTCTTTATTTTTACACGCATGTAGGGTAAAACGTGGTTCCAGTGAATCCTGTGAAGGGAGTGGAGCCTGCGTGACTCGCGCATATCCATCTCTGAGTGTGCGTGCTTCTAGCTTTGCGAGGGCCTGTTTGTGTGAGCGTATGGCTCCTCTCCAGTCATGTGTGCCATCTGCTGCCTCTGCAGGAGGCGCCACCCTGAGCTGATGTTGTTGATGCTTCATCACACCCTGCTCCATCACCTGTCCCACGCTATTACCACACAACGCACCGGCTAATGAACCTGATGAATGCACCTTTTCCTGAGAGATCTCCTGTGTGTGTGTGTGTGTGTGTGTGTGTGTCGTTTAGTGTCTTTGTGGACTTCAAAGTGCACAAGTGTGCGTGGTGGGTGCTACTTTGAAGGGCTCGTTTATCATTATTAATTGTTCATAGCAACATAGGTCATTGTGATGAGGTGTCGTTAGTGTTTTTTCCTTTCTGTTTTTAAGGCAGGCTTTTTCCCTATGTTGTCTTTCTTTGTCTACACCCAACAGAACAATTACAGATGATTATAGCCAATGGCTTCGTTTTCTATCGCAACTACATGACAACTAACCCACCACGGGGGGGGGCGATCATATATAATTGATGGCCTCACTGTCACTACCATTTAGTCCTGACTACCCAAATCCCTCATCTGACTTGGAGATCAATGTTGGACTCTGTCTGCGTGCTGTCAGTCAGACTGTAAAGGGGAGTGATGTCCTATAGAGCAGTGAGTCCCAAAGCGGGGGTCGGGACCCACAGGGGGGTCGCGAGCCAGAAAGGGGGGGTCGCAAGTTAATTTCCAGAAATGAAATGAGAATTTAAAAATGATTGAAAGATCACCACTCACTGAAACGAGGGCAGATCATCTCACCCCCGACCTAAGGACGCATTGGTTGAACTGTATAGCGATTGAACCCTGAAGACAGCGTTCAGTTCTAAGACGCTGGCTGAGTTTTGGATTTGAGTTGAGAGGGAAGGATAGTATATAGTGTATATTGTGTATATAGTGCGTGTAATGTCTCTATACGTTTATAGTGGGGGGGTCGCAAGTCACTTGCACCGTTACTGGGGGTCGTGGGCTGAAGGTTTTGGGAACCCCCGCTATAGCGCAACACAACGCTTAACTGACCAGGACATTCAGAGGATATGAAAGTGGTCGTAATACCACCCAGCGTCTTTTCCAAACCAATTTTGTGTTTCCAAGTGTGGTCTTATTCTTCCCTCTATTTCCCAAAGTAATCCCTTCCAATAGTCAAGAGTCTTTGTAGAACTACTTCCTCGTTCCTATCAATTTTCTCTTCTTTCCTGTCCTTTGGTTCCTTTGCTGTCCCTCATTTCTTGTCCAAGCTTCAAGCATTAGTAGAGTCTGGTTTAGAAGTCAGTGGCAGTGTTTAATCGGTGACCCTCTCACAGCACGTCTTCATCCATGTATGTGCCCGTCATTAAAAGCAGCTCTGAAAAGCTCTACAAGGGCCATTTTTGGCTTCAGTAAGATTTAAATCCCAACCCCAGGGCCACTCAGCAGACACTCATTGCTCCAGAGTGCTTAACACCAAAAAGTTAGTTCCAAACCACTTATTCTAATTAACCTCAAATAAGTCCGGTGTTAATGTTGCAGAGATGCTCACTTTTCTGTGGTCGGCTGGTCTGTGCATGTGTGGAAACGTGTGTGGAGGGGATGCACATTCAGCCTTTCTGGCATAAATTTCATCAGCAGTTTGACTTACTCTCCAGTCCTTTGTCCATCTCTGGCCCTTTCTTTACTTTTCTCTATTATACCCTGGTTGCAACTTCTCCGCTAACAGCACAGTCCTCCTCTCGCTGGCAGGTTTTTTTTCTCAGATTTTAGAATTTTTCTCTTACCTTTTGTCACTTCTGCCAGAAAAAATGGACAATTAAGGCCATTGGCGCTATTTTACGAGGAAATGTAGAAAAACGAACACATGCTCGTGTTCACAAAAACACACATCAAACACACGGAAACCATCAAATGTTGTCTTCCCTTCTCAGTTTTAGTCTTGTAAGAGAAATAGCCTTAAAAAGGTCATGTACACGTTAAAACACCTGTTATTATGTTTCTACAGCATATGGATTTACACCTACCTGTGATGTCAGGGACCGTTTATTTTTTATTTAGTCAGTGTAGCAAATGTTTGTGCAAATTTCTCATTTGGTGACATCTGTGTAAACAGTGTGGTGACATCTAGTGGCAAAGCTGCATACGGTAAACGATAGATACCTCATCACTTTGCGTGCTTCAGTTTTTGGGACAACGCTTTGTTATTGTTTCATACTTTTTACATCTCTTGTACATTTCCAAGTTGTGGAGAAGCAGACAGAACAAAAAAATATTACCGAAAATGAAATAAACAAAAAACAATTATTACGAGGTTAAAGGGAAAAGTGATTTCCTCTATTTTTGTATACGTTTTCCTTTTCGTCCATCTACCCATGCGTCTTCTATGCTGTGTTTGTGTGATGTGTATTTGTACTGTCTAAAAACACAGCGATTTTTCTTGGGTTTGACAAATGGTGAGAATCACAGGAGGAAATAGTGCGGTTTCTCAGCCCTCTCTCGCTTTTCTAGCATTTTCCTCTTTTCTGTCAATTGTGGCACTTATGTCCAGTGTGCTGCTGCTCAGTAACTCATCCTCTGCCTCTGCCTGCTGCCTTAAGCACTTTGCAGCCCGGGACCTTCCTGGCAGCCGTGGTGCTGGTTCACTGCCTCACATCATCCGGACCTCCTTCACCCCACGTGATGTTAATCACACTATCAAGCCCCCAAATCTCTGAAAGATGAACGCATGATGTGTGCTTTGCTCAGGGTGGAGGATGAGGAGTGCAGGGAGGGTTGGCAAAGTGGGAGGAAGGATATAATTATTACTGATAAGTATCGATCCTCCATCTCTGCCCCTCTGTTTGCCCTCCTCGTCCTCCCCCCCCCCTCCCTGCCTATTGAGTTACTGGTCTGCAGTGCCTAAGTAATTTGTAATGGGCATTCACTGTGGCAGTGCAGAAATCCTATTTTGTGATGGCTAGCTAATGTGATCATGATCATTTTAAGCTAGGGTTTTATTTTTTTTATTTATTTTTTTGGAGCTCTGAAATTACATCTGTTCCTCAGAGTGCTCTCCCTCACTCTTTGTCTTCCTCACTCTCCCCCCATACTCTCTCTCACTCCCTCTCTGACTGATGTGATTAAATGGGTAAACTGCGCCGGCTGTTTGGTCCTTCTTCCTGTATGACACCAAGTCATCCACACGATGAGGCGC